>VYXH01000340.1:217546-229894 GCA_013397275.1 Burhinus bistriatus
CTGGTGACCGGCACCCATGGGTGGCCATGCCGAACTCACCCGGTGCCTGGCTGGTGACCAGCACCCATGGGTGGCCATGCTGAGCTCGCCCAGTGCCTGGCTGGTGACCAGCACCCATGGGTGGCCATGCTGAACTCACCCGGTGCCTGGCTGGTGACCGACACCCATTGGTGGCCATGCCAAGCTCACCTGGTGCCTGGCCAGTGACCAGCACCCGTTGGTGGCTATGTGATGCTGAGCTCTCCCTCTCCCTGCAGCGCTGAAGGCGCAGCTGGACACCAAGCTCTTCGGGCAGCACCTGGCCAAGGATGTGGTGCTGAAGGCGGTGATGGGCTTCAGCAACAACCCCAGCCCCAAGAAGCCGCTGACGCTCTCGCTTCATGGCTGGGCTGGCACCGGCAAGAACTTCGTCAGCCAGATCCTGGCGGAGCACGTCCACCCTGCCGGCCTGCACAGCAAGTTCGTCCATCTCTTCCTGGCCACCCTACACTTCCCCCACCAAGACCAACTCAAGCTCTACAAGGTGAGGAGGGACATAAGGTAATCCAGTCACCCCAAGTCCCTAAACCTCCTAGTAGGGGGGTTTGGCTATTGGTGCTGCACAAGTCCCCCAGATACCTGACGACTGGAGGCGTACAGCTGGGTATTTCCAAAGTTGGTGCTCAGGAGGGATGGAGGGGGACATGCCTTCAGAAAGTGAAAGAGAAAGGCACCAAAATGCCAAGAAATCCCAAGTGAGAGTAATTTCCTAGTGCTGTCTGCTCGCTGATGCCGTCTGCTGATTTCTGTGGTGCTCGCTGTTAGGAAAGAATCCCACCATTAAAACTGCGCGTACTGGTTGGCTGGGATGGAGGGAGTTCCTTTCTCCGTAGCGGCACCTGCGGTGCCGTGTTTTGCGTTTGTGGCTAAAACAGTGTTGATAACGCAGCCGTGTTTGGGTTGTTACTGAACAGCGCTTGCACTGCCGCAAAACTTGCTTTCCCCCCCCGCCCCTCCTCGTAGCGAGCAGGCTGGGGTGGACAAGAGATCGGGAGGGGACACAGGTGGGACAGCGACCCCAGTCGGCCACAGGGATATTCCGTACCGTATGCTGTCATGCTCAGCAATAAAAACTGGGGTAGAAGAAGGAAAACGTGGGGGGTGTTGGCTTCCAAGGTGGTGGTTGTTCTACCTCTGGCTGGGCATGGGTCTGGGTGTGTTGGGGGGGATGAGTGATTCCCTTTGCTTGTTTGTTTCTCTTTCCATCACCTATCAAAATGTGAGTTTTCTCGCTTTTACTCTTCCTCTTCTCTCGCCCTTCCTGCTGGGGCGCGGGTCAACCCACCGCGCACTATGCTCTGAGAAACTGTAGCCCACGTGAGAGATTTTTCAAGTGACTTCATTCCTCGACACTGGATTTCTGATCATCATGTGTGAAGGTACCCAAAACTGACAGATGTGGTTTCTGTATAAAAAAGGAAACGCTGATTTTTTTTTAAAAACAAACAAAAAAGCAGCTGTCTCTTCTTCAAGATTTCCCATCTCATCCTGCTTTTTGTGCCTTATCCGTACACTAAGCAGAAAGAATACGAAAGTCTCTCACCTGTGAGCAGGAAAAGAACTCACATTTAAAGAAGTCACATGTTAAAGGGATCAGTCCCAGAGTTTATGGTCCTCTCTTCAGGAGTGTGTGATGCTGACATTTGAAAGGGTGTCCCTGGAGGCTCTCACATACAAATATTTTGCGGTACATCCCCAAGAGACCTAGTTTTTCAGTGTTTTTTAACCTCTTGTTCCAGGAACAACTACAGAACTGGATTCGGGGCAACGTCAGTGCCTGTCCCCACTCTGTGTTCATTTTTGATGAGATGGACAAAATGCATCCAGGTCTCATTGATGCCATCAAGCCATTCTTAGATTATTATGAGCAGATTGATAGAGTATCCTACAGGAAAGCCATCTTCATCTTCCTCAGGTCTGTAGCACCTATTTTGGTCATTTTGAGATACTGAGATAAATCTGTGTTTGTGATGGTGATGATGTTGCTATGGGACCTCATTCAAAGAACAGCAAATGAACCAGTCTGGAGCGAAGAACCTCTCTGTAAAGACAGAGGGGAGCACTGCGAGCTCTTGCGTGGCCTGTGGCTGTAGCGGTGCGGGTCTGATGCGGCGCAGCAGACCACAGCAGTGTGCTGAGCTCACGAGCCTGGCCCAGAGCACAGATGGTGTGAGAGTTCACGTTCTGGGGAAGTTCTCTGCGATGGCTGCACCGTGTACTGGGTCTGGCTGGGATGGAGTTAACTGTCTTCGTAGCAGCTGGTTTAGTGCCGTGTTTTGGATTTGGGGCTAAAACAGTGTTGATAAGGCACCGATGTTTTGGGTGTTGCTGGATGGTGCTTGCAAAGCCTCAAGGCCGTCTCTTTTTTTCCATGCTGCCCCCAGCGAGTAGGCTGGGGTGGGCAAGGGGATGTGAGGGGACACAGCTGGGACAGCTGACCCGAACTGCCCAGGGGAATATTCAATACCATGTAACGTCACGCTCAGCAATAAAAACTGGGGTAGGGAAAGAAGGGGGGGTTTCAGCTTCCAAGGTGATGGTTCTACAGAGACTGCCTGGGCATTGCTCTGACTGTGGGGGTGGTGAGTGATTTCTTCAGCCTTCCTTGGGTTTTTTTTTTTTCTCCTCTTTTCATTACCTATTAAGCCGTCTTTATCTTGACCCACAAGCCTTCTCCCTTTTGTTCTTTCTGTTTTCTCCTTCCATCCCTCTGAGGCGGGAGGGAGTAAGCAAGGGGCTGTGTAGGTGCTTGGTTGCTGGCTTGGGCCAACCCACTACACACTGGTGGCTATTTAAAGAACTGGAGACTTTCCCTAAATTCTGGCTTATGGGTTTCTGTTTTGGTGATTTGTTTGACATCAAGAAGATTAGCAATACCTGTAACCAGCTAAAAAAGAAATTCTGGGTCAGTTGTGTCTGTATCCACCACTGTACATTTTTCTTTTATGAACAGCAATGCAGGTGGTGACTTAATTAATAAAGCAGCTTTTGACTTCTGGACAAGTGGAAAGCGCAGGGAAGAGATTCAGCTGAAAGACCTGGAGCCCATGCTATCTGTAGGAGTCTTCAATAACAAGAATAGTAAGTCCCTTTCCCCAGAAAATGGGAAATTCCTTTTACTTCGTAACACGGGGTTCATCTCTTGACCCTGCCCTGCTTTTCCCTTTCCCCCACCTCCTCCAGGTGGACTGTGGCACAGCAGCCTCATCGACAGGAACCTCATTGACTACTTTGTCCCCTTCCTGCCCCTGGAGCACAAGCATGTGAAGATGTGTGTCAGGGCTGAAATGACAGCCCGCGGCTATGCTGTCGATGAGAAGATTGTTCAAGCAGTGGCTGATGAGATGACGTTCTTCCCAAAAGAGCAGAAAATCTACTCTGATAAAGGCTGCAAGACTGTACAGGCCAAGCTGGATATTCACGAAGATTTTGCCATGAGATACACAAAAGCCAAGGGCTGATTACCCTTCAGGTCTCCAAAGCACTTTCAGAGCTTTTGGAAATCTGTGTATTTGCACTTAAGCTTTTTTTACTGTTGCAGAGAGTATGGTGAAAATACCAGAATGTGCAGTGTGGGCTTTTTAACTTCTTTTTTTTTTTTTTTTTTTAAACTTAACATCCCATTGTTCATCTCTGAACTGGCTGGTATCCAAATGTTGCCCCCTTTATTTTTCTTTTAACCTATAGAGAATTTCTGATCATGACACATATCTAGCACTGGATACAGAATCTCCTGCTTTATTCTTCCAAGTGCTGGGATTATTAAGTGTTTAATTCCTCTTTCCACAAAAACTAGACTAGAGCAAAGGAAAACGGAGGAATTTTTCCAGACAATCATATTCCCTTCCTCGTACACAGTCTCATTCATGGGCTAGCGAAATGAAGGGATGTGTGGTGTGTTCAGGACTGTGATAGTGTCTGCAGGGTGAATACCTTGATGTGTCAGAAAGGGGACGGTATGGTGGAAGGCTTCCTCTCCTCCGCAGCAGATTGATGATGTTGTGGCTTCTACAGACGAGCGTCAGCTATTCAGGGACAGAAGGGTGTGATTATAGTTTATGTCTGAGCTGTGGCATCGTATCATATCTCTTGCTACAGTAATATGGAAAGTCACGATGAGATCAGGGAAATCTGTTACTATGTAGTAGAGAAGGATGGGGGGGAAATAACTGCTTGCCTCTCTGCTTCTTTGGGTAAAAACAAATTATAAAAGAAACTTTATATTCTTCTAAGGGGGCTAAGTGAATTTGTGTGGTGTCCAGGGTGTCTGTCTTCCTAAGCAGAGGGACCCATCTGAGGGATCTGACTGTTAGAACATACTAGGCCAGTCTCCTGTTCTTAGTTAGAACAATCTCTCATGAGGATTCGACTCTTACAGCTCGTCAGGTTAGTCTGCCTGCGGGCTCCCGGGCCTGAAGTCTGCAAGATCTTTAGTAGTCCCTCCCAGCTGCACCCAATAGTCTAGAAGCGGGTAATGCTACTGTCACTTTGTCTGGAAGACACTTTCATGGCAGAGGTTACTTTTAATAAGTGTATTTTTATACTGAAGTGTAAGCAACAGCAATACAAAGCTCTTCCTAGAAAGCCACAGAGAAGGGAGTATGCGAAACGGGAGCAATCAACAACAATCCCGTGCCTCACTAGATAAGTGTTTTATAGTAGCTTTTAACATTAAAGAATGTCTGCGTGGAAGGGTGAGTGATGAGTTAGGAAGCTGGGAAAGATTGATTTAACCTTCACCCAGTTGGTAAGGCTGGGGTTTAAAACTGTTCAAGCTTTAACTCGTTCATCATCCATCACTTGTAGATCAAATATTGTAGTACAAGACAGAAGTGCCTATCACCGAGTTGACTGTAGCGTGTTTTTTAAACTGTCATGAGGGATTGGGCTATTTTTGTGCTATAGCATCTACTCCCTCATTTGTACCTAGACTTGCTTTAAGATGTGATGCAAAACTTACAGGTCTCAACACCATTATGTTAATTCAAATTACAACAGAAAGCTTAGCGTTTAAGTTCTAAACTAAAAGCGCCAATTGCCTTTTACAACCCCGCATGGAATTTGTCAAATGTTGGCAAACTGTTCACACTGTTGCAATCGCCAGAGCCAAATGCTAGCTAGCCGTTAACCTTGGGACATTGGACTGTTGCTTTTCCTGTATAATGTTTTGCCTGTTAACTGACTGACTCACAGGTGTAAATGCTGCATCCAGTGTCGGGTAGTCCAAATACAAAATAGTCATGCAATTTCAAACCACTAAATATTACTACTGTACTGCAGTTGGAATAAATCTTAAATCACTTTTCTCTCTTGATTTAATCATTTTCAGCTATACGAGAGTACTAGTTTATGCAGTTTTCAACCGGCTGCACTGCGGCTTTCTGTTAAGCTTCCTTTATTCTTAAAAAATTGTTTATAACAATAGATAAGCAGATTAAACAGCCATTAAAGCACGTTGAGTCATCCAACAGCACAGTAAGGCATTCAACGGTTAAATACAGCTCAGTAGAAACAAACACCTATGAAAAAGGCTTAAAGTCTCTGCCTGCTCTGCTTCAGTTAGTAACAGATATCTCCTACCGTGCTGCCAGGCACTGCAGGACAACTAAGCCTCAGCTAGCCTGTTAAACCATTCTTCCTCTCTGCACTGTATCCGGAAAGCTGTCATTCAAGGCGGCTCTTCACCTCTCCTCTAACTGGCAAAGGCACGATGGGACTACGGGCTTTTGTGGTATCTCTGTGGGCCAGAGCATCTGCAGCCTCTCTGGCACTGAAAAAAAGCCAGTATGTAAATAACAGCCTAATTCAAGTGAGTTCCAGCTGTTGGCAACAACTCGCACCTCACTGAACAGTCAGTTGTTCACGCTGTCGTGACCCAGGTGTGCTGTAACGATGCACAAGGAAACTCGTTACGGAGCACATGCGGGAAGCGTAAGCTGTCTTGTTCATCAGGACTTTGCACTATGCCTGCACCGCTCTGCACGCGCGACAGCTTGGCTGTTTGACCCAGGGCAGGATGAATCTCTAGGGCCAGGCTGCCTCTTTCTAGCAAATGCAGCACTTAATACATTGCTGTATTTTAACCATAGTCTGTAATTTTATGAGCACAGCATGAGATCTTGGAATGTTCCCTGCAGAAGAAGGTTGAATTAAAGTAGCAGTTGCTTGTACTGGATTTCGATAAGAACAAACAAAATTCAGTCTCACCAACTGTTCAGCTGCTCCCACCTGGCCAACGGACAGTTTCTCTAGGGATCAGACCTTTCCCCCCATTTGACGTGTTCTTTTAAGTTGTCTGATACAGTTTCAAGGGGCCTATTAAGAAGAATAATGGCCAAAGTCACCCAGTCACAGCACAAAAGACAGAGTGAGGATCTCAGCTTTGAAACCATGCAGTCTAGGGGGGAGGAATAACGACAGGATCAAAGCTGGGAGTGATTTCAGGCACACACATTTCTTTTACCCAGATGCAGGAGATGCTCCTAGCCAGGTCTGCTGTTTTCGAGGACAGAAGAGAGATTACATGTAGGCAGTCTCAACCCTTTGAACATCATTTCTACATCCTCCAGAGGAAGCTTCCATCCACTCTAAGCCACCTAAGGCTATGATATAATTAAATACTTGCTAGCAATGTATGTCAAATGCTAGTATCAATGCTGCAACGGCACATAAAGCAGAATTAAGAGCGTAGTTAATGCTGGAAAAGCCGCAACACTGCTTGGCTGAACTGTTTCTTTTGATGAGAAGGTACCAGACAGTAGTAAAAGTTTATCGTTTTCACGTCTGCTTTTTTCCATTAGCCAGCCATTTGCTATAATCAGAAGGTCAAAGAAACAGATAAATACCCAAGTTCAAAGCGCTCATTTGCTGACAAATACTAGGACTGATAATTTGCATATTATACAACTTCAGAGCAGAACTGGACAGCTGAAGTTTTACTGACCCTTTTTTTCCCCTTGCAGAGAAAACTTCAAGATGCTGTCACTGAAAACGTGGGTGGCTTCAATCAGAGCCTGCAGGGTGTTCAGTCAGTGGTACCACAGTGGGAGGAGGAGACAAGAAGCAGGTTTTTAACTAGTCTCTAGAAGATAAGTTCATCCTTATGATACTGTCGAGCACATATACATCTAGAAAGTCTGCCTCTACAAAAACCGTGTGAGTGTAATCAGTACCGATGGTCTAGAAATGCAGTTTCCACTTCAAACTTCATTTGTTTCCCTTTCACCAGGTAGCAAAGAATCACATCTCCTCCCCGTATCTATTCCCTTTGAACTCAAGCAGGGAGATACCTGCAGTCAAGCACAGCTGAACACTTCAGCCAGAAACATCGTGTGCTCTTCTGCAACAAGTAGTAAGTTTGTGCAAAATTAACATCAAATCACATAGCGCAAAGAACACCAGACGGTAGCTAAGAAATACATTTCTGATGAGAAAAGTTTATTTTGAATAGAAACTGGAGTGAAAAAAAGCCTCTGCAGTGCTCACATTTAGAAACAAGTCTGACACTCTTTGCAGTAACTTCAGTTGACGTATTTCACTTTTTTTTTTTTTTTTTTCCAAATGCCTTTGGCTCTGTCTTCATCCCTGCTTCAAAAGCATACAGTATCGTGAGAACAGGAAAAAGGGAAAACACTGCAAGTTGGCCCCTGAATACTACACGTAGGTGCAGAGGAAAAAACCTCTTTTCCATTTCCTTGGTGTAAAATTTAACCTATACATGTTTCCCATTAAGTTACACCCTTTCCATGAAGCTGACTCACCAGCCAGAAAGCACTTTTCTCATAAAAAAAACCCCAAAATAGGAACCAAATACACTGATGTGGCAGTCAAGGATTTTAACTCACTTGTAATATTACAAGTCCACCCTCTAAACACTATTCACACCGAAGAGTTTCACATTCTCAGTTTGGCATGCAGGAGATCAATTTATACCACTGTTTTGAGAAAGACAATGATACTGCACGATGCTGGAGAGAAGACTCCAGATTTTTTTAATTCACAGAATTCCCCCCCCAGTATCCTTACTGGAACCAAGCTGTTCAAGGAGAAAAGACACATATCCTACTTTTAATGCAGTTATAGGAATATTCCCACACAAGCCGAATGAAGGCTTTCAGAGACATAGGAACTTTGATTAAAATTCTCAGTATTGTCTAGAGATCATCCACATCAAACCAAAATCCCGTTAAAATTCCGTCATAGTCTCAGTCCTTCTATACATGCCAGCAGTTTGCCAAAAGGTTCTGATGATCAACATACGATCCCAGAGGAATCTTCGGTGCTGTCAGACACAGACCTCCACATTCACAACGCAGTTCTTTCTTACCTTGGCAACACAAAGCTGAAGTACTTGGGAGCTGACACTAGTGACAGAATAAAAACGCAGAGGCACTGCCGCTTCTTTACACACCAGTTAAAAAATAATGTTCCTTTCTTTAAAAAGTGCTTAAAAATGAAATGTCTTGGGTTCTCCACTTTGTAATTAAGTTAAATTTGCTCCTTTGCAGGTTATAGCAATAAAACATTAGAAGTCATAGTAATAATCCAGCTTTGCATCCACAGTTTTACATCCTTTATCTGAATAAATTCTCTCCTCTCTGGGGAAGTAGGTCATTTCGTCGGCTATTCTGGTTAAAATGTCTTCATCCACAACATAGCCACGTGATTCAATCTCCACCCTGACACACATTTTCACATGTTTGTATTCCAGAGGCAGGAAAGGAACAAAGTAGTCAATGAGATTTCTATCAATCAAGGTGCTGTGCCAAAATCCACCTACAAAGGAAAATAGAAAGAGGTTTGTTTCTACTCTAGTTAAACACTACCATGGGTTGAATGGGAGCAAGAGGTGCATCGTAGCCCTCTGCTACATACCAGTAAGAATTTACCTGTGTTTTTAGGGCCCTGTAATGCACAGGTAAGCCCAAATATAAGCCCCTTCTCATAGTACTTTGTGCATAAAATTTTGGACAGGCACATAAACGTGGTCCATTGGAGCTGAATGAATGAATTCTGACTGAAGGCATTTAAGCCTTGCTCCCCAGGTGCTAGTCTCATACCTTCTCCTCTCTCATCTTGAGAAGAACAGATTTTCTATCTCTTATCAGCTCTCCCAGACCAGCTTGTCTTGCTCCTTTTTTCAGAGATCGCATCTAACCTTTTAGAAAATGCAGTAAGTTTGCTTCCAATGCTAACTTTAGACCATAATTATGTTAAAACCCCTTTTCACCAGAAGTCCTGTGTGCAGAAAGCTAGGAAGCACTGGACTGCCCACAGTAGAGCTGGCGTGGCAGTTTGTTCCCCATAAGTAGCTCCTAAATAATTGCCTGAAGGCTTTTAACAGACTGAGCAAGAAAGACTAAGTGGGTTGGGAGCCAAGGAAGTCATTTCCCTACAGTAAAGCATTTTATTGGTTAAGGATTTTTCAGCTAATGCAATATCTAGCCTTACTGTCTAGATTTCTGTTTGCTTTCTCTTTAGCCCATTAGTACATCAGGAAGTGGACAGTGTAGACTTCCCCCAACACACGCAATGCAACAGACTGCAAACATGCTGGTAGCCAAGGTGTACACAGAACTCCTTAACCTTCATTTCATCTCAAGAGCCATCTGTAGACCCCAAAACTGCATCGTGGCTCCTTGCTAGCCAAAAACCGGAGGCCACATCAAGTAGAAACCATAGCTGTAAAAACGCGGCTACATGCAGCCCATCCCTTTTGCGGAACTTCTACCACCTCAAAAGCAATCACAGTTTTACTCACTATTTTTGTTATTGAAGACTGACACAGACAGCGCATTCTGCATATCTGTGAGCTGTATATCTTCCCTTGCCTTCCCATTTCTCCAGAAATCTAGCGCCAACTCCGTTATCTTTTCAGCTCCTGCATTGCTAAGTAAAGAGAAAACGAAGATTGTAGCTAGAGGTAGTTTTAAAAGGCATTGCATGTACAGAACAGCAAACCTGAGAAGCCACTTCTTACCTGAGGAATATGAAGATGGCTTGTCGGTAGGACACCCCATCCAGAAGCTCATAGTAGTCCAGAAATGGCTTGATGGAGTCAATGAGTCCTGCATGCATTTTATCCATTTCATCAAATATGAAGAGCGATCTGGGACAGATGCTCACATTTCCCCGAATCCACGACTGCAACTGGTCCTGAATGACATAAAAATAAAAGACATTGACAGACTTCCTGTTTAAAAGACAGAAAATAGCACTTCTTCTCATGGATTTTCTTCCTGCAAGAGTCATTTCAACTGTGTCATTTTAACACCTTTGGCTTCTTGAATAAAACATGGTTAAAAGCTGTAAGTAGAACTAACAGAATCTCATGTTTGTTCTGAAAAAAATTCAAGACACCAAGAGACAGGATGGGACAAGCAGGAAATCTCCTTGTGAGAAAGACATTCCTGTAAACATTGGAAAAATGAAAGTGCACAGTAGGACAAAGGACAGGTACCACCACGGAACAGCAACACAAAGCAAAGCCCCAACAAGCAAGATGATTACTTTTGGCAGCACTTTGGTGTAAACGTCCTTAGGCGTCAAAACTACGAACAATATTAAAGTTGCTACCTGAACAGCAGCAGTGAGGAAATTGCACCTGCAGTCACTGGCAAAAGTAGAAACAGAATTCGATTCTCAGCCCTGTGTTTTAATCATTCAGAAGTTAAACGAAGACAATTACAAGCCCTTCTTAAAACACAATATTGTTCAGAAGGGCTAAGATTCTCTCACTTAGGTGTTACATTTAAGATCAATAATGAAGTAATTGGAAAGAACAGGTTGATCTGCTGGCAGATGAATGAGAAGTAACTGTTCTACCCATTTTCAATGATTCTTCATTTTTTTTATATGCACTGTTTACTCAGTGCCTAAACTGCAGAGACAGCACAGGAAGGTGGCACTGGGTACAGTGTGGGTAAGAAGCAATAGTTCCTTCTGCTGCCTTGGGCAGCAAGTTTCCCAAGTGTAATGGCCTTGAAACAAAAGCAGAAAAGGATCCGCGTTATTTTAAAACAGCTCAGTTGCAAGAAGGGGGAAAGTAAGCTGTAAAGGAGGAAACAGGTATTTCCTCCATTTAGAAATCAGGTTTGTAAACCATCCCATTCCCATTTTTAACATATACAAATAGAATATAAACATTCAGTACTACAAAAGACAGTGGTACTCATTCAAACTCTGCTGTTAACAAAGTTAGTTAAACAAAAAAACCCCAGAAAACGTGCGTCTGAGCTACTGCTCCACACGATATCCACCTGCCTACAGGACTGCACCGACACAAACCGGCAGAACGATTCCAAATACATTTATGTGTACCTTTCTGACAACAGAGTATTTTGTGATTTTGTTTCACAGCTGGGAAATGGATGCATAGAAAAACCAAATAACCTCCTCAGTGTTCAGTCAAACACCCATGCCTCAGAGAGCAAGGTTCAGCTTGCCATAGTACCTGACACACTTGGAGGTCACCGGGTGGTTCCCCAGAGTCATGAACCATTAGTTTTTCGCAGTGCCCACCAGCAGATCACCTAACCACAGAATCCTGCGGCATCACACTTATCGTTAAGTCAGTTATATCTCTAAGCAAAGCATAGAACAAAAAAAAGCCGTATCGTTCCTCCCTAAAGAAAGGCTCAAAACACATGCAAAAAACCTTACATTCATGGGAAAACCCGTCCTGATGGATGTCAGGATTTACCCAGGTCTGTACAGAAGATTCCAAAACTGGTACAGGCTACATTTTAGTGCAAAAACCAGTATCTAGGTTTCTAGTACCGATCCGGGCCATAACACTTACAAATCAATACAGCAGTCGCTGCAGCAGAGCTGTGCCCCACCGCCACGGGTGCCACAGCACACCCTTACCTTGTAGACATTGATGCTGTGAGCGTGAGGGAAGTGCAAAGTCGCCACGAACTGATGGACGTATTTACTCTGCAGACCTCTTTTATAAATGCTTTCAGCGACTATCTTACTGACAAAGTTTTTGCCTGTGCCGGTCCACCCGTGCAAGGAAAGGGCGAGAGGTTTTTTGGCGTTGCTGTTGTTCAAGAAGCCCTTCACGGCCTTTACAACCACCTTGTTCACCAGGTGCTGCCCGAACAGCTTCTTGTCCAAATTCTCCTGCAGAGCTGGACGGAGAAACCACCCTGTCAACAGCCAGCAGGGAGACGGCCAGGGGGGTCCCGCCGACTTCTCCCTCCTTCCAGGTGTCGTGGTTTGGGCCAAATTGGTCCTGTTTTACCTCAAACCAGGACACCAGGAAGGGTCCGTCACCCACCCCGGCAGGCAGGTTGCCAGCCCCAG
>VYXH01000340.1:253156-303455 GCA_013397275.1 Burhinus bistriatus
CTCTCTCTCCGTTCTCTGCCAGCAGCTAATCCTGTTTGTGCTGCTGACGTTATCCCAGGCCTGCCTTCTGTCTGCATTCCGAATTCCAGCAGTGTCGTGTTTTCTCTGTTACAGGTGGGCATTACATAGCCTACTGCCAGAACGTGATCAATGGCCAGTGGTATGAGTTTGATGACCAGTATGTCACTGAAGTCCATGAGACCGTGGTACAGAATGCAGAAGCCTATGTCTTGTTCTACAGGTGAGCTGTGCCTTGGGTGCCGCAGTCCCTTGCTGGTTGCAGAATACCCAGAAATGCATTTCACAAACTAAGTTTCCCGGAATTGCTTCATTTTCTTTTTCTTTTCCCTTTCCCTCCTTAAGGAAAAGCAGTGAAGAAGCTGTGCGAGAGCGTCAGAAAGTTGTGTCCCTTGCCAGCATGAAGGAGCATAGTTTACTCCAGTTCTACATCTCTCGAGAGTGGCTCAATAAATTCAACACCTTTGCTGAGCCTGGTCCCATCACCAACCACACCTTTCTGTGCTCTCATGGAGGTGAGGCAGTGCTGCTGGACCTGGAAGAGCCACTCTCAGCTGTACCTTTATGCTTCCTGGTGCATTAACAAAGGCAGAAAAAAAGCTCCAGCTGTCATCCTGATACAGCGTATGCTGCAGTAGGATCTGCTTCCTTGGCAGAAGCTCCAGCCCGCTCAGGGAGAGATGGGACAATTACCCCGTTGTGCTGCTGCTCAGAGGCCCAGAGGGATCTGTAGTGCTGGAAAACAACAGTTTTCAGTTCTCCATTTGTTTTTAAAAATAAACCTGTAGAAAGCAGATAAGACAACATTTATCTGTGTTACGCTATCAGTAAGGTTGGCCTTCAGTGTGTGTTTGGAGAATGGAGCATGCGCTACTGAAGAGAGCTGATACCACATTTTAGTGTTCTGCTTCTTCATCTGTCATGCTGGGGAGCCCTCGTGTTTATAAATCTCCAACTGGAAGTAAAGCACTTGATTAGAAAGTGAGGCCATGAATTGAGAAACCTCCACAATTAACCTCCATTAGCAGAGGAAGCAGATTCTGGAATCAGGGAGTTTTCAGCAAGGAAGATCTGCCTTTATTTGTGTCTTTACCCAGCAATAATGAGTTCCGTGGTTAACTCTCCCTCTTGCCTTTCCTCCACAGGGATCCCTCCTAATAAATACCACTACATTGATGACCTGGTTGTGATTCTGCCCCAGAACGTGTGGGAATATCTCTACAACAGGTGAATATGGCCACTTCATTCTTCCTCCCAATGAGTTTTGGTTTTTGTTTCACACATTGGGCAGTGTCCAAGACATAATGCCTTCCCAGGGCACCTTAAAAGCATGCAGTACTTGATGTGGGCTGCACAGACTGGTACTTGGTAGAGCCTCCTAATCTCAACCAAAATGAACTATATCAGTTGTCCCAGAGCAGTATTGTGACCCTCACTGTGTTGAGTAAAGGCAGTACTCTCCATTCTGCTGCAGATGCACTTTCTTCACCAGTGTCTGGAGTAGTATAAAAACCCGTGTCTGTAGGATCCAGGGCTGGGAAGCATATCCGTTCAGTTCTCCATTCAGCAGTTCTCCATTCCCCTCCCTCTCTTCCTGGGCTCAGGTTCGGGGGCGGACCTGCTGTGAACCATCTGTACGTGTGCTCGATTTGCCAAGTGGAGATTGAAGCACTTGCCAAACGCAGGAGAATTGAAATCGACACCTTCATCAAGGTTTGTATGGGAAGCATCTGGAAGCGACAGCAAAGGGCAGAGGTGGGAAACGGAGACCTGTCACAGACAGATAAGTGGAAAACTCCTGCCCCTGTTTTCCAGACCATGACCTACAGCATGGCCAGGAGATTGATCATGGGGTTCCCCAGTGCTAACAGCACAGGGAGGGACAGCTGGAAGACAATAATGCTCTGCGTGGCTGCATGCAGACGTGAAGTTTGAAACCATCCTAGTCTCTTGCCTGCTTTAGTGGGCAGGAACAAGTTATGAAGAAAGTGGTAGAATTACAAGGGGTTGTTGTGAAGAATGGCAAAGCTGCCTTACAGGTAACAGAAGGGGCTCCCCCAGGTCTCAGGAGTGACTAAATCCTTCCTGTCTGTCTCGTGTTCTCCTCTACTCTCCCAGCTGAACAAGGCTTTCCAGGCAGAGGAGTCTCCAAGTGTCATCTACTGTATCAGCATGCAGTGGTTCCGTGAGTGGGAAGCCTTTGTCAAGGGGAAGGATAACGGTAAGAAGCCAGACACCTCTGGAGTCTGTCAGGGGTTAGAGGTAGAATGGAAACAAGTCTATTCGCTAGGTCCTCAGTGAGCACTGCACCTGACTGGTATGACTGGGGGCTGAAGGGAGTTCAGACACCAGCCACTCAGACTGCCTGCCGGTCCCCGAGGGCAGGGCAGAAATAACAAGAGAACTAGCTCAGGAAAAAAGCTGAATCCGATGGCAACGTGGAAAGCAGAATTGTTTTTGACATGGTGGTTCTCCTCTTACAGAGCCTCCCGGACCAATCGACAACAGCAAGATTGCACTCACAAAGGCAGGTGGCCACGTGCAAGTTAAGCAGGGTAAGGCTTGTGCTTGCTGCCTTGTCATGTTCCTAAGAAAGAGGTGAAGGAGAATGTTCCACTGGATGTAGCTGTCCATAGCGAAGCGCTTACAGAGCAAGATGGTGTTGCAGAGGATGGCAGTTCTCTGCACAACCCAATGCTGACTGCCCTGAGTGAGCCGTCTCAGTTCTGCATTGGCAGGTCCTGCATGACCAACGTGCTGATGTGACTTAGAATCGTCTAGGTTGGAAGGGACCTTTAAGATCACTTGTTACAGGGAAACCTGCAGTCCCCATCTCCTGTTCTTGCTGTTCCCCAGGCCCCTTCCACCATTCCCTTTTGCCCCACTTTGAGTTGTAGCTTTGATCTTGTGTTGCTCTTTACTCAGCATCTGCTGTGGTCCAGCTTGTGAAATAACGCTGCTTGTGCTGTCCTCGCTGGGCTCTCCTGCCAAGCAGATAACGATCGCATTTGCATCTTGCCTGCCTCTCAGAGCAACCCTTTCTGCTCCTCTGTAACCATTATGGCAAAGTTCTCTGCTTCCTGCTTTGACCACCTGAAGTTGTCCCTCCCAGGACAGCTTGGAGGGGGGGGTTCAGTCTCCCCCAGGCAGTGCAAACCCAACTGCCTGGGACTGGTGTGTCTGAGCGCATGTTTTCAAGCCCCTGGGCTCGCAGAGCTCATTCACTGCTCCGCATGAGAGAGGGGTCCGGCAGGCCCTGCTACCGTGGGCTGTTGCTGCTCAGTTCCTCTTGGGGAAAGGAAGAGGTGACCCCACAGTGGTCGGCTACACTGCCGCGGAGCCCTGGTGGCTTCCAGCAGCAGGTGGCACTGTGGAGGGCTGATGGGGACCACTGTGGCTCCAGCTGTGGCTACAGCTGTGCAGTGCAGAGCTGTCAGGGGGGTGGGGGCTTCGGTGGGTCTGGACCATGCAGCTACAGGGACCGCTCGTGCCTCGCTTTTCCTGGGGGTGAGCAGGGGCAGGTGGTTGGAGAGGACATCCTTGGGTTGTGGCACACCAACATGTCTCTCCAGCAGCTGCACAGAGCAAGGGCCTCCTGGCTGCATCTCACTACTTCTCTCGTCCCTTCCAGGTGCTGACTATGGGCAGATTTCTGAGGAGACATGGATTTATTTAAGCACGCTGTATGGAGGGGGCCCAGAGATTGCTATCAGACAGAATGTGGCCCAGGTCCAAGAACTGGAAAACCTACATGGGGAGCAGAAGATTGAAGCGGAGACGCGGGCTGTGTGATCTGTGCGGGATGGGGCAGGGAAGGTATGGCACAGATACGGCCAGGTTGGATGGGGGTTTGAGTAACCTCTAGTGGAAGGCATGGCAGGGGGGTTGGAACAACGTGATCTTTAAGGTCCCTTCCAACCCAAACCATTCTATGATTCTCTGTGTCCGGGTGGGGATGGAAGGCTGGGGAATCCTGAGGAGTCAAACCTCTTCCGTTGTCTGGTACTCAGTGTGTGCGGCTCCCACCACCACGTCTGGGGAACACAGGTTTCCTCTGCCATCCTCGCATGTGGCTTTGAATAGAGGGGTGGTGCTGGGCAACACTGGGAGAAAAGCGGCTTCCCTGTAAGTCATCTCTGGATAATGCTGTGGTAGGAGACAGCAGCCAGACTCCACTGGGATATGTTTCAACCCGAGCCCTCTCCCTTTTGTTTGCTTACAAGGAACCAGCACTCCCAGCTTGCTCCCAGTGAAACTGAGTCTCTGCTCCTTTGCAGGTTTTGCTTTTGGCACTTTTTAACTCAGATGTATAAAGATAATGAAACGTTATTTATGTTTCCAGCAGGCAGTGTTGCAACTAGAGAAACCTGTTAGTTGAAGCTGACTAAGCCACACGGTCTCCCGGCAGTTCTGTGCTGGTGGTGCACAGCTGTCACAACTTCCTTGTTTTGCTCTTTATCTAATTCTTGCAAATTCAGTTGCAATCAACTAAGAAATTTTGAAAGAGGCCATTTCTTTCTTCCCTAGCCCCTAAAGCCACCCCTTCAAGGTCCTGCAGATTTTTATTTTTTTTTCCTCCTTGTATCTGATTTCATGTGTTCAGCACGTTGTCAGAGAACAAAGCTGGAAGACGAGTCCTTCCCAATGGCTTCCCGCTCTACAATTTCCACTAAAGCTCCTAGCTATGGGCTGCAGCCTTCCAGGTGTTTGGCTCCCAGGGGCGGTACACAAGCAGCTCAAACTCAGAGCTGGTAAGGGGCAGGCGTTGTTGGAGCAGGGCAGCTCTGATGCAGATTTTAGGACTCCTGGTTCATAACCCCCTTCTCAGACTGACCCTGCTGTAAGCCTTGATCTGTCCCCACGTCGGTCACGTGAAGCAAAAGGGACGTGAAGGATGAGGAGGAGCCCGTTTGTTCGCACAGAGCCTGTTCCGGTGGGTCACCCTTGGACAGGGCGATAATTCAGGGCTGGGGAAGGGGCCTGGCTGAGCCGTCCCCCGGCTGTTGAAGCAGTTTTTGAGGAATGAGCTGCTTTCTGCAAACAACCCCCCACCTGCGTGCTGAGGTCATTCCAGCTTCCCAACACAGATGTCGTTTGTGTACACAGCGGCTCATTGAACGAACAGAACTCGCTCGCTCCCCAATCTACTGCTGCTACCGCAGCATCCGATAAGAGGCAGTGGAGAGAGGCAGGAAGATAAAAAAGGCTAAACACTACTTTTCTCAGCAGAGCTATTCTTAAAAGTTCATCTCGTAAGCCAGAAAGGCAGTAGTGGAATCTTTGCGTTTGAGTGCAATTTAATGGAAGCAGAGCAAGGCTGAGGTGGCCTCTCATGGGCTGAGGAACCAAACGGTCTGTTCACGGTGCTGGAACCTGAATGGTTCCACAGCATCTAGTCTGGCCTTGGTGGTACCAGACTCGGCACGGGGCTGGGAGGGAGGGAGGAGGGAAGGAAAGGCTGCTCTTTGACTTAGTGGAAAAGGGCGTAGGACAGGAGAATTTGGAAAGAAAAATGTGGCCTTCAGATTTTTTTTTTTTTTTTAGATGAAAAGTTTGCTGCAAACAGCAACTTCTTCTTTTAAAAAGCGTCTGTAAATGGTTCAGCATGTTAATTTTACTATCCTGTTCAGCGGATGTTGTACATGCCCAGCCAGGCCCGAGGGGAGGTCAGAGAATGAGCCACTGTTGGGATTTCTCATTGTTTTAAGCTGTCTTCGTTAGCCAGTGCAGCCGCCTTCGAATCTGCTGCAGAGCCTGTAGGGCTGCATGTCTGTGTTGTCCGTGCCGTTCAGAGGATGCTGTACAGACTGTAATAACACTCCTGTGCTTAAGTGTTATACTTTGTGCTGAAAATGTGTTACAATAAATACATGTGCATTCAAGAAGCTGCTGCCTGGTGCCTGCCTTGCGTGGCCAGAGGGTCTGACAGCTTCCAGGGAGCTTATGGTGTTTATGAAAAAATTAAAAAAAAAAAAAAAAATCCAAACTTCCTGCTGCCAAGAGGCCTTGCAGTAACAGCTCCTTCTGAGCAGCAGCGAGCTTCGATAGCCCAAGTCCCCTAGGCCACACTGCGCTTGTTCAGAGGAGGGCGTCTGCTCCTTTCAGTCTCTGCTTTACGAACACTTCAGCTTTCGCTTACCCCAGGAGAAGGCTCAGAAAGCCTGTGCGATTCATCACCATTGTTGCTGTGAACGTAACTTGCAAGGGAAGTAGTTGAAGTTTCATTGAGCTGTTCTAGGTTTCTAGATGAGTTTTCTGTTGCACGGCTAAAGTGTCCTTATACTGAGCTAATCCGCCTCCCTGGGAACACTTACGTGAGAGCAGCTTTGCTGCTGAGGCCCCAGGAACTGCTGTGCTCTTGCCAGCCTGTGACCATGTTCTGCCACCCTGACTTAGACTTAGCGGAGCTGCTAAACCAGGCAGGGGGCAGGAGCGCTGCCGGAGGGGCTGGAGGACGGGAAGAGTTCTCTGCCAGAGTGGTGAACGACACTGCCTTAGCCGAAGCCTGAAATACCCGGAGAAACCAAGCTCGAGCTGGGTTAATAAGAACATGCAGCTTGTTCTTTAGCAACTTGAAGTCAACTGCCAAAAGTTGCATCTTGCAAACAAACCCCGTCACCTCAGCAACTGCAGAACAGCTCGAAATGTTCCAGGAGATGTTAACGAACACCCTCCCCTGGGGAGGGGATTATTCAGTGTCTAGACAAACAGCTCTAGTGCAGCTCTGGCAAAACTGTAATTGTACTTCTTGTTACCCTCTGGCTGTTAGACCACTCGAAGCTCCGTTCTGCATCTATATTTCATATGAAATCTGACTGCAGCATTGCTTTTCTCCGGCTCCTGCACTAGGCAGCTATGGTATTTCTGAGTACGTGGCTCAGACGCAGCTTTGGGACCCACCGCCAATGTAAGCTACGTTTCATGGCTCTTACCAGTTATTTTTGCAAATCACTTCATTTCCCCCTTATTCTATCAGGTCCTTTGCTGACTGCAAAAAAGGGGAGATGAAAGGACCGCTCATGCACTGGACTGATGGCGCTAACCTCAGTATTTAGATTATCTGCTCCCTCCTCCCAGTCTCCCGGGAGTACTGGGGAGTTCAGTTTACACCCGCTGCTCCTCTTCCCTTGACTCCCCTCGTGCCCAGACTGCGGCCGCATGAACAGACACATCACTCGGGTGCAGCCCAGCGGGCGGCACGCAGACAACAAGCACTCTGCGCCGTCCGTCCCACACACGCGTCACGTCTCAGCCCGTGGAAAGGGGAAACGGCTCTTCCCCAGCGACGCAGGGCCCACGTACGGCAGCTCTGCCTGCACCCGCGCTCGCTCACGAGGCCGCAGCCTGGCTCGGCAGCCCACTGCTGCCAGTGGCACATCTGCACCCTCCCGAATGGCCAAAGCATCCCATGCACTCTGACATGTTCGGTGGCACAGCCGGCATACGTAAAGCTCGTTTTATTGTCTTCCTAGTTATTGCTCAGCTTGGCTTCAGTTCCAGCCTTCAATCACCCGTTTGGTTGTGCTGCTTCTATGTGAAGTCAGCAATGCTAATACTGCCGAAGATAAATCAAAACTGGAGCCAGACCAACACCCCCTCCTATTCGCTGTTTCCCAAAAACACGACGACTAGCAGACTGTTTCATAAACAGTACTGATTTGTCCTGAATTGTCAGAGATGGCAATTAGTGCTGGCAATGAAGAACTGAAATTGTTAAAAAAAAAAAAAAATTAGCAATCTGACCTTAGGAAAAAAAAAAAAACTCTCTAAAGCTGCTTCAAATGAAGTTACCAGCCAGGTAGCGCCTGCTCCGAGCTGTGCAAGTGCGAATCCTCGTGGCTCCTAGACGAGGCTGTTTCCAACGAGCTGTCCAGAAGCTAGCCAGGGTTTGTGTCGCAGCTAGGGACACACACTAGTCACCAACCCTGCGTATTAAAATGGAATTGTAAATATCCTCGGGAGAGACTTCCAGAAATGCCTCTGGGTTTGATTATTCAGTGAAGGGAAACATTACTGTATTTCATACACCTGCAGGTTCACACATGCACGCACAAATGCGTTATTTGCTGGGCTCGCAACAGGTTTAGTCTTAATGTATAAACAAATCAGTATCAAAACCATCTGCCAAGACTTCCAGACAAACCACAGCAGTCGCTGTGGGCGTTACCAGGTACGGTGCTCTGTTAGAGGAAATATTTTCCCCAAGTTTCCAGTTCTCGTGGCCTCCTGCTGAAGTGGGGAAAAAGCAAGAACCACCGGTCCTTCCCAAGCACACCAACGACTCCAACCAGAACAGTGCGTTTTCCTTTCTCCTCAGACAACCAAATAATAAAAACCCCAACCACTTCACTGTCTCCTCAGTGCCAGCTGGAAAAGTAAAAGTTTGATAAAATTGTGCCTTAAAGTGACACGATGAGAACCAGCCCTGTGGGACAGGCACTCAAAGGTACGGGCAGAGCCAAATCAATACTCCAAATACCTGAAAATCCCAGTATGAAATAATATTTAAAATTAAAAACAACAACAAAAAAAACTAAACAAAACCACCCAAGTACCATGAGTAAGAACGTGTTATCATCCTTTTCTGTCGCAGCTGGTACCAGTGCCCCACTGGAACAGGCTGTTTCTGCTTCTTTGTTGTAACTTTTACAGCTGGAAGCAAAACCCAAATCCATCCCAAAGCCAAGGGGAATAATGAGGAGTGAGAGAGCAGCTTGGGGGAGTTTCGGGCTGTAAGATTTGTATCTGGCTGAAACAGTCACAGCTCAATTCCCGTTCTCAACTGGAACCACTCGTGGGAAGGCGAAAAGCTCCCCGAGCGCAAGGGCTACGACCTCAGCACACCAGAGAAGCCCCTGCAAAGAGGCGTTGTCTTTTTTTATTGGGAAAGAGAAGTGACAAAACCATTTTTCTTCTTCTTTGGATGATCAAAAGGGTCCAGTGAAACTGTATTTCTGGAATTAAATGTTTATTTAAATATGCGGATGACTTTCCTTTCACTGTTACAAGGTCAATATTCGCTTTCAAATGGAAGCACTTTATTTGGTTGAATTCTGTCTCCAGAAATGAATGGGCAACACCAGAACCTTTTACATTGGCAATGAAATCACAACACTGAGATGCCACCAAAATCTAGAGATCAGTGCTCAAACACACATACACACACATATACAAATAAAAAAGTGCTGGACATCATCATGTTAAAATAGAATTTGGCTTCTTTTAGGTCTTTTGACACTTCAGGCAGGAGAACAAAAAACAAAGAACAATATGCATCAAACTAAATGAACTTCTGAAAAATACTCAGCATTAAACACAACTTTCAGTATCAGTAAATATGTTTCTTCTCTATTTACAGGTGTTAAGAAAGGGCATTAGAGACTTTTGCTGGGGATAATGAGATTTTGTAGGATGTACAGTTCACGCTTCTGGGCGAGATTAGTAAATTCAAGCAGAGTTTTTATAAACCAGTCACATATTTAGTCCTTCAGATTTTTGCAAAAGGTAAATTCTACAAAAATTACTCATTTGTTACCCTGAAGAAACAGAATAAACACTTGTAGGCTACAATACATGACTGTCGCTATTTTTTTCTTGCAGTAAGTTTTAAGATCCGGGCTTTGGGGAACTAGTTGCCAAGTTTATAAAAACTCCATACATGGTCTTTTAATAAAACTTTTGTTGAAGAAAATCAGTCAGCTAAAGCTAATGCTCCTTCTAAAGCGCTGTTTAGCAACACAGACATTGCAATTGTTCAAATGTTCCACAGAGGCTGACAATAATATACTGTCCACCTGGATTAAATATATAAAAGCAAACTTTTATCTAATTTTTACATAGATGGCACAACAATAGGTGAAAATGAATTCTTCTAGCTGCTGATTCAACAGTGCATTGGACACGAGAATAAAAATACTGCAGCTAAAAATATTTTAAAGATATTTCTGCACCCCTGCACACTGCTTAACCGTTTAGATCCCCTGACAGATGGATGCAACAAAGCCTTTGCACACAGCTTTGTACGAAGCCACAAGTGCCAACCCTGCGGATCGCATTCTGCTATCGGAGGCTCATGGATCTGAACAGTTACGTGACCACAGGAGCAGCAATGATAAGGATGGTAATTTAATTGATTTTGACCCTTGCGACGCCGCTAACGCTGCAGCTGAACGGCCTCAGGGTTGGTATCGCCTGCTTCTCAGTGCAGGCTCCCGAGCCACTTGAATTAGATTAAAAACCATAACCTGTTGCTGGTCGATGCTTGCAGCTGTTAAGCACCATAATACAACAGCTACAGTACAACACTGTAGGACTGAGGGACTTTGTGCTATTAAAAATAAAAGTTGGTATCATGAATGGAGAGAAAGGGACAGAGTCGTGAACACAACATGTTAACCCAACTCAAAAATTACCTCATCCCGAGCGGGGACGACCGAGGCGACCCCCAGCGTGGAGAGTACATGATTCTTGGACACGTTTCTATATGCTGACCTGGCACAAAAGCACAGCAGGCAGCAAAACACCACACACGTTTGTTTGCAAACGAAACCCGGGAGGTTTCATTTTAGGGTCACTGCCTGTAGTGGCGTCCGTATCAATTTTCTCAAATTCTGGGGATTTTACAAAATACGCTGAAGTTGGCTAAGAGCAAGTAGATTCCCCCAACTGATGGGTTGATCTGTAAATAAATTAGACCCTCAGGAGCTATTTAAGGAGCAACTGACTCTTACGGGGCTCAAACAGGTACAAGATGACGGTAAAATCCTAGCCATGGTAAAGATTCAGGGGGAACCAACAGTTACAACATGGAAGTTTAGAAAGCAGTTGACCCTTTCTTAGGCAGCTGAGGTGCAGGTCATGTGATATTTGGAGATATGACAGCGCTCTCTCCACTGCATGACATGACAAAGTGCAGCATCCCTTATCATGCTACTTCTGCTTCAAATAAAACCATGTGAGAACAGGATGGCTGATGAGTAAGTCACAATTCCTGTCTTGCTTCTGGGTCGAGGTCCAGTCCGTACCAAGGTGGGAAAATGAAATCAGAGTGTGGTTTCTTTTTTTTTCTTTTCTCTTTTATTTTTCTAAAAAAATTCTGTTATTCAAACATTAACTGATGAGGACGCACAAGAGGTCATGCAAAAGGGGAAGGCAGGTCTGAAATGCTGAAAAACAAACCAACAAAAGAAAACTGCGAAGAGATTAACAACAAGGAGCCACAAAATAACGTGACCCTCAGGAAGGTGGGCGCAGGCAAGGCAACAGGGCGAGCATGCAGACTGAAACGAGAGCAAAACGGAGGTCTTCGTGACCAGCAAAACGGGGCTTCAAACCAAAATGCCAGTGTCTGTGTTTGTGTGTGTCTGTGTGTGTGTGTGAGAAAGAGGAGGGAGAGAAGAAGGGAGAATAAAGAGGAGGGGGCAGAGAGAACAAGCAGGAAAACAAGCATACATACGTGAGCTCGAAGGCTTTCAGGAAACAGCAAGGTCATAGGGATTTAATACTTGGAATGAGCATCAGCCTAGATTTAAAAAAAAAAATAAAGGCTGACAAGTATTAGTGACCTTTTGGGGAAAGCAGAATATTGAATAATGCACATGGATCAAATTTAATATCTGCAAATTCAGAGCCCAGTCCAGCTGCTGTAACACTGTTCCCAGCGGAGGCTTTCCACCTGTACGCACCTCCCATCCAAGCTATTTGATGAGACTACCTGCAGGATTAGCACTAAAGGCACTGTGTGAAATGCTGATGGACCAGTGCATACATTCAGATGGACTGAGGGACAAGGAAGGACAGGAGATAGACCAGTACATGCTTGGGACTCTCCAGTTACCCTTGGCAAAGGGCAGCCAGCAGTTCTTTGACCGGTGTTGGAAGGATTTGGGTGAGGGGAAAGTGTTGGTTACATTTTACGGAGGGGCTGTACCAAGCTGGCAGAAGAGTGGGAAAGGCCGATAGGTTAATCTGAGCCACAAGTAGCATGCCATGAAAAAGAGCAAGCATCTGAATGGTACTGGGATGGAATTTAGGTCTGAATTTTTCAAGTGGGAACTCCAGACAAGACTGGGAGTCTGGCTTTCCATGGGTGTGTTTTAACTGCCCGCAGGGTAAACAGACCATTTTGTTTCTCCTTCTGTGACAAGCTCGCCCCGAGGTTCTTGCACCAGCACAAACACCTTTAGGAATCTAAAACATAAGAAAGACAAAAAGAAAGAGACTGGATTAGAAAGAGGCTGGGGAAAACAGGATCCCGTAAGAGTAGCACTGCTTGCAGGAGGTTAAAGGAAATACAGCATCCAAGCATCTACCAGGTTACCAGGGATTAGGGAAGGCTCCGGAACTCGGGCATACATTGCCAGCACTCAAACAGAAACCATTCACCCTCAGCCCTTCCCTCCAGCCTGGGGATGAGCATCACTGGGATGCTGCTCTCCTCTGGGAGGAGGATGTAAAACTCAGGAGCAGGACCCTGCCAGCACTCTCTCAAGTCCAACAGAGAAAACAAACGGCTTTTTAATTTTCAGTCCACAAAGGAGTCCTGTATCTGTTCAAGTGACAGCTCCAGAGACCATGAATGATACTGGAGAATACCAACAGGAAGCTAAAACACAAATAATTTTGCGGACGAATCCAGACCAGATATTCTTTCCACAACAGGCTGCAAAGACCTTTCATTCTTAAGGGAAGTCTAGAAATGAACAGGTACGTGGACGCAGTCTTAGCCTCTAAACCCATCCTTTGTCACATTCGTGTACCCACAGACTTCTGGCTGAGAGTACGTTTTCTCTGTGGCCAAGTGAAGCTACAACCCAGAAGTGTGATTTGGCCAAAGAAACTGCTGTATCCAAGGGATTACAGGATGAGTCCAAACTTCCCTTGCATTCAAGAGAGCGGGGGAACCTTCGGATCTCCTTTGCACCCGCTTCCACAAAAGAAAAAACTCCAAATGACAGCACAAAAAGTTTTTCACAGAGCCACAACAAAATACTTTTCCTGACAAGGAATTGCATTTATATTTAGTGTGGGAAGCAGGTGAAAAGCAGCTCTGAGCCTTTTGCTTTCCATTAGTAAAGTTAAACTTAAATGAATTGCTATTAAAAAAAATAATCTCACAGGAATGAGAAAATATAACGTTTATTAGAAGACGACACCATGATACATCAAGCTATAAAGAGATTCCTAACAGATGACAATTATTTAAAAAATAATAGAAATGGAACCACCACACTGGCCAAATTTAACAAACCTTAACACAAAACAAAAGTTTCTACGCAAGTCCAACCAGATGGAGGCAGCTGAGTAACCAAAAACGCTTATCAACATAAGAGGGACTGAGTAGTTATCAAAACAACAGCTAGGTTAAGCAGAATAACAGCCTGTAAAACCATTTATATTTATACATATATAAAAGGATAAAAACAATTCAAATTCAAGTAACTTTAGTTTTTAAGTTATGTTATATACAATTTCTTTTTATACTGGGAGAACTAAGGGCAAGTATTTAACAAAAGGATTTTAAAAAGCCACAGTCCAGTTTATATTTCCTGTTTCCTAAATAATTTGGCAAGCATTAAATAATCAGATATATCCTAGATAAAAAGTGCATCAGCATGGTTAACTTTTACCTATTTATTTATATAAGTCAAGGCTCTGCATCATGGTTACAGCCAACCAACAGCAGAGCTGCAACACTCGGAATCACAGAGCTGTCATAAGGATTTATTCATATAATCGGAGGCGAGGAGGAGCAGACCCACAGTGGCAAAGGAGCTGAAAGGCTGATCAGCCCACGGCTCCAAAATTTTTTTATCAGGAAGTTTAACTTCACAAAACAGCCTCTGTTACTGTGTGTCACCCAAACAGCCAGTCTTACTTGTGGAAGTGAACACAGCATTTTTGTTGGGTGCAGTGGAAAGTATATATAAGTTGGTTATTTCATGCAAATTCTTTTGTGTATCACGCTATTTCACAACATTCCTCAGTGAAAGACAGTTTTGTTCCCAAGAAGATATGAGGTACCGTATTCAGTAACACAGTGTGGTCAGCCTTGAGCAAAAAGGCCCAACTAGTTCCTGCATTCGACAGCTGTCAGCACCAGACACCCGACAGGTACAGAAAAGCTCTGCAAGAAGCTACGCCCACGTGTGCACAGAGGAGTTTTCTTCCTCATCCCCTAGCAGCAAGAGGTTGGCGTAAGCCCCAAAACGTGAATTTACATCCAACAGATACAATTCTTAGTCTGCATGTTTTTTAGCATTTGTAATAGTTTCCTGCACGCATCACAAAGAACGAACAGTGTTGGCTCTCATTTATATCAGGAAGGACAACAATGCCGTTTACAACTAGATTCATATAGTAGGGCCAGTACTTTCATTGGTAGTGATGCACATTTAAATGTCAAGAGGGGAACTTATACATGCATCAGCTGAGTGAACGGTACCTAACGGAGTCTTTCATTGCTGGAGATGTGACATGTGCAGTCATCTCTTCTAAAGAAAACCTTCTGAAATAGAGCTCTTAAAACAACCGTAGCAGCAAACCAGTAGAATAAAAGGTGAACAGGCCTATGCAAACCTACTCAGAGATTTTCTGAAGTGGTTTGTACATATCTGGAAAAAAAAAAAAAAAAAAAAAAAAGGCAAAACAAGATAGACGTTACTGTTCTTTTTTTGTGATAGGGTTTGCTAACAGCCTCTGACCGGAGGTACCATTGTAAACTTTACAAACAGCCCTCACACAGGTGTTTGCAGGAGTACGCAGACCTAGCTTGGCTCCCATGAAGACTACGATCAGGAGGGCGACTGCGGCACACGACTTACCTGTCCTAGTCATCTCAGGTTCGGCAGCAGAGCCCTGACAACACAGGCTTCAGCTGACTGAGAAAGCTCGCCAGCTGGCGGTTGCGTTTCTCAGGCAGAGCTGCCTCCGGCTTACGGCACAGGCACAACCTGGTCAGGCAGGAACGCCGCAGCCAGAGTGGATCTGCTGGCTAGAAGAGCCCCAGATGTACTCAGAGCTGGTGTGAATGCTCCCACCCTTCATGCCACTAACCTTCAGGGGTACCAGCTGCTCGAGCTTCTTTCCAAAAAGAGGAAAGAACTACTAAAGTTTGTAAATGCTTTAGTATTTACAGTGTCATTTTCAGGAATGTCGTAGCTTCTGTTTCAAGGATTGAATAAACTCACTTCTACTAATATATTAAAAAGCAAATGAGAAATTTGCAGCTTGCAACAAAATTTGTCTTTTAAACGCAGTAGCACTTCCCCCAAATCTTTATTCTGCTACTGTGACATTTTATGGAAAGTTCTCTTTCAGCTTTTCTTTTTAACCAGAGAATTCAGGAATTAAAGAGGTAAATATTATAGTTTCTTTACATTAGATAGTCACAGATACATTTGATTTTGTTCCTGAAGTCCAGCAAAACTAAAGGAAAAACTTGAAAGGATCTGAAAAACCTCCATCATTGCTATAGAAGTAGCTGCAACTGTACCTGCCTTCACTCCTAGCACAGACTGCATTTTTACCATCATTCAGCATCATCCTGTAACTTACAGAACACCACTAACATACTAATGGGATTTTCCAGCTGGTATTGCAATACTCCTGCAATAGTCTGTCCAGAAGGGTAAATTAAAGACAAACTTTTGCTAGTTCAGTTAGCAGGACTGTGTCAGGATTTCTCGCCCCACCCAGAGATCTGTTTTGCTTCACTTCCCCATCCAACCTGCTGCTCTGCTCGTAAGGAGGTGATTCCGCTGATGTGAACCACGCTGCGTATCTGAGGGCAGGAGAGCCACGCTTATTACTTAAGACAGATTTAGATGCCACACTAGCTTAGCTGTTTCAAGCAGCCTACACCGCTGAACAACAAATTTTCCAGCAGAGTAATAATGTTGCTTTCAACAATTGCCACACACAAAGCAGTCAAGTCTCCATAAGAGAGAACACAGGGATAAGAGAGGTGATCTCCCATTCTGTGCTTTCTGCCTTGATCCAAGTGTGAAGTAAGGAGAATGTACAATCCACGTCCCTCTTTCAAAGGTTAATAAAAGCCGACAGAAGGGCTGAGTTTTTTTGCACTCTTTTGCATCTCAACTGGCCCTGTACTTGCCAACACAAACATAAACCTCCTGCATTAGGGCAATATAAAACAAGACCCCAGACTTTCATGTGCAGCAGACAAGGCACTGCACTGTTTAATACTGAATCCAAGACAGTGAACTGATCAAGTTATAGTGTTTGTTTACAGAGACAGTCCTACTCCTCTCTTCCTGCTGTCCTTAAATCCCAATAAGAATGGTTCAATTTTCCTTTAAATTGCATGAGGCAGCTTGTTTCACACCAAGAACTCTAAAGTCTAGGAAACACAACAATAATCTAAGGGATTAAGTGACTGAAAAAAACCACAAATTGTTTAACAGTGGACTTCAAACACTGATTTGATTTTAACTAAAATCTTTTTATATTACATTACCGGGTGTTCATGGTGCTAGCACATATTCCAGCCAGGATTCCCCTGTAGCACCGCTTGCTTATAGAATACACCTATTTGTGAGGAGTTAAAAAGCAACAACGAAACAGAAGATTGCTGAGTCTAAGCGCTGAATGTCTCCATTGATCGTGTGTGAGCAAAAGAGTAAACCATCAGCTATGGTCATCTGAAACAGCAAATACATCCAAAAGACCATTTTCTGAAAGGTGGAAAAGATTGGAGCATCTTTCTTAATGTTGATGTTTTACTGATTTATCAAGGACCACAGAGTGCTGTGTAGACAGATTTTGGCAGGATCTCTCCTTCCCCTTCTAAACACACTAACTAAATAATGACCAGGTTTCAATCCAAAAGGTCCACAGAACACTTTAGGCTCTGAAAAGCTACCACACTGAAACACAAAACAGCAGTCTAAATATTTCCTACATAACATTCCACTGAATCAGTCTGGGACAAAGAGCTCACTTGTGAATGTGTCTGAGATGCCACCTAGATATCTGAGGAGAGCCCGTGTTATCCCAAATGGCTTTGTGTTTCCTGCACTGAGTCAGGCGTGCAATGGCAGTGACAGCTGAACAAGCACTGCCTAGGAAAGGCTGCGTTTCCCCTCTAGTTTTACAGTCTACCACATTAGCCTTCTCTGATCAATAAAAAGCACATTTTGCAGTACAGCAAGCCATATTAGTCCATGTACGAAATAATGCACTTTGTGGCATTGTACAGACTTTTAAAAGGCTCTATCTGCAACACAGAGCAGTTGCAGTGTTGGGTATCTCTGTGAAAGCAAATAAAGTAATAATAATAGTATTAAATATAAGTCATAGCACCTTTGGCATTTTTGTCCAAATAGACTTCAACATACGATGTAGGGACATAGCCCTCCTCATCTTCATTCCTTCGGATTCGTGTCCACCCATCACCTTTGTCTTCTTCTATTACATAGAGCATTTCTCCTTCTGCTACAGAAATTGTTCCTTCATTCTGACCTGAAAGACACAGTAAGATGGAGTTCAGGGTGGCCTGCACAATGGGAACCACAGATGCAGGGCAGGGGGGTGCTCAGGGCACACTCGGACAAGGTGCTGATGCAGCCTTCGCTTGATCACTAGCAGCGTGAAGAAGGACACATGATTCTGGAAATAACTGTGTACATGAAGAGCCAAACAAATGTGATCCTGACATCAGAGTTTTGGGGTTGTTGGTTTGGGGTTTGTTTGTTTGTTTGTTTTCGGTTTGGTTTTTTTTTCTCCCAGAGTCCATGCATAATGGGAGACAAATCACTGTCTTAGCGCCTCTTTACAAAACAGAATCGTGCCAGAGCCTCACTTGCCCTTTTTTTGTCTATTAAAGCACTGTAGGGATTAAATGAAGGTTTCTCACTTGTCCTAGGCATATGAACTAAACAAAACAGTACGTGAAACGAGAGTAAAGGTTGAGTGATACCTTCAAATGTATAGAGCGCTTTACATGTTCCTATGGTGGGTAGTGGTTCTTCATCATCAAATTCATCGTCAAAATCTGTTGCAGGTACTTTCATCTCAGTCTCCTGACTTTGCTCTTCTGTGTAACTGCCATCTGGGCTGCTCAAGAGAGGAAAATACACAGCAACTATAGCGACCAGTCTCAGGAGCAAAGACTTGGTCACTAGACACTTAAGGCAAGGTGAGCTGGAGCAGCTCAGCAATTCCAAAGCATGCTCACAAATGGCTGTTACCACTAGCAGCTGTCACAAGGTGATGGGTGATACCAGCCATTTTTCCCTGATCAAAAGACGTAAAATGCACCTATCTCACTCACCTTCACAGCAAAGTATAAGGGCTACAGGGGCTATTACACATTTCATCATATTCAGAAAAGTAGCTCTTAAAGTTGGGATCTTGCGCATGCTAAAATCAGCATGCAAAACACTTCTTGGGAGTGCCTGCCTTTAGTCTGGTTACAGAATAATTTTCTGAATGCTGCAGCTTTCCTGATCAACAAGCTAATAAAAGCGGGTCCAGTTTCCAGTCTGAACAGGACAGCTCTGTACAGATACTGTACCTCTCCCGGTCCTGCGCACAGCTGTTCACGGCTGAAGTGTTCTGGGCTTCATACAGTCCGCTCTGCCGCCGGGCCTGTTCAGTGCGCATGGGTAACCTGCCCTCCACCTCAGCCAGCCAGCCCTGCAAGGGAAAAGCAGTGTCACGCATCTCTCCTCCTTCAGCTCGCAAGGGAATACATGTTGCTTTTACTTTGCTGTGTCATATCTGACGTTCAGACTATGGAACTAAAACTAGTTTGTAAATATATTTCATTTCTCCTTTGGGTTACACTTGTCAGGGGGAATCGATTCACTACTGTAAGTGTGTATTACATCTATTGGTCCTGCCCAAAACCACTTACTGAAAACTCGATTCTTTTTTGACACCAGATGCTGAAAACACTACGACCCAAGAGCAGCAGTTAACAACAGCTGTTGGGAGATGCTGCTGCTCTAGTCACAATCAAGTAAAAAGATGTGTGGCAGTTTACAGTAGTCTCAATAGCACCAGAAACACAGCAATCAGTGACTGCTGAATGCAAGAGGACTAAAGCTGGGCAGAATGAAAGACCCAGTGATTTTCAAATGGGTAAGAAAGCAATAGATAGTAAAGCCAACAACTGTAAGAAACATCTAAAGTTAATGGTCTGTATCTCTTTATGTACATAGTGTAACTTACAGACTGAAGTCTTTTCTCAGCCCTATAATCCTTCTCGTGTAATTATAATGGCTTCATATATTCCAAATACTCCTTATGCTCTTGAGATTTTCTGTCTCTAAGAAGCTTACGGTTAGTGGCAGACTATTCCGTAAAACATATTTTATCCGACAGCTTCTGTCTTGCTGTTAGACTATAAATGGCACTTTACATTTATGTTCCTCTGATTTTCCACAGACATTTGTAACATGATACTTCAAATTATTTAATTAATTAAATAAGCATCTGAACCTCTCTGGGCTGTCCAGAGAGCACTACATTTTCTCTCATCCACCACTTAGCACTATTTGTTTTCTGTGGAAAATTAAACAGCAGGATTGTTGGCTGACAGTCACATAGCACGTACCTATACATAGTAAGAAAATGCATTGATACATCTGGAAAAGCAATGAAGCATCTGCTTAGATCTGAGCATATGCTGAGCTACATTTTACTGAAATGTCCCTTCCCATACCTCAAATTTCTGAACTTCTAATCGTAATTTTTCAATGTTCTGTCCAAGTTCTGCTAATCTGTGGTCCACACTTGCTGCATCTCCCATCTGTGGGTTCTTGATATACACATCTTTCATTTTCGTTAAGGCATCTCTGAGAGACAGAAGAAAAATAAAACATGTAAGGGTTAGTGTGGCTGGGGGCAAATCCCTTTCTCTAAATGAGCGCAAATGAAAGGATAATAAAACTGCCTCTTTCTTACTCTGTGGTTCAAGCCTAACCGGTTACAGAGGTTACTGAGAACATCTAGACAGGGCCTTTGCTGTGTATAGAGCCAGCCATCAAAAAAATAACAGCAAAATCCCTTGACAGAAGAGAACTTACACTGTTGGAGATGGAAAAACAGTGAGTGACACCTTTGCCTACAATGTGACATGACAAGAGACACTGTGCACAAGCCAAACGCTTCAAGCCCCTACATTAAACGGAGCTCCTCACTCTACAGGCAGCTGAGGGTCCTTCAAGCGAGAGAGGCTGGCAGGAGCCTCGCCAGTGGATCCTGAGGCTACACAGGAGATGTGCTGTGTCAGTACAAGCACATGACACATTTAGACCATGTGCCCCGCTTGAAGAATCTTAGCAGAAAAACAACTGAATTCTTGGACAGTGGCTGTTTGCAAGGCAAAAGGAGGAATGTGGTATTGGCTTTTAGTCTACTAAAAGTCTACTTGCTAACCCTGGGGACGGTGGGGGAATAAAAAAAATCTTGCAACCATTGCAATGAATGACAACTTCAACGTTCTAGATGAGTATCATCCCAGTTTTTGGGGCACAGAGAAACAGTTACATCATTATTCTCCATCATGGGCTGAAATCCAGTTGAGAAACTGGGACAAAGAGCTGGATGTGGACATATTAATAAAAAAAATGGAGTGCTAACCAGAAATTCCCACCCTGCTTGTTGCAGTTTGTCTTTTGCAACCCAAATAATTTGTAAGATATTTATTTCACACTGCTTAAACGAAAGTTAAATCCAGATGGTTTGCATTTGTCACAGCGCAGCGACAGATGGACCTTAGGCCACATAATGCGACCCTGCATCCTGTTAAGTTACACAGCATTTTTACTAGACTCTTTGGGGGGGGGCTGTGTTTCCTATCAACCCAGATGCCAAATGCCTAGGGTTTCAGAGATGTTAATTTTAAGGCCTGCTATGATGAATGTGGTACCGTAAGGCCAAGATTAATGTAGTACATGCCTCCATGAGCTCCCTTAGGAAAGCCTGCGAAGCTCTCACTGACAGCAGTGTGCTGCCTTTGACCTGAGTCAAGTTGAGGCTGAACTTACAGAAAAAAAGTTATCTGCATGATTATGAACATTTCGGAGCTTAGAAGGTTGGACTTATGAGCTGATTTCCTGTATTACTGGCACAGCTATTCAGTTTTTCTCTAGGCATTAGCTGGGGGGGAGAAAGGTTAATGTGAATCCCACGAGTCAAGTTAACACTCTTTATATTTTAGAGTTTCCCACCAAACTCTTGACAATTGCAATCCTGTGCCGGCCTTTGCTTTGTGCGTATAGAAAATGGGAAAAAGTGTGGGTGGCAAGGAAGCGGGACTGCTCTGTGGTTGAAGCCCTAAGGGACAATATTGCAAACATGAGTCATGATTATTACTATTTTTTTCTTTAACTCTTATTAAACTGCTGGTGTTACTTCCTCAATCATATACTATCTTTATTTAAAATAACTGATTTCATATCCTATTTTAACATTGGGTTACCTCAGAATCAATACAAGGCAGAGAGGAAAATCTGTACAGAGACTAACATAAGTTACCACAGAGAAAAAAAAAAACAACCCAAAGCTATGAGAAGTCATATAACCACGTGCAGTTTTCCCTTCTTATTCATGATACAAAATACAAGGAAGAAAGTTTGTGTTACCAGACCAAATAAACAGGTTCTTTAAAGCAAAGCAGCAGAAAAAGTAGGCACACTTGTACAAACGCAAAGCAGTATTTAGGGAGAGACTAGTACCAGAGAAGCTAAGTCTTGAAATCATTCAGGGAAGGAAAGTTCTGTCTCTTGCAAACGTAACACGCTGAATCTTTAGTGCAATTGCACGATGTGAACAAACAAAGCAACAAATACAGGCTGCCAGAATCAATAAAAAATGTGTTACTAAAATAGCCTTATTCTCAACCAGAATGATAAAAGCAGCCTCGTAGAAAAAGCATCCACAAAAGCACAGGAGTCATTACCTTTCTGCTTCCAGGAAATGCAAGCTACAGCTCAGAGAGTCTTAAGATACAGACCAATCCATCAGCACTGTTGATGATGTTATCACGCTCATAATAGCCTCTCGCGTTGGGATCTACCCGTGCCCATCATACAGCAGTAGGCGCTCTGCTTAGCGCCGAGAGGTCTAAGATTGTACCTCTGACTGATGCCATATTTACATCCTGTTCTCTCCTAAAAAACACCCTCAGGAACAGATCACACCAAGAAACAAACTTAGTGTATCTAACAGTGATCTTTGTCTGGCTCATGATTAAATTGCTGCTCTCCTGTGAAAGCCCAAGAAAGCAGCTCCAGAAAGAAGGGAAAACTGTCTCCCCAATCGCTTCACTTGTATCATTCCCATCCTTACACTAGGATCTTCTTATCTCACGATTCCAAAGACAGGATATGCATTACACTGAGGTGGGAGAACAGAATAAAGAGAAAGCCAGCTTTTGCCCCATCTCTGACCTACATCAGCCAAAATTAAATAACTGTTATCAGAATCTGAGTTGTGGAGAGCCTCAGGTATTTTTAGCCATATTTAACTTTTGCTTCCTCTTTCCTTGGAACAACACCTTAAACAAACCTAGAACCTTGTTCTTATTTGGTCTTTCTTATACATTAGTTGTTTCTGTTCTCCTATACAAGGCTACCTATTTCATTTTTCATTGGAGGGGGTTGATATACCTTTGATCCATCTCCTTCTGAATGTCTTTGTTTAGTTCATCGACTTTTTGCTGAAGTTTCTTTCTTCTTTGCTCAGGTGGGAGATTGCTGAAGTCTTCTGGGCCTGCTCCCTGCACAGAGTGGAATGGAGGAACAGAAAAAACAAACAAACAAACAAAACACCACAAAAATCAGAGCACGAAAGAATCCTTTGGTATTACATTTTGAAAACAGCTCACAAAAATCTGTGCAAAAATCACAATGGTCTGAAGCATTGCTATTGTTTGTACTGAGTGTTACCAGTCCCTGAATGGTCAGAAATCTGTATGCCTTAGAAATAATCCTAGGACCATATCCCAGTTCCATACCAAATGGCTAATGGGAGATCACCAACTAAAGAATGCCAGAACTCAATGGCAAAGCTGAGAAATTCTTTTTATCCATAGCTATCATCAGATCTTATTTAACTGAGTTCCATTCTCATGGAAAGTTGATCTTTTCTGCCTTCCTCTACTCCGCTACCAACAGCCTCCCCATAAAACCAGTTGCTAGCTCTTACTCTTGTGTCACAGTCATGCTTCTCATGTACACTACTAATTGCTGGCTTACTCTGCACAGTCTGAGTGTTGGTCCAATACAGTTAATTTATGTCAGGGCTCTCCTGAACACACTAAGGTAACAGAAGTGCTTCTTCTGTGATTCTGCAATTTAAAGACATGCTGCATGCTTTTCAGGATCCACATTCCCTGTCAAAGTCTCTCAATTTTTCCTCTCTCACTTGTACTAGCATAAAAATCAGGAGTTATAGCAAAGTGATAGAATCAATCGATTTGAAATCATAACTGAAGAAAACATTTGACCACAGTGGTTACCTTTATGTGTTCTGCTTGAAAGGCCCTTTTCTGCCTTCGAACTGCTATGCCTCTTCTTGATTGCCTCAATTTGATACAGCAGATAGATAACACATAAAATACATACATACTATTTTCTCCAAAGTACCACCTCTTTTTGTCTTGCAAGACAACAAGGGGGACAGTTTGGGTGGGCTATACTGAACACAGCTCAATACTAATTAGTGGCATCATAAAGGAACAAGGTTCTTGTACATAATCTTGAATTTATACAGGTTTGTCTTGTTTTGGTTTCTGCTCATTTCACCTCTAAGGTTTCTAAGGAGGAATACTGGCCTATGGGAGAAAGAAGGGTAAAAACACAGAGCTGGGTAACGAAATTCACTGGCCCAGCAGCTTACTGAAAGCTTGGCAGCAGAGTTGGAACGTTATTCTTACTAAAATGCCAAATCTCTCAGAAGAGTGTGATTTAGTGGAAGCTCTGCCACAAAAGCCGTCCATTAGGCCCTTTCAACTCTGCACTGAATGTGCTCCAAGACAGCGCGTTCTTTCTTCTGCATTTGCAGAACAAGCTGTTTAGGAAGAAAGTGTGTGGGTGTCAGAGGGATGGAGGACAACTACAGACAGGTCATCATCTCCTCTGGTCAAGCCATTTCAAAATAACAGAACAGCCAAACCTCATGAAATTGATTTTCAGTAAAAGACAGCATATGTGTCTAGTTAAGCCTTGATCATCTGTGTAATAATACATTTAAAATTCCATTTCATGAGACAATGAGAAAGCAAATTTAAGATAAATGAAGGAAAACAACTAAGTAAGTTATACTCATTCTGAAACTTTAACCACATGAAGTCCTCGCAGCACTTACATTACTACTTGTACATGGTACAGGAGAAATCTATTTTAATTCATTCCTTAATGATAATGTTTTGCTTGATAGTAACTCCCACGTCACATTAGACATCAGTGTGATTCGATATATTTTACAGATAATCTACTCAATAAAGCCCTATGTATCTTTTTAAGGCAAAGCATCTGGATGTAGCTTTGTAAATAAACAAACAGCTACAAGAAAGACCATATAACATATTCTTCTTACTTCTCACAAGCAGAAGAGACAGAGATGCTTGAAAGGATCCCCAGTTAAACATTAAGAGCATGCAATAAATGTAGTCAAATGAACGTGGAAAATCATCTTTTTTATTCTTCAACTTCATTCAGCAGCTTTAGGCTGGACTAAATTCAGTATCTTTGCTCACAATGCTTCAGACCAAAGCATCAGTGCTGCATAGAAATGCATGCCTGAGACTAGGAGGTGATCTCACTCAGACTTTATTCCATGCTCAGTCATTTCCCATCCTAACAGAAGCTACAGTTCCTCCTCCAAAAGGAGTCAAGGAGCAATTTTTGCACATGCTGGGCACATTTCATGCTGTCAACCAAAAACACAGCTGGGCTATCTCTCAAGTACTGAACATTGCCTACATTTTCCAGAAATCCTTCCACGGTGAGATGAAGGAGAAAATCTGTGTTATTTTTGATGTACTGTCACAGGACCAGCAGAGCCAGTGCTCACTAGATTTCCTTGCATTAAGATACTGAGATTTAAGATGCAAATTGTCCCGAGATAAAGGGCTGTGAATAAAGAGGCCATATTAGGAGCAGTTTCTGGGCTAAAGCTATACATGGGGAGAATGGGAGGTTTATCAGCCCCAGTTTTGGCTCTTGTACAGATAGGATCCGAGAGGAAGTGACAAAGAAGCTGATTTCCTCTGCCTGAGGTGCACATGGGTCTCAGCCCTCTCTGCACATCTTTCTGATTCATGCAATTCCTGGGGAATGGCCAGGTCACCCATTTATTTTGGGAGGATCTATTCCTACATACAAAGGCTTAGCTCAGCTACACGACACACTAGTACTGTGACCAGGAAAACAACAAATGGAAATCCCTGGTATAAATGTGTTGGACTACTAGGACGGTGGCTTGGCAACAGCCAAAAGAAGAAGGTTTGCAAGTAAGCTAGAGACTTCCATCATTCCTCAGGCCTACCACAGGTCTTCAGTGAGAAGCAATATTGCTATCGGAGCCCAAGCAAGTCACTGTGTTGACAGAGCAGGAGCAGGACCTGAAACCTCTAGAGCAGGTAGCTTTCATGGCCTACGTGTTTCCTCCAAATAAGCTGCTATGAACAGAACACGTCCACAATGATGTATCCAAGAACAATACACGTGTAGCGGAAAGAGAGCACCTAAAGGCACTGACTGGTGAGGAGTACGAAGACTTTCAGGCTAATGTAATTAAGGTGCTACTGCAGATGCTCTGAAGCTCTCCCAAACAGCAATCAATCATTTGTGGCTCTTGCGTGCTGGCATGAAGTGGGTCAGCAAACCAGTTGCATTCTCCTTGTGACTGGCCTCACGAAGGGCAAAGGAATGGAGAAAAGCTGTCAGGAACATAGCAGGGTGTGGAGTATCTCAAGCAATACGGTACCTTGTGTATGAAGTTCAGCACATAATTTGCTTTCCCAAATATTTTCACCCCTTCCCTTTCCAACTCAGTAACATTATCTTACCGTAGTTCAAGAAACCTTCCCAGTTGCATCCAAGATAGAATTTAGGATTCATATGTGTATCTTTCCATTTGTGAATTCAAATCAGACTGAGTTAACCTTGTTGGTTACGGTTTACAGAACTTTAATTAATATCATTATTAGTTACTCTGAAGGACTACATAGGGCTGTAAAATGTAGGTGATAATGATGCAGATTTCCAGTAACGCAGCTATGTTACACAGCAAGACTTGCATTTCTCTCTGGAAAAGGTCCTGCAAGCAGACAGACCTTTGGGGTTTTGTTTTGTTTTTTTCTTTTCTTTAAATGTTTTGATGTATACTTACAAAGTAGCAGAATTACTCAATACTGTTTTTCTACATTTTCATAGCCCTAAATTATAAAAGTGAAAACTAAACTATATATTAGAGTTAATTTTTTAGCAGCTTATTAGAAAGACTGAATTCTGATCACCTCTATTAGACTCCAGACCTGTGTATTCAGAGTTATCTGATAAATATCAAAAAAGGCAAACACAAAGAAGAAACAAATTTAACAGTTAATTTCAGTGTCATGTCACATGTGGCACAGTGCACATTAAAACACACACAGAAAATTGTGATTAAAACATAGGACAGGCATGCTGTAAATGTGCTTACCAGCTTGAGAGAAAGCTTCATGTAAAAATTGGAGAGATACAGGGTGGGGGGAGAAAGAGAAAAAACAACAGTGCATCAGTAGAAGAGGAACTTTTTCAGACTGTTGTTACAATAAAATGACACATAATCCCCTTGCTGTTGGAAGGCAAAATGGGTAACACTAACAGATCTGTGCAAAAGTTCACAAGATGAGCCAGGGTTATCAGTCAGCTGCCGTTTCCTCACCAGAAACAGAAATGGAAGAGCGTTGTACCTCTATACACGTGCTTTGGCACCGCAGGTGAAGATTTGGCCTGGGTTGCCTTATTTACAGTGGCTACAACAGTGATTTTTCTCATTATAATAACATCTCTGAAGTGGAAAAAAACCTGAGACCTTGCAAATGTATGCAAGTCACTTTAGATCAAAAATGTGCTGAAACGCAGTCATGAGCATCAGCCTCTTTACGCAAGGGCTTAAGAGAAGAGGGGTAACACCTAGCCAAAACTCACCGAAGAGTAAGGTACTGCACTTGGCCTCCAGCTGCAAAATGCATGATGGGATCTCCAGCAATCTCCAGTGATTTCCTAGCTCTAAGGCCTATGTCCAAAGGACAGCATCCCTGAAATATCCCTGTTGATTGCTTACAGTGCTGTCTGGGCAGTCCCATAAAGTTATTTCTAATTCTTGAACAATTCAGACACAAATACTCAAGTCTCAAACGTACTTTGGCCATACAGTCAGACAAGGTCAGGACCAAGAAGAAGGGGAAAAAAAAAAAAATCCTCTTGTCTTTACACCAGATTGATTCTATGACAGCACAGTAAAACATTATTCAAGTTCCTTAAACGATATACATCATCTAATTCTTCAAAGGTTACCACATTTCCTGGTATAGAGCCAAAACATTATCTTCTAGTTACTCTGGGAAGGCAGGAGACTCAAGTGAAGTGTATGCTCCAAGGGCCTACAGAGCAGGACAGTCTGTCTCTGCTCTCCATCACTTGCACATACAGCTCTCAGCAGCGCTGGAGGGTCTCGGAAACTGCCAGGGGTACAAACGTGGCCAGGCAGCCAACCAAAGTTACACCACAGCCTCTTCCAGCGTTACAAGACATTATGACAACTGCAGTTCAGAAGGTTTTCCAAGAGACAGGGCGACTAACAGTGCTACAGTGCTTTTCTGTTCCGTGCCAAGGAGCACAACTTAGCTGCTGTTCAAAATATAACGCCAGATGTTAAAGGCGGAATCAATCTGCACTGTGCCTGTCCTACCAGCTCTTTGGGAACAGTTGTGAAATGCTCAAACTAAGCAACAAACTTGTAAGTGCATAAATGCATGTGCTCGGTGTTAAAGAAAGTTGAAACGTAAAAGCTGGAAAATGCCTCTCACTCCAGGCACTGATCTCTCCTGTGAGACTTCTGAACCTCTTCCCATTCAAGAGGTCTCCGTTATTTTACTACCAACAGCTCCTGAATATGATGCTATCAAACAGATGCTCCATTTTTAGCAAAAGCACAGTTCTTTAGGATTGGATTTAAAATAAAGGTGGCTCCAAACCTATGATGCTTTTGACAGCATGATTCAATACATACGCGTTTTTCAAAAACAACAATTACCATTAGTTACCAGAATTTGTACAGCAATACATGCCAACCATTCAAGGAAAACATATGGCCTTGCAATAAATAGTGAAATACTCCATTTGAACTGATGCATTCAGTGACAACGCAGCAGTTAAAACTTCCCTCTGAAGTTCAGTCCATCAGGAAGTAAACACATGATAATAATCACAGTGCAATGAAGGAATTCACTCTCTCAGCTATGAGGCCATTAAAAAACAACAAACAAAACCAATCCATTTGAGAGAATAATCATACAGGAAGGAGAAAGAATGAGCTAAAATACGCTGCTGAAGAAATTCAGCGTAGGCAGCTTTTGTTTGCATAATTGCTTTAGCACTCCTGTGAACTTTAGCATAGACATGATCAGCACAAATTGAGATCCTTGTACATATATACAGACAAGACTCATGGTGCAGAATAAATATTTACCTATGAAGCACTCTATAAAAGGCACAAATGTATGCTACATGCGCTAGTTTCTAAACACTACTCACTCTAAAGGCACTATACTACTGCGAAGAATCATCTGCATCAAGACTATTCTTTTGCTGTAAATTCAGCAAATTTGAAAAGGATTATAGGTACTGTATGCTGAATTCTTACGCTGTTAAATATGGCAAAAATAGAGAACTTATTAATAGCATTTCCAAATAGTACATCAGGGATTGTTATAACCAGTACAAATAAAAAAGCAGATCATAGACTGGAAACAACGAAAATGCTGAAATAAGTCATATTCAGTTTTCCATTTCTGAAACGTATTCATAATTTTACATGAGAGCGATTCAGTTTGTATAAACAAATATAGGCAGACTGAAAATAAATCTGCATTAAACACTAAGTAACTACTTTTGCCCATTCTGCTGGGTTTTCACAGCTAGAAATTTGCTCAGAGCTCCTGGGAGAACAGGGGCATTTTTCCCCCCAGATGATCAAATAAATTACATTTCTTCAAAATGAGCAAATCTGTTTCAAGCTGTCAATTTAAAATAAGTCTAGCTTAGTCTTGCAGGGAAAAAATGAAGAGCCTAAGAGCCACAAGCTTCAATAACACATGAGAGAGCATGAAAGCCAGCAAGTCCATGTGTTATTGGACAGTCACAGACACTAACCTCACTTACAGAAAACAGGGTTGAAATAAATCACTGGACTTCCATACAACCAAGAGGTCATTTTCTTTCTTAGTGGTTCCGTAACAATCTCCCCACGCTCTGCTTTATCCGGGTATGACATATCTTGATTCCATGAACTATCATCATTACAGAGAGTTCAGGGAAGCTTCAGAAAGCTCCACGGAGTGCTCCATGACCAGGCACAGAACGTGCCACTGCACTACTGTAAATCAGGGGTTGGCTCATGATGCTCAAGACTGCATTTATCAAATAATCTACAATAAATGCATGGAACCTGTTTGTAGTACTTACTCCGAATTTCACAGGTCCAGCTACTTTAATTGTGCCAATTTCAGCATTTCCAGGACTAGCAGACATGTTTCTCCTGCACATAACACAGCCAGCTGCAACTTGCCTCCCAACAAATTTTCCTTTATCTTTTACAAAGCACATTTCCACAGCACACTCTAACGGCGTTGTAAGTGGGGTTAGCGACTGTGCAGCAACGGTATGGGCTGATCACACCATACACGGACTTACAACATATTCCCTAGCCTCAATGGCACACGTGGGTGTCCCTAAAGTCCTCTTCATGAGTTCTTTGTGAATATACAAAGACTGTGTCTGCTGGTGAGTTAGCAAGAGAAAATACACATCCGTTACACTGGAGACGAGCGTGGCACCTCTGTGTTTACTGCTTCTACAGCAAAAGACAGCTTGGCATTTAACTAGCCTTTAAGTGCAAAGTGGAAGTTTCCTAGAAGCTGGGCGAATATTAAGAGATTAGCATTCTCACAAAAATCAGAAAAATACCATACTTTTAAATGCTAGCTTAAACACACAAGGTCAGAGAACATCTCTCTCTGTGCTAGAATAAACCACGGCTTTAATGACCCCACCCACCAAAAAATTCTGGTTTTGGCACAGATTTATACACTTACGTTAGAATAACAAGTATCCCCAGGGGCAGGGAAGAGAGCAGGTACAAGAGGGGGTGGTTTGTTTTGTTTGCTGTTTCTGCATGCTCACAGAACAACAAGGTACCCATCACCCAGGCAGACCAACAGCTGAGTGTCAAGGGAGAAGGCTGCACAGCACGGTATGTCACAGAGGCAAGACGGGATGGTGAGGGAAAACATTAACTGGTGCAATGGAAATAAAATCACATTATAATGAACTCAACAACTTCCACTAAAAAGGAAACCACAAAAGTCCCTCCACGTGCCTTATGGAACCACCTGGAGGCTGGAACTTGGGTAATGACAGTGATATCTGCGTCCCAGCCCCCAGCCCCATCCTCTCTGCTCGATCACAACCCAGACTCCGAGGCGGGAGAGGAAAGGCAAGTCTGCGCAACACAGTAATTCACAGGTGTAAGTTCTACCCCTGGATTTTGTTAGTTCAGAAGTATTGCTCTTTAAATAAAGGTGCTGATGTTACTGCCGCTATAGCAATAAAACGAAAGAACACAAAATTAATATCAACTAGCGGAATATCAAGTCTTCTTTGTCCTCAAAATGGAATTAGAAAAAGCAGAGCAAGCATAAATGAAATTGACTTATGTAAGTGGTTCCTCATTTTTTGTACTCTTCTGGCTTTAACTTCCCTAAAGAGACAGAGTTGATTTTAAGTGTTATACTACCTTTTTAAAGAGTAATTAGAACCCACATTTACAAAAACTGCTCAAAAGACTTCCCCCCCCTTCTAGTTCTGATCCATGTCAAGGGCTGTAACAGTTTTACAGTATTTTCTACAATGGACATCAATGGACATTTCTGCTGTTGAGGGTTGAAGAAAGCCTTGAGGAAAATACAAAAATGTGATTAGAAAACCATAGACACTGACAAGAGTCTGCACTTTTTTTTTTTTTTAAACAGACTAAACTAGAATTTCATATTGGCAGTGACCACTGATGCTGGTATTGGCACCTCTACGTTAATTTTGCATCTGTTGTAAGTTGTTCAGTCATCTGCTTCCTTCCACGATAACAAGATTCATTGGATTTTTTGTTTGGAAGCAAAATTAAAACCAGACTGGGCATATAATTATTAATTCTGTAACTCATTTTAACAGTCACCAGTCCACTTTAGTTTTGTAATTTCTCTTTCCAAATACAACATAAGATGCTAAATCAAAACTTTATAAGGAAATTAATGAAACATACTGGCTCTCCAGACACGGTCTGATACCAAAGATGTCACTGAGGGATTGTATGGGAATCCATTCACCCACTTATGTTTCAAGGATCAATTACAGTGTGCAGTTCTGCTGAGGGTATTTATCCTGTTAAGGTCTTAGTATCTACTGGACTTGCTCACATTAGGTAGTTCCTTTTCATGCACTTCTTTCTTAAGCCAATGCCAAAAAGGAGTATCATCCAGTTTCCTCCAAAATAAACAAATTGTTACACTGGCTTTTGTAGAAGTTAACAGCTCAGTTTATCAACAAAGCCAGGAAAGACCTGCTTGACAATTTGGTTGAATACTCTAAAATAATACTTAAAATGCCTTGTGGCCACTTTTAATGCAAGGTGTCTTTACCACAAGGCATTTTGTCTCTGAACAAAACCAGCAGTGCAGAGACAATATTCAGAGCAAATGAAATTATTCAGTGTCCAAAGCCAAACACCCGTTACACTGGACTGTCCTGCTGGCTCCCTGCACGACCTTTCCAAAAGTTGCTCCACTGATGTATTTCTGCTCAGATTGAGTGTTCTTCTGCGTAGAGGACATTTTATCTCTATGTCCTCCTTATTTCTTTGGTAACATCACAATTGAGTATTCATAAGATTACTCCTCATGCTCCTGAGCAAAATTCAGATGCTTTTGGATTTGGCAGGGGGATGAAGTGGAATTGAGAAGAGGAAATCTTATAAAACTTAATATGGTAAAAGCAGAATTAACAGTATTATCTGGCTGTACTGAATATAAAGTGGGTCACATCAACCATATCAGCTGAAACAAATACCAACTACTCATTTTTCATCTGATAAATTAACAGGATTTGGGGGCGGTTCTTGATTTATTTTTTGTCTGGTTAGAATTATTTTATTTTTGAAGGTCATATGGTATTTTCATGATCTTTTAGTCTGACCATTTGTATAACAAATCACCAAGGACCTATGAAACGTGAACTTGACAAGTTTTCAAATCAGACGGAGAAAGCTGCCAGAGCTTTGCAGCCTCTCCTACTCCGTATTTCTAGATGAACCAAGTGCCCTGAATTTGCCCCTCTGGAAAAAGAGACGATGATCTGAACACTGGCCTCCAACTCTGCTGGATGAGTCAGGCAGGAAAAGTATTTACAAACAAGCATCCTGGTAGCAAACAGGGGAAGGAAATGAAATAAAAAGAGAACATAGTGAAAGGTTTAAATGCCAATTTAGCCTTTCCTTGCATATTTTTAATGAACAAGTCAGCAGAAATTTGAGGCATTTCAGAGAAGACTATATGAAATTGTTCTCATTATTTCACCTTTCACACAAACCACTTAAAACCAATATGGTACGCAGAATTTGTAAGACTCGCTTGGACTTCTCAGATAGTTAATACATAAAATAATGGCCTTTCTTCAGGAAATATTAAAAGCAATTAGTCATAATTGCTTATACGGCAAATGGTCTCTAAATAAGAATTCGCACATTTGAAATACAAACTTGTGAAGTGCCCAGGGAACTACAAACTAGAATTTTTTAATCAAGTTAGAAATATTCAGCACCATTTTCCATATTCTTTTCCGTGAATGGCACAATCAGAGCACTAGATTGTAACACAACCCTTCACCCTCAGCAGTGCCTCACTCTCCGAAGTGACTCACACGCCGTATGAAGACGATGGCCAGATGCCCACCCAACACAGCAGGTGCCACCAAGACAGCGGGTGCTGAGCGCATCCCCCAGGCTTGCTGCGGCAGAAGCAGAATTGAAAGACTGTCTCCACCCATAAAAGCCACCGAGAAAAGACGCTCTGAGCCAAACTGCAACTAAGGGAAGGAGGTACATTTACAGAACCTGCCTTTGGACAACTTAGAAACTTCCCGCTTCCCCAATGAAAAGCACCAGAAATGTCATTTTTGGGGGGTTCCGAATGTCCCATTAAATGGCAATTCCCTAGCAAATAACTGAAAAACACTCCATATAAAACATTTTTTTTTTTTTTTTCCCCCCCTAAAAGTCCTGTCTGTAACCAGATGAGGCAAAACATTGTTTACAGCACTGTTCCCAATTCTCTGTAACTAACCACTGAAGTTCCCCACTGAAATCATCTCTACTTTTATGCAACTCCAGCCCTCAGCCCTAAATGTCAGTGCAGTCCCTGGAGCAGAATTTGGGCTTTTTAAAGTAGTCACTTCCTTGCTGTTACAGCCTGCTCTAAAAAATGTTTTAAAATACTGAACACTTGTGTCTCCTTCCTGTAATTTTTATAGGAGGAAATAATTTAAGGACCTTAACCTAGGAGCCAAAGCAATGCTATGCCAGCAACTTCTCAGCACAACTGTGCCACGTGCGAGCTCCTGGGAAGGTAAAGTCTGCTTTTTCTTTGAAAAATGGCAAATTTTATCTCAGGGACCTGTCGTTTTACAGCCACAGCTGATGTCAAGGACAGGAACAAAGCAGCTGACCTGGGAAAACTCAGGCCGTGCTTCCTACTCTATCAGCAGCAAAGGAGACAGGGACACTGCACTTACAGCAGTGGTGATGTGTTACACAATGTTGATCCAGTTTGATCTAGACCCAGGTGAATCCCCAAGGTCAACCACGGAGGCTTTCATCATCTCTGCACTGTACAGTGCATAAACCAGCATCTAATGCACTGCACTTCAGCGAAAGACCAAAACCCTAATCCCTCAAAACATCTCATTATGATTTGGAGCTCGCACGCTAGACTGATAAAGCTTTTGCAGACAGAATATCATTTTAAACTGTGTGCACCACAGCACTGGGAAGTGAAAGTCAGTTCAGAACCCAAGAAAATCTGTGGACTTAATGGGAAATACCCAGAAAAAGACATGCTGGCCTCCAGTTCTGTGTGCTAATGTACGCAGGGAAGGCTACAAGGACAAGCCAAACACAGAACTTGAATTTCTTTTTTCCTCGCTTTGCAATGGTTCATCACATAATGTTTATCAAACTCTTAGTTAATGTCTTTCCTCCATAGTTTGCAAGAATGGGAGCTATTAGAGGTTATTACAAATAGTTTTTCAACGTGATATTTTTGCAAAGATATTTCATTAACATTTAAAGCGTCAAGAATAAAAACTGTTGGGAAAAACATTTAAAACTAATTAGAAAAAAGTTAAAGAGCACGGCAAGATTTTAAATTCTTTTATGGACACTTAAAAAACTGTTTAAGCCACATCATCTGCTCAAGGAGGTCCAAACGCAAACATGGTAAACAGACTTGTTGGGAAGCAGGATTTCTTAGGGTCTCTACAGGAATCAAGTCAAACCTTCCTATCTTATTGAAACTTCATGCTACAGGATGCAATTAAGGTCCTTCCAAAGTATCAGCCCCAAACTGTGATCAACACATCTAGGTAGCTGCAGGGAATATTAAATTCAGTGTGTGTGTCCCCAGTATCCACCAACATGGGAGCCCTGGTTTAAAGCACACATGTACCATGTAAACAACTTTAGTACAGCCTAGAATCAGCTCATCTTTCAAATCTTACCTGGTGGTTTTTGGTTTTTTTTTTTTAATCTTAAGACTCAGACTTACTAAGCAAGCTAACATTACAGCACTTGAATCACAAGCTGAGGCCGAGTCCCTGGAGCAGAAGTTGCACACAGAGGTGTTCTTGGCCATAGACAGGGAAGTCATCTTCCCACCACTACAGCAAGGTGTCAGATCTTTCCAGGGAAACGCCTGAGCATGTACCAACGGAGGTCAGAATAATTCTTTTCTAGAATCCCTCCTAATTTGCTGTCCTCCTTCTGACACACATATCGAGCTGAATTCACCCCGCAGAGAGGAAAACTTTTCACATGAAGGTAGACAACACGCAGCATCAGGATCAGAGTAAACCTCTGAACGGTGCTTCTCCAAACCTGCTCTGCCACAGACATAACGCAGGGCTACTAAATTAATGACTGACTTCTACATGAGTATTACTTAACGTTCAGCTCATCCTTCCACTCTTTGGACAATCCCTTCTCCCCCCAAAATAACGAATGGGTCATTTCCATCAGCAACTGCACTTTTTGTGGTTTCATTGTGGGGTTTTTGACTACAAATGGCGTTATAGGTTGGGATTTCCTTGGATTTGTCTGCATGTTATGATAAAACACAATGGATTCATTCACAAAACAAAACAAGTTTTTACATAACAGAACGTGCAATAAAAGCGCAAGAAAGAAAGAAAAGAGAAAGAAAGAGAGAGAGGTATCCAGAGGAGAACTTACCCCGCGCTTTAGGCTCCTGAAGCAGTGGATTTTGGGTTTGGAGGTCATGAACTCGTTGAAGCGATGGGAGAGGGGTTCCTTTTGCTGCTTGGGAGACTGGGGGCCGTTGGGAACAGCAGAGGGTGAGGCAGAGGCAGGGGGAGGAGGAGGGGGCTGATGGGGGGATGTTAAAAGGGACATAAGCTACGTATAAGAGATGGAGAAGTGACAGAATAAAAACCAAAATAAAAAGATAAAACACAAAACGAAAATAAGCATCAAAACCAATAATTGAAATCCAGAGAAAAAAACAATTAAATAATTAAATATTAAAGGCCATGGTTCAAAAGAGGGGGGAAAGCAGTATTTAAGAGTTGTGTTAAATGAAGAGTGTGATAAATGGAAGTGTCAGTAAGTGATGCAACAGAAGAGTAACACAAAGTATTTTGACAGGAGGCTCATGCAGACTCTTCCATGCAGCGCTATCCCCATAAATTGCCCTGCTCTCGCTCTGTGGACAGCTCAGAATAATGCATATGGATAGAGCTTTCAAATACCTGAATTTAAATGGATCAGATAAGGAAGGTACCTTAGTGCCCAGTAGCGTTTCTATTATCTGGAAAACAACAAACCACATTCCTTCCTGCTTTCAAATCATACCTCAGTAATGTGCATCACACTTCACTTTTACAAATTATTCTATGAATTTGCTCAGGAGTTTGTCCTGGGTTTTTTTTTCCTGGCTACACTGATGTAAGCACCAGACAGCCGTGCTCTCTCGTATACCAGCACAACAAGAATGATCCATTTTGAACAGGTAGATTTTTTTTTTGAGTCTGGCATTAGTAGAAGTGGTTTGGTATGGGTCAGAGCAAGGGCGAGATCAAAACAAAGCTACTCTGGGCTTCCATCAGTGTTACTGAAAACCGATTTAGTCCAGTCACCCTGACACATTCTGGTAACCCCAGATAAATGCTGCCATGCATTATGGTGTAAAATATGACAGTGAAATGAAAAAGGTTTAATGGATACATAAGTTAATATGGTATTTTTAAAAAGTCAACCGCTCAGTTAAGTTATGCTCCGTTAGTTGTGCTTAAGAAGAATGAATCACAGTAATTCCCTGTTCCCAGCCACCCAACTGCTGAACCCAGTGGACAGACTGAAAAGATAATGCAAATGAAAAGCCAAGGAGAGTTTTAGAAGTGTCAAAACAGTAATGCCACATTAAAGCTTCCCAAAAGTAACAATGTTAGTTAGCACACATGGCACTAGGTAAGTGGTATACAAGTCTTTCTCGGAGTTAGGAACAGAAATGGACCATGGCAGAGACGTGACAATTAAAGTTAAATTAATATAAAAACTGCAACATAATTAAAGAAATTATACAAGAAAAAAAAATTAAATATATAAAGAAACTTAAGTAACCAAAGACTACAACAAAACACCGTATTAAGACATCAGTTATTAACTTTCCGAATCTAAAATTCTCTTCAAAAATTTGTAATTGCCAGGATTACTGGACAAGACAGAGGTTATTGACTATACACACACTAGCACCAAGCACAAGTTTGCAAGTCAGTACCTTATTTTTCTTGATGAATGGCCATAACTTGCCCTTGGATTTGCCACCAAACTTCGGCTCAGACTTCCCATCCCCTCTTGAGTTGGAAAGGCTGGATTCCGAGATAGTCCGCTTCATTGGCTGTGTAAAGTCCTCAAAGTCGACATCTCCCGGAGGCTCGAACCCCGATTTAAAGGCTTCTATTACCAGCTGTGAATCCTGAAATGGGACAGATCCAGTACAAGTATAAACATCTCTGATGAGGGCTGTCAAATTGGTGACAGAGAAAAACAGTACAAAGACAAAAAGGTTTGCCTGTGCGGGAACCAACCATTATAGGGACCAGTCTCATTCCCGGGAACGAATGCCCTTTCAGAGCCCGGGATCAATGCAAGTCTCTCCACCTTCTGCTGCAAGATCAGGGCACTTTTCTTGGACCTATTTTCGCTATCATGATGTGCTTTTAAAAAAAAAAGGCAAAAAACAAACCGACACCTAGGCACAGCATAGTATCCTACCAAAACAAGGCACTCTAATGTGTAAAATTTAATACTCTCAGCTACTGAAGTGATAAATGGCAGCCAAGAACACAACCACCACCCCACACAGAATAAAACTTTCCAACCTATGTCATTCAGAATGTATTACAACTGGGAACATAAATGGCTACATTCCTAGTTTCGTAATAGATCTCAAACAAACAATCCATGGAAATTAAGCAGATGAGTTTTAGTCTCAAATAGTCCAATATTCCTGTTACGGGACTCTCGCCCATTTTGCAAAGGTGTCACTGAGCCCAGTCATTACTCAAAATACCGACACATAAAATAGAAAACACATAACTATCATTAAAGCATAGGTCATTGTAGTAAACTAAAGATGATGCTTAGGAAGAGTAAAGTCAGGTCTCCTCATTCCAACCTTCTGCTGAGCTGCACAACCCCCGAGTCTCCCCACAACCTAGCAATGTTTTTTCATTCCTTTTGTTTTGTTTCCAACACAAAAGTCAAAATTCTTATACAAACATCTTTTAAAGGGTTTTTTGTGTCTACCGGTGAAAATGATTCAGAGATTATTACTGTTAACTTTACTGACTAGAAAAGCAATCCTACTTCAGTAACTGAAGAGATAAGTGACTCATAACAAAGATTTAAGGTATAAAATTGCTGGACATACATGCAGTTGTAAGCAAACTAGTGGAAAATCCCAATAAATACTCCTATATAATGGAGCTCTTGAGTAATCACACTGCCACAAGTTGACAAGCTGGTGCTTGTGAACTCAGCTACAGTAAATGGCAGGAGCTTATCTTACGAGCTTTACCCAACAACTGAGCACTCCAAGGTCATGCAAGTAGCCCGACACCCTGGCTGGGAGCTCCACGCGCTGTCATTAAAGCCACATTCCCTTTTGGCACTACTAGGAGTGCTAGAGGCAAGTCAGCCACATACAGGCTGTATAATACTGTCTATAATGGGTTTGCCTTTTTTTTTTTTTTTGACAGAGGGAAAAGAAAAAATAAATCAAAGCAAGAACAATATATAGCATTTTTTCCTCGTCAGGTCTACAAACACAATTATACAAAGCTCAAATTCAGACTTCAGCTTGCCAAATGCATTTAAATCTAACGGACTCAGAAAAAAATTATTTTAACACACTTCTCTCTACTTGACTTCTCGGGAAGAGAGCTTTTTATGTTATCCTGTTCTAACAGTTTTCTTCCAAGATCATTAGAGAAACTGTGTCACAGCACACAAATATCTTATTAGTCTCTAGAGAAGAGCATCACCATCCTGTTCAGACAAAAAAGATGAACTTGTCGCTTTGAAGGCATTTCACAGATTCTGCTTATGTCCGTAGGTAAAACGCTACTCATGAGACATCTAGTGGGATATAAACATATCGAGAGCCCAGGCTCAATTGAGCAAAACACAGATATCGGAAAAGCTTTGCTAAAGTCTTCATGGGATTGTGAAGAAAATTAAGGTTTAATAGCCTCAACTATCAGGTGCTCTGTGAAATTCCTACACAACTTTTAGGGAGGTAGAACAACACCTTCCATTATCTTATCCTAGTCTGACACTAAAACTTCCTGAGATCTAAACATGTGAAGAGATTTTTAATAATACTCGTGAAAGCAAGATGAAGAATGAAGAGACTATAAACATACACAAGGTTACATTAAACACTCTACTGGTAAATTATCCAATGCATGGAGCTTTTTATTTTTTCCTCTTATTTTTACAGCATTCCTTCCATTTAGTCAAAACATCCTTCCACTACAATGGAGCTAAAAATAACCAGCATGCTCCATATATCACAGAGATAGTGTCATAACAGGAAGTCCAAAGTCCATAACAAATTAATTTTATCTGCTGCTAGAGCCTTCTGAAGCAAGTTCTGCATAGGTTCACCTCGCAGTCACTACAGCTTACCCTTGTAACATGACCTCGGTGTTGTCCGGGTTGTTAGAAAGAGGACATGAAAAAGCAGCATATTTACAATTGCACTACAAACACAAAGCTAACCAGTATTCCCAGCTAAATCCAGACAGTTTCTATTGCTATTAGAGGGAATTCTATACACTTCAGTGAAGGCATAAAGCCTATAAACTATTTACACAGCTTCAAATTTAGTAACTAAGCCTGAAAGACTAGCCATTTTGCAAGTGGGCATGAGGCAGAACTTTGTAATCTTTAAACTGCAGAAAACATAAAAAGTATTAAATTTGTCCCATATGTCATTCTGGTTCTTAACATTATCCAACAAAATAGGGGCCCTGAAAGAAAAGTGATCTTCCAGAATCCTGCTAGCATCCACAGAGGGAGGGAACACGGAGCTGGCCGTGGGAAGGAAATCTGTTATCAGTCTGCACTTCCAGAGTTTCAGAGTCAGTCTAGAAATACATCCTTCCTTACTATTGTACTACACAATTCTGATGCTAGAAATCAGCGGTTCACAGGTACCATAGGAGCCTCACTTTCATAGACCAATGTTTGCAATAAACCTACCCAGAGCTGAAAACAGATTATCAAAAAGCTCCAACATACCTACATGAAGTGCAAACTTCTGCTGCTTTTATTCTGTTTTTCCTTATTTTATTCACAGCAAAAAAAAAGCTGCAGAACTTGCAGGTTCTTACATCCTTTCAGCTAGAGTTGACACACAGTTTGGTACACAAGATAAATTAACAGAATTGGTGTTTTCTCTATTTTTTTTTTTCTCTCCTTTCTGACCAATACATCTTCTATATTAGTTGCAGTTGTTCCATTTAAAGCCCTGGTTTCTGAACTGAAATTACTGCACCAGGAGGAGAGCTTTCATGTAACCTCCTCCCTTCTTCAGCAACTCTGTTAAGTGATAGCTGGGTAAAAAAGAAAAGTAAAAATAAAACCAGAAGATACCAAGAGCTAAATAAGAACTCCAAATGCAGCACTGCCTTTTGTCAGTGTCATAGTGTCTGACCTTATACGTTTCAAGTTTGGTGATACTGTACGTTGGTTTATGATTACCAGATCCTGGAAATCTCCTCCCAGCTGGGAAACACATGTCTGTGTGGGCCCAGTGTTTCACACAAAGCTTTTCCTGCTCAGCAGGCTCTTGGTTTTGCTCACCATTGTACTAGCTATATTATCACCAGCTGTCCTTGCATTCAACTTCCCTGGAATCTGACCTCATTTTCAAAGTTGACTACAGTACAGATCCAGTTGACTTTCCTATCCAAAGCTCTTCAAGCTTGAAAGAGATGAGTAAAGGAGACAACCTTGAATCTTTCAAGGAAAAGAAGAAACTCTCCTGATGGTAGCCTAAGAGAGCCCAAACTTGCTTCTTAGAACGTTAAGGGGTGAGATGGGAAAGGTCTACTGTAACATTCTGCATTAGTGGCAGTACATTATCAGGAAATAGACAAAATACAGCTTTTAAATTGCTACCGTGAGCACCTATGGCCATGCTTATAAAGTGGCAGGATCTGTGTGCTACAGAAGGGCAGGAACAAACATATCACTTACCAGAATCAAGAAAGTTAGAAACTACTGTTATAGAGATGAAAAAAATCTTTGATGATATTTAAGAAAAAAGAACCCTTTACGGACATAACTGTTTTCCAGATAGAAGACGGTAAACCCTTTGTAATTGTTCAGATATAATAAATTTGGTTGAATATATTTTTGTTAGCATGGTGCTTACAGGAGATCCCTTAGTTATCAGTGCTCAAAGCCACCATCTTCTAATGGTGTACCTGTGCACCTGAGCCATCAATCTGACTTCTCTGTGTGCAAGAGAGACTAACTGGAATATAAAATTCACGCTGATTCAAACACCTAGCTTAAGCCTTATGTGTGTTTTGCTAAGACCTCACTTGAAGATTCAAGGCTTAGATACAAATCTCCCCAACACGATCTCACCATGCAGCACCAAAAACTGTACCTCAAGAATGGTACATTGTTCTAACATGGGAATCTGTGCCCCAACGCCCCCTTCTCCCACCCTGAAAGAGTAATTTTCAGATTCCTTGGTTTCCTACGCTGCTCTCTGTGAGAGTAATTGCTGAGCAGAAAGTAGTGGATTCATTTCAAAACTTCAGCCTCAGGCTTATGCTGCCAATTAATGGCAGTCTCCAGGCTCTGGGCACTGAATAGCTCAGAAAAGATTCCAGTGAAAAAGACGTATGGGAAATTCAAACAGCCAGCAAGACACATGCTGTTTGTATTTGAAGCCCTAATGTGATCCATGAGAAGGGCTTAAAGAGCAAGCAGAGACTTCATTTACGAAGGGAGCACATCATTTTGAAAACAAAATAGAAAACACATTTGCCCTCGTGCTAGCTGTACATCAGGAAGCTCAACCGAACTCTTTATCAGCCTTTTCATCAGGAAGGCTTCTTTTTACTCCTACAAAGATGTTCAGAAATGAAGATTTGTGAGAGCTCATTTAGAGATTGCTAGCAAACCTCAAATCTGCAAAGAAAGATTTTATACTAAAGCAGAAATTTTGCCAGAGTTGCTTGCAATAATTTATGTAGCAAATACTTTAAATACTTCCATTATTATAAAACTAACTGGAATGAAGACATTTCTGCAACATTCAGTTTTCTATTAGACACAGAACCCATCTGAAAAAGAACTGGTGATTATTAGGTATCTGGAACCATGCCCACCATCTTCCTCATTCTACATAGAAGCCTATTTTTCAATTACAGTATTACAAAAAGTAATTAGCCTAGTAAAAGGAGAGAATATTCCTAAAAGGGAAAAAAAAGAAAAATAAAAAGTAGAGGCATTTCTAGGCATTAAGTACATCTGGGAAATAATCTGAGCACATCCTGCCTCAGACAAAGCAGCTCGGGACAAGAAGCTAGTCTTTGTTTTATTTCTATGACCATTGAGCTCTTGTGCTGCAGCCTGGACCCAGGATTTAAGTCTCCACATATAAGTGATCGATACTAAAGACGACAATCGACAATCCAAACAATGCAACGCTTACATTCTTGTGATCAATTGATTCTGCAGCCTTCGTTATTTCATCCAGACACTTTCCAATGATAGGGATCACCTGGCGGTCGACCTCTGCGAAAGTTTTCATGGATTCGCCTATCCTCACGATTCTTCTTTCCTCCATCTCTTGTATTTTCTGAAACATTACATTTCATTCAGATCGCGTATCAAGATTAACTTCAGTTTCAACGAATTTTTCTCCCCAGCATACATCAGCTGCTTTATAAGTTATGGTTTAAACATATTTTTAAGAACAAACTGGGACAGCTGTTCTCATGAAGGCACCAAGTGATATTGTCCTCTCAAACATCAAAATGCCATTCTAAAAGTAATCTCTATTACTATTACTGGGAATTTTTCAATTAACTTTTTATGTTAAAAAAAGCTGATTTGTCAAAACCCCAGCTTCAGACTTCTGTAAGGATGGCTCCTAAGGCTTTCACGAGAATTTCTGCAACAATAAATTCTTTCATTTTCTACGCATGTTCTGAAAGATCTTATTTTCATTCCACTGCAGAATCCAAGCAAACAAAAACCTTGATGTCTCCCCTTCTCCTTAGAAGGCAATTTTTGGTTTACAGGCAGTCCTATACATCATGTATTGTTCACACCAGGGCTTCTCAACATATGCTCCCCATTGTTCAATGGATTCAGTGCCGCGATCTCCAGCATCTATTCCACAGGCCTCTTATTTACAACAGAGGGAAACTGGATGTGGTGTAACACTATTATGACAAATTATAACAGGATACTGAAGGGCATGAACAGGAACAGCCTGTTTCATATTAGACTGCAGCAATCTTATGAAGCATAAAAATATCCATTGCCTTGACTGATCCACAAGCAACGTGAATTCTTTACAAAACAACTTATTTCAACATCTAAAAGGAAGGACTAGAGTTTACTGGTGCACTGGTAGTGAAAAGGATAGATCTGCAGTACTTTAAGCGTGCTCACCTACAAATCACAGCACTTACTAGATCTAGTGTTAAACACAAATATATTGCAAAAATTTTCTATATGATGCCAGGGATAATTTATCTCAAGACATTGGTTTGAAATACCATGAAGCAAAAGAGAAGGTGTCCATTTAGCTAAGAAGTTCCATCTAGAGATAAGAAAATGCGTATTTGCTACGCAAATATCAGTTATTTCTCATCAGATGGTAAGCATGTGACATTTTCTCCCTTAAAGAGGTTGTATTTTCCACTTCTGATGCTTATGACCCATTATGATGGAACAGTCATTTAGACCTGTTCTACTACATTAATCTCTCTTCATCCAGTCAAGCATAAACTCAGATCTTCAGTCAGTATAAATCCGATGGCTTTTTTGTTCTTTCTCTACAGTCTTTCTTTAAGCACCCTAAGACACAATCAGCGAGCTTGCTTAAACCCTTTGACATTTACTACTACAGAATTATTGTGGTTTAAATTTAAACATCTGTGAAGGCTCATTTGAAGACAGGTTACAAAGGGCTGTGAGGCTTTACAGATGTAATGATGCCCAGCTGACTCTCGCCCCAACAATGCAAATAATGCTCTCATTCCCCAGCTGCACAGACACAAGAGTTTAACAGAACAAGATTGTGAGGATTCCAAAGACTATCGTAATCTGTCATGACAATTTAATGTCACCTTCCTCATGTATTATCACTTCATATCTAGTCTAAGACAAAGGGACAACTTATCCTACCAAGCTCTCCATCTCTTGTGTTGGCAGACTACATAAAAATTTGCTAACAGCAACAAAAGTCACGAAAAAGTAAAAGACAGGGACATAGAATTGAGGCGATGTGCAATACACCCTCTGTTCTTATCACAAGATTATGAGCTACTCTAGATCAGTGCCAGTGACCCTTACCTGGAAGATGTTTGGTATGTGTGTGTAGTAATGATCGTGCTGCTCACTGTTGAACTTCTGTAGAGTTGAAGAATATTCAGCTTTGCTGTCTTCCGCCATCTGATGTCGCAGCTGGGCTTGCTGTCTTGCCTAAAGAAATGCCAAAAGACATTTATCGTTTATACTACATAGTAAGATGACGAGTAACACAATGCAATTTCTTTCTATCCTCACCAGCAGGCAGCACAAGAACATTAGCATATGGGTCTCTGAACACTTCAGCTTTTGGTTTAGCGAAATAGTTCGTCTTCATCAAGCATAAGCCTGCAGTGTGCACACTGCTGCTGTTCTTTTCTTGTGTTACAACACGCTATTTCCACGAACCATTTTGAATTCCATGAACCACCTCTGTTCATACCGCATGTAAAACCACAAAAGAAGTTTGCCCCTCTACCAGCCCACTTAACGGACATGGACGTTTTCTACATGCTTGTGGAAACTCTTCTTGCTCCACTGTATGCCCTCTTAGATGGCACCCGCTTTTCTCAAATGAACTACGTACCTGTTGGCTGGCACTAATTGTTAGGGAAAGGGAAGAGACAAAAAAAAAAAATCAACATAGTTTTGTCTCATTTCACATGCCTTCACCAACATAATCATGACAAAACATCTTATCTCGTGCCCTCACTGTGCTCTCTGTGAAGTCCTTTATCTACAGTTCCTTGAATAGCACTGGCATGAAGTGCACAAGGAAAGGGAAGCCTGAGCAGCAGCTGAGACACGACTCCCTTCCTATTTTTACCCACACAGATGATTTGCTTTGCTACCCAGCATAGCAGAGCACTGGGCAATTAACCTCACTTCTTTCCCTGGAACAATCTGTCCCTGAGTGACCCTTTTATATTTTCAGATTCCTCCCCTTCCAATTCTGCTTCCCAAGGCCTTCTGTTATCTGTTTCACTGTCCAATATTATTTCCTTACTGCCTATCCCATCTGTTTATTTTAGTTGCCTTTTCCTTCCTTGCTTTTGGCCTTTATGCAGCAATTCTTCCTTCTTTTCCCTTCCTACCCAGCTCCCTGCACCCATATGCCTTCACTCCCTGTCCTGTGTCCACTTGAAGCTTCCACCTCTCCCACTTTGCCTTCACCCGGGAGAGCTCTGCTGCTCCCCCTGCTCCCACGCAGCCCCACTGGACCAAACCCTTGCTCCAGTGAGAACTTTGCCACTGACTGGAGTGAGCCCAGGATCTGGCTTTGTAAATCTAAACTATCCTGAGTTTGCGCTCATTTTTCAGGCACTCACGGAGCCTCCTCACCCTCCGTTGCCCACCTAGCTTTGAAGAATGCTGTGCATGTCCAGCAAAGTATTATGTTCCAATCACTTCTTCAATTTCAGAATAACCCCTTTAACAAAAGGGAGAGAAAGGCTGCTTTAAAAACTATTTAAAGCGTTTTGAAGTGTTTCAGGGAAAACAACACAACAAATAGTTTTTTGCATATTTTAAATGGGCTCCCATTAAAAACAGTTGAGGACAGGATTATTCTTTGAACTGCTCCAAGCAGACAATAGTTTCCTGACAATAAATCCATGAAATACCAAATCATGGAACATTTTAGTAATCCTAACTGGAAGGTAACAAGTTCTGCCAGAAGGTTTCAAATCTCAATTTGCAAAGAAATAGGCTTCCCTCCCATTTGTCCAGCTCGCACATCTCACCTAATAATTTATTTCACCTCAATTCAGCTATTTCTTTTGCAAGCACAGTCAGTTGGAGGAATTTCCTAGATCCCCTTCACATTCTTTCTACAAAAATAATTCAAGCACAATGAGAAAATGTTTTGGCACTGAGTGCCTAATAGGAGATGAAACAGTAGCATCAAATGGAAAAGACTGCAACTATAACCAAATAAATAAATCCAATAAAAGACAGACTCAACTTTGCTTGTTCCTGAGGACTTTTAACTGTCCACTCACTCCTGTAAAGGATGCATACCTAATTCCAGAAAAATCTACCTGCTGCAGTGCAATTCCAAGAAGCCACATCAATCATTTTTCTGGCCAAGTGCTATATAGCTTNCGGACCCCGGGCCGCCCCAGCCCGCTCCCAAGCGGCGACTGACTCCTCCTTCCCCGGCCAGCTCCCCCCCTATGGACTGGGCATGGCGTCACATGGTATGGAATACCTGTGTCCCGGGCCAGAAAATTAACCCCATTTTTCTGGCAACCAGGACAATAGCTTATTAAACTTTGTCATCCACACACTCCTATACAGCTACATTAAATATGAGTGGGAAACAATACAGCCTTGTACTACAAACACAAATTTACCAGCAAAACAAAGTCAGCCATGGAAAAGGCGGACAGCTGTAAGAGTAATGTACGCCTGTCTCCCAACCCTTTCCTCAAGTCCCAGCTGCTAGAGATCAATATCCATTTGTGAGGCCCATTCTCTTCATCTACCTAAGAGCAACCCATTGTTTGAGTTGACTTCTACAACAGCCCCAGTCCCACTCATACAGCTGTCTCTTCTTTTTTATTATTTTTTTTTTTTTAAATAGTGCAACTCAGGAATTTGTCCCTTGACTCTATTGTTGAAGCAGAAAAACAAGAAATCCATTATTATCCATTTCCAGGCAGATCCAGCAAACATTAAGCCACCAGAGTTCATTTTCATGAGCAAGCTCATTGGCTGGATGTAAGCAAAGTAACTCTGAGCTAGATGTATACAAGAATAGATGCTCGGTTTCCAAAACGATCTTAACTGGCCCCAAATAAGAGGAGGCAGCAGATGAGTAAGTAAAACTGGATACATTCCAAAACCAAGAATTTTTGTATGAGTGCCCCAGTGATGTTTTGTTGCTCCTGGCCATTAGTGCATTTGGCAAGCGTCAAACAGTTTAAATATTTTTCCAATGAGGTATTTGGATCTTAAAATAAAAATATAAAAGAAGTGTAGAATTTTTTTATTACTTCATTTTAGTATGTCACTTACTCTAACATCATCACTCCTAGTATTAACAGAATTGTGTTTTATAGCTAGGTTCCTGCACTCTGCTGAAGCACAGAATGATAAAAATGAGTTGATGACGTTAAGTTTCACATTCAGCGTAATGGATGCAGTGTCCTGGAGCTGTAGAGAGTCACAGGAGCTACTGCAGGAGTAATTTATAGTTGAGCTTTACAGAAAATTTTTTGACTTCTTTACTGCTCACTTGAGCATGCAAACAGCTTCAGAGAAGGGTTTCTTTTGGGGGCTTCTTAGAGTCAATGTTAAAATATTTACTCCAAACAGTATTTTCAGGAGGAAAGGCTTTGCAATAATTGGTCTCTGGAAAACCAGACCATGACTTCAGATCTAAGAGGATGATACTGTGATGCAGCTTTCAGTCAACATACTCTTTCCTTTAACTGGGTAGGGATGACTGAGCAAGAGCTCATGTGTACAGCACCATATGTGAAACCATGATCCAGATCTACAGACTGCCAGATTACTCAGTTGTAAGAGATGTCAAGGCTAGGTACTCCTCATGCAACAAAAAACTCCCTCCACTCTTGAAAGGAAGAAAGTATGAGGTGACCTTTCTGCATTGTGAAAAAGTAGAAAATGGTACATATAGTTTGATTTCAAATGCGTGCTTCTGCACACCTTTGCGGAAGACACACAGATTTGGCACACTCCCTCCCAGAACATACCTTTGTAACATCTTTTTGTCCCCAAATAAATGTGTGCGCTGTGTATACGTATTGCGTCTTCTCCAAAGCCTGTTTTTGTTAAGGCAGTTATTCTCTGAACTCACACGGCAGCAACAAAACCAAAAGGTCACATATGCCAATGCACGTCCCATCAAGAAAAGCAATGCCAAGAACGCACGACAGCCCAGTATCTGCAGCACCATTAGCCTTGCAACGAGCATATAGGTAACCTTCAGGTTTCCACTGCCACGGCAATCAGAATTAATCACAATCACACCAGAGGAGTGGTTTTGGTAACTTAACTCTGAAAGAGAACTCTAAGTAAAGGAAGCGTAGCTCTGATACACTGAACTAGTTAAAGCACACTAGCAGCAGGTAAGGCTTATTATGTATGACCTCTTCTCTTGCAGAACCTACACTGAAATGCCATTAAACATAATCAAAACCAATCTTTTTTCCTTCCTTTAGAAAGCCTTGCTAGTTCATGGGGGAGAATGCAGGGCAGTAGTTAACTGCAGGGCAGTAGTAACTTTCAAAGTATTGATTTTTAAAGATTGTTAGAACTGTGGCTGTCTTCAGCGCTTTAAAAAAATATAATAAATCAAGCCTCAAGAGCACTCACCTTACATGAAAAACAACACTAAACTCAATATCCATATGAACTGGCAATGTGCACTGTGGCTTCTATCTCTTCTGCAAGGTAGCAGGAAAACAACATTATTCTCTAAAGATTATTTTAACCACATTTCTACCTAACCACTGAGCTGCAAAAACCAGACTTTCAAACAGCATTGAAAGTTAGTTCCAGACGTTTAAATTACTCCACCAGGAATCCAGAGATGGCAGGTTTGAGCTAAGTGACGGATACCAGGGTGGGACACCGATGCTCTAAAATCTTTCACGGAAGTATTTATTTTTCCCTTTAAAACAAGAAATTGGAATAAAGTTAACCCTGCAATCCTTTTACTCTGAAGTAACCCACGGCAAGGAGATATATTTAGCCTGAACCTAGTCATCAGCTGCTTAAAAAATGCTGCAGTTTAGCAATATGATGCAACTGAAGTAATCACCGCATATCAGAATGAGACAACAGAATTAGACAGGGAAAGTTCTCCATAGTCCTTGCAAGCATGCAGAACTAGTACAGCTTTATATACTGATCTGAACTCAATCCCAGTACTTTATGCCTTTGATCAGCAGACAGAAAAGGAAAATGTAACAGAGAAGGGGGATATGGATATCTTTATAATGGGCACTGTTGATCCTGAAGGTGTGAGAAAATGTTAGTACGCTGCTATGCATTACATGCTGCCTCTTAGAGAATTCAAAGACTAAATCCTTGTATAGTGTTACTTGCATACACCTTCTCCTCCCAAAATCTGGTTCGATATGAAAGGCAACTGGTGATTAAGTGTAGGAGAAATTTTAAAAAAAAAAAAAAATCCAAAAAACCAAGTATATTTTCTGCCATTTCGGTCTCCAATACAGAAAAGAATGGAAGGATATTTTGCTGAGAACAATTTTCTAAGACACATTCCAGAAACAGCAAGAGGGTCAATAGACACACTGTCTTCTGGGTTTACACAGACAAAAAATGCATCTCCTCAAGGCTGTTATGGTGGGAGTGATATGAATAACTGAAAAGGGCAGAAAAAAGCTTTGGCTGCTATTCAGCTGATCCACACTAAGTGGAACAGTTCAACTTCTCAGCAGTTGCTCTTGTCCAGAATGGCAGAGTTTCCAGTCAAAACTTTGGTGTAGTTTTCTTTCTTCTTTCTTTTTTCCCCATTCCAACCCCCCCCCCTTTTTTTTAACCCAGACAGCATGTGAGATGCATCACTGCCAGGCCACTGCCTGCCAAAATAGCTCCGTCTTTGGTAAATCCAAGATCAGACTAAAATGCAAACAAAAAA
>VYXH01000340.1:304651-353215 GCA_013397275.1 Burhinus bistriatus
AAAAAAAAAAACCAAACAAAAATCTTATCACAAGAGGGACTCGCCTAACTGCGTCAGTCCTACACTCCTATGACCAGTCCTGCGGCATGACTGGTTGCTTGCTGATTAATGGAGTTTGACAGCTAGAGGTTACTTGAAGTTTTATTTAAGCGAACAAGGCCAAGACTTCGGTTGCCTGGCTTTGAACTTCAGTTCTGCTGCAGACTCCCTTGCACAAATCTGAGTGCTGTATTTCCCAGTTACAAAACAAGTGTATTGCTTTTTCTCTTCTATTGCGTCCAATCAATCACCTCAATTCGGTCTGCAAAGTGTTCAGAGTAGTCTAAACATTGTGTAAGAGAAGAACCACTACATAAGAATTAAGAACAGCAGCAAGCGCCACCAGGACACGTGCGAGAGAAGCATCTCTCAGCACTCTGCCCCAAGGCCAAAGTGAAATAACCGTGCTGTGAATCCAAAAGTTGGCCTTCTTGTACTGCCATTCTCATGTCACAAATACTAAATATCCAAACTCTCTGGGTGACCAAACTGCAAATCCCTGCTAACATCCAGTAGCTTGCCACACGGCTCCGAGAAACGCAGCACCACGAGGATACCTAACAAAAGTTTATTACAAAAGAATGAGGTGTTCATGGTGGGTGGAAAGCTATGTGGACCTGAGGGAGGAGGAAACAAGAAAAGATGCGTTCGGAGTAGTGGCCAACAACGTTTAATCCATTTCTGGAGATCTGTTTAGTTGTACTAACATAAGCAATTAAATTCTGTGGTGTATAAATGTACGCATTGAATATAAATAATGGAAATTATTTCAGGACTGTATAATAGATTGCTTAGCTCATACTTTGAATACTAGGCAGGGTTCTAGTCATCTCTCTCCAAGAAAGAATTTACAAACACAGCCAATGCAGGATGGATAGTCAGGGTTGAAGAAAGTTACCAGTGTGAATTTGCTAGCCTTAAAACCAAATTTTATGGGTACGATATATTCACTTAAACCAAACAACTTACAAACAATAAGCTAAATTCTGAGGTCTCTGCTTTATTTTCCCTTAATTCTTAAACAGGAGAAGATATCTCTTCTAATATTTTGACAGAATGACTATAAACAAGCTTTCCAACTGTACAGCATAAACTAATTGCTTTGCATTAGCTAAGAACACTGGTTACATTACACTTCTGAATTAAGGATTAACTGCAGTTTGAATCAGAAGTTGCTCTTAAGCCTCCCCCTCCCATCCCCTTTCCCTCCCTAACTTGTTTGCTCCTTTAGCAATCAACCTCCCAACAGAGTTGTGTTCGGAAACTCAGTCAAATTGCTAGGAAGAGCATTACTGCAGAGGAGTACTGCTAAGCGGAAATGCAAGTTCAGATGGATTTCCTTATCTTACACTAAAACTGACTGGTGCTTCTGTTCATTGACCTCTTAACACCAAACACAGTGTGTGCATGGGATACGTATGGATATTTATTAAGTTTTCCAGGCACTCCTGCTGCAGTCATTAACTCTTCATAGACTAGAAATCAAACCTCCTAAATTAGTCATGATTCCAAAAGGGAAACAGCTGCTATATACAGCGTCACAGATGGCAGGTTGTAGACAAGGCTTAGTCTTCCAGAAATGCAAGTGACTGTCCTGAGGGACTCCCTATGTTCACACGCTCTATCATCCATTAGGAAGGAAGCAATTCAGGAAGGAGACTGGGGTCTGCATAACCCAGAGAATTAACGTTAGTGTGAATCTAATGGCCTTAAACCACGTTACCAAGAAAAGACTGCACTTGAATTGATGGGAAATTTGACCCACATCACAAGCGAAGACACAGAAGGGTTCAGCCAGCTCCATCTGTGGAGCAAAAGAAATGCAGCTGCCTAATTGAAGTACGTAAAAAGCTCACCATCACGCAGAGAACATGGGAAAGTCTTAGGCAACATCTAATTCCCAAATAAGAAATGCACAGGCCAGGCCCTCTTCCACTATGCTCAGGACTGAGCCTTACACACCTTGCCTGCGTATTTCACTGAGACGCTGCTGCTGCACTTTTATAAATTCACAGCAGCATATAGGAAAAGCAAAGCCTCTGGAACTATTCACTGCAGTAAGTATTTGTCATATTAATGACACAAACACTGTAGAGCTTGTCCACCTTCTAACATTAGCTTTGCATGGCACTACCTTTTCCAAAATGCTGAGAAGTTCATTATGCCAGCAGGTGCCTCAAGGTGGGCAGAAGAGAGGATACAAAACCCACTGTCACAGGGCAGACAACTCGGCATCTCCTGAAAAATTAGGCTCATTAATTAGTTATGGTCTGCAGAAGGCAGGCACCCACAATCTCAGGTTATGCTGCAGAATTTACTGCTGATAGTCTTAATTGACTAAAACCTGAGTGACACACGAGCTGGAGCTGTTGCTCTGTGGTTTGTCTGCGGGGTTTCAGCGATGCACGCTGCATCCGGCTCCGCTGGGACTTGCCTGCTGTTCCGACAAAGCGTGCTGTAGACTGTGCGTGCAGGATGATAGCGCTGAAACACAGATCAGAGATTTCTCCAGAGCCCAAGTAAAAATAGCTTAGTGCACCCTTCATTCTAAGGCTGGGTAAATTCTGAATGAAGAGATTTGCGTCCCTCAGCAGAGCAGCCTACATGTTGGAAAAGCAGTTTACCACTTGACAGCATAACTGCATTTGCACAGGCAGGAAGATCAGCTTATTCCAAGAATCTTCCTAAGTAGCAGTATTTCTACATCTGTGTTCAGTAAGACTTTGCCAGTGATTCAGCTCATGACTGCTGAAGGCCATGGAAGCGGACGTGTCTCCTATGGGTAAGGAGGGAGATGCAGACTCTTTGCATTGCATTGAAAATGACGGTGAGCACCCAGGGAATGTGGCATAAGAAAAGAGAAGAAAGAAATGAAACTTCAAGCATGAAACGTCAGTATCTCTCTGTAGTTGTATTTATAGACTAGCAAATTAATGTCATGGTGATGTTGTATTATGAGGTTTTATGCCTTTACGCAAATCTTAAGCTATTCTGGGACTCCAGAAAACTTGGATACGGCAGACATAACCTGATCTGAAAGTCAGAGCACTGGGGAAAGCTCCTAGAGATTTCAATAAACTCGAGACTACTTCTATTTCCCTCAGTTTCTCCACTTCAAAAATAAAACAAACAAGCAAAGGCCAGTCCATCTAAAACTCCTGAGTATCTCAGAGTCAGCACAGGAATAGAACCATCAACTTCTTCATTTCTTTTGTTTTTAGATATGACATAGGATTAGGCAGAGAAGAGAAGAAGGAATGGCATGATAATTGTGTAGTAATAATTTTGGATTTAAGTTTGTATGATTTTGGAGTAATTTTGATTTCAAACTGACACCTGACTTGCAAGAAGCTCAAGCAGCTGTAAGCACATAAGAAAGCAAATTCAGCAGGAAAACCCCACTGCCCCAGAAAAGAATGATATAGGATACAAATAAAATCTTCATACAAGCTCGTCCTTTCTGGGTACGGGCTGAAGACTTACTAACGATGAGTCAGTCACCAACCAACAGGAAAACACCAAAAATACCCACCCCATCTTTTAAGCTTCTTGACTTACGAGAGTTAAGATCAAATTTACACTTTATGTCTTGCTACAACTACTACTACTGAACTACTTTCTAAATCCACAACACATTTACATTAATCTCAAAACCAGTCAAGGTGGAAGAACCCTCCTACCATAACAGGAACAAAAATCAGAACAAGGTGATAAACCCTGCCTTCAGGACAGGAGTTCTGGGAACCCATGCCCCACTCATCTAATACTGCACAAAGCTGGAGTTGTTTTCTGGCAAAATTATTACCTCAGACGCCAATATACAAGAATGCTGCTCTTCAGCAAAGGGACAGATCCTGCCTGACACTGAGTACCTCAAACCGCTGTCCTCCTCCTCAACTGCTGTGCACATCAAGAGGCAAAGCATTCACCCCTTCCCGTGGTCAGCCTCAGCCACTTCATCTTTAAAAACAGACTCTGAAAAGTCTAATTTGAAAATAAACCTTTAGAAAAGCCAGCTGATTTTGGGTTGGGTTTTTTTTTTTTATTGCAAGAAGTCTGCAAAGGCACCACTGGGTACCACATTATCCCATAAAGCTGTCAGCTTTTTAGCGATTGCAGCTCTAAAGAGAAGGAACAAACAATAGAGCGCTTCCTTATATGTACACCGGCTCGGCGCTGGTGAGAGACCATTTCCCCAAATGGTCAAAAAATTGAAGCAGCTCCGCTGTGGTTTTTGAAAGAGAACTGCTTTAAAGCACACATCCCACCGCGCTCCAAACGAAACTAAAGCTTACAGCGATACCTACAAGGCTTCCTAGTATCAGCATCAGCGTGTTGCACCATTTACTTAGTTTATAAGGATATTTCCACAGTACAGCTTTCTGCAACACAGCAAGCTTCCTACCCTGACTCTGCTAAACTGCACTGACAAAACCTTTGTGCCAAACTGCACTTCGTGTTGACACTTAAACATTTCTCTGCAAACGTTGGCCGCTGGTAATCTACAGGCTCAGTGCAAACAGAGGAAGGGAGCTCAGGGGCCCTAATCCACTCTCCTTTGATTCCTGCATAAAGACCAAGACCATTGCAGCGACTGAACACGGCCTTTTGCTCCATGTTCCTACCACCAAAAAAGGAGATAGGAGGAAACAAAGCTAAACACCCTGCTCTCTCTGAGATCAGCTACCAGACTGGCCGGCTGCAAAGATGGTCGAGCCCACACTGGCCACAGAAGTGGCACAGAAGGCATGTGCCCGCTGCATACCGAGCCTGAGCTGGTCCTACAGAAGGAGTTTGGACCTAGGTGCGAGACACCCATACTGCATATCCAGCCATGCCTCTGAGCACACACCTGAGGCCCTTCCTGAAACAGTCTTGGGGAAATAAGGAGGAAAGTAATTCTTAATTTGCTTCTCTGCCACTATTCTGGTTACTTAATCCTAGCGAACTGTAATACCAAGAGTTATCCCTTAGGCAAGGCCATGTTAAGTGCTGGTAGCTGGCAGCTCTGTCGCAGCGTTTCCTGCTCGAGTTGTCAAAGGCTACAACGACTGAAAGATTGAGAGATGCGAGCATTTCAGTGCCTCATACAGCTTAGCATTAGGCGCATTAGGGAATTGCACCTACACATTCTTTTGATTGCATGTGTCATCGTGATCACTGCAGAATTTTAATTCCATTACTCTATAATGCATGATGCAAAAAATAGCTCTAGCGTCTGCTTATATTTGCAGGTACAGGCCAACGTAGCCAAGGTGTCCATCTCACGACGAAGAAATGAGGGCAACTGATCCCATTGCTTGAAGAGCATCTTGTTCTGCCACAGTGAAAGGCATTGGCTCTGAACACAGCCAAATTGTCTGCTTTACTGGCCAGACAGATTTTTGGGAGCTTTTGGGAGTAGGAGTGCAGCAGCCAAGCCACCCGGGGCAAGAGAAATCAGAACCGCTGCAATAGGAGCACGAGGAGGAGGAGGCGAAAGTCACCATATTGCTTCATTTGAAGCTGAGCAGTTTCTGCATCTCCCCAGAGCGAGTCAGCGAGAGCTGCCCCAACAGCAGCACTTGGTTAAACAATATCCTATTTTACACTGGGGAGTTATGCAAGAGCGGTCCCAGTCACACGGGCAGAGGGAAGCAAAGAAAGGGCATTATTCACAGCCTGACATGGATGAACCCAGCTTAACACATGCACTTGGAAAACACTGTTCTCTCTGTTCAGTAATATTATTTCACATTCCACTCGTTTTGATAACCTTTTCCTTTTCCATCTACCCCGCTGACTGACTGGAAAGTCGACTAATGCTGTCTCCTGAGATTAGCCAACACACATAACTACAATGGATATTGCGCCNATAATTTACAAATACATACAATAAAAAGCTAGAGGAATTTAGAAGGGAAGCCTCTCTGCTTCACTTCACAAGGAAGGAGCACCAGGGTAGGGATTACTTCCCAGAATTTAACTAACACTATCAGATTGATATGCCACCAATATGCAGTCTTTTGCTCCGACCAGAAAAGGTCAGCCTTAGAAAAGGATGTAGAAGTAAGGAGTTTCAGCTCTGTGTTTCAAATAAGTCATGCCTCTGTATCCCTTTGACATGGTCTCAGCGTTGAAAAAAATCTAGGGCAAGTCCTAATTTTATCTATAAAAAAAATGTATTCTAAAATCACTTTATACAGATAATGATGAGATGATCCTCCTCTACCAGAAAAACCCCACATGTGGTGTTACATCTTTAACAATCCTGTCCATGCATTGATCCGCAAAGTGCCCTGGCAAATCCAGAAGGCAACAAAGGATCAAATCCGCACAGTGAATTTACAACTAATAGCCAAGCAAATTACAAGACCACAGAGGTATTTTTTCCTTTGACATGCAATAGTGCTTTGGGGAAATTTTCTGAGCTTCTTTTTCATTTACTGTCCTCATTTCTAATAGCATCCTTGATGCTACCTGATACACAACCTCCACGATGCTCAGCATACTAGAAGCATCCTAAGATCCCACAGATGTAAAGAAAAATTTGTACTTAATATCGTCCCAGGACTGAATTAACTGAGAATAGAAAGAAACAGACCTCTGGAGGAGTAAGAGCTACATTTTACAAGGGCTGTTTTGGACTAGAAAAGACTCCTTACCTATAATTCAGTTTCCTTTCCTGCCCCTGCAACAAAATGTTTCGTATATTTTAAGCTTCAGTTGTTTTTTTCCCGCCTTGCTTTTTTTGTCACCCTCTTTTCTTTTTTTATAGAAACAAACTTTTTCAAGTGTTTTGGCTATTTGCTACCTACATGAATCAAACTCAGGGAAGACAAAACTGCCCTTACACATTCTAATATGGTGTTTCTGATCTACATTACTGCATCTTCTGAGCAGATGCCTAAGACCAAAAAGAGAAGCCATGCTTTCTGCCTCTCCATTGCTTCCTTAAGTTACAGGTACATCACTGGACTTGGATATTTAAACTTTAAGCATCCTTCTGCACATCCCATTTTGAATCAAACTAAATAGAGAAAATATTTCAAAATGGATATGCTGAAACAGAAACGTACGTTTAAAATTAAGCATCAGTTCAAAAGCTCCACTGAATGGGGATCAGCGTGTAAGAGTCACAAATGACTCTGCAACCAGAAAGCAACTGAGAAATTACAATAAAAGCCATGTGCCATCTGTGACAAGCATGGATTCCAGGATTCTGCATAACATGAAAAGCTGTCCTGCTGTAAACCTAGGACCACGAACAACAATCCTGGTAATACTTCATTGCAAGCAATAACATGGGGACATCTTCAAAGTGTTCCTCAAAAGGCAGGAAGTTTAGTTCTACCTGGATCCCAGAGCGACCAACAACGTGGGGTAACTGCAAGCGCCCCTCAGGGAGCCCTCACAAGCTTGACTGTCAGAGAATCTGGGGTGTTAGTTAAAACTGATTTTGCACAAGCTCATTTAGAGACATGTCAGCTATGTTAAACTCGGATATCATCCTGCTGAAGAAAACTGACTGTATCTGTTTAGAGTTTTTATGCAAATATAAGTCTCTGCAGAGATCTTCCTATTTTTAATTAACCTGCGGACTGACTTAGGTGAGGCGTTAAGCCTCATAGGTTTTATCCTACCAGCGGGACTGAGGAACTAAACTTATCACATCCATGTTTACAAACACTCTCCACCCTCTGGCTTACCTTTTCAACATCTGCTTTTGTAACATTGATATCAGCATCCATTTTCTCAAAATACTGCTGTGCTCGATCAGCTTCTTTGCAATCACGTTCAAACCGCCTTTTACTCTGAAAAGGAAAAAGGGAAGCCTTCATTATGGGAAAGAAACATGGTATCAAAATCTACTTGAAATCAATACCTGCACCTAAACGTATCTGCTGTAACAACCGTCAGATTTTAGGACTGACTTGTTTACATTGGAATACATTTCCGTATTAAGAATTTCAAAAAACAAAGTTACCAGAAATGCATTTGTTGCTCCATTCTACCACCATCACTAGTATTTCAATATTTTTCCCTGTTAGCATCTCTTCTGCTCTTGTAGACCAAACCACTCCCTTCCAACACTTAACTCCCTCATTTTTATAACGCACAACAAGATCATCACTTTTGGTTACTGATGGTCCCTTTCTTTATCTTCTCCTCTACTTACAGTCTCACTTTTCATTCATCACATGAATGACAATTCCAATTTATTTACTTTTGAGAAATAGCACCTTACTCAAGGGATGGTCCCATTAAATTTATTCATGCAGCATGAAACTATTCAGCTTACAGTGGAATATCTGAATAGCACCCTTAGGGACTCTGCATTTCCAGCGACACTTAGCACACTTTTCAAGTCATATCAAATTAAATGCTACTCATGATAAGACACAGATCCCACAGAAAGCCAAATGTACTACGAAAACAGACTTTTTTGTGTCTACCAGTGTATTTAAGACAGTAGAGTTTTTAAAACCCCATTTCTACAGCTTTTATCCATACATCCTTCTTTTTCCAAATATAATGTTTGGAACTATCTCTATGAAAACAGTATAAAAATGACTTAAATGTCACATCGGAGGAAGCTTCCACTTACTGCTTCAAGTTGTTTCCAGCAAGTTTCAATATGTTGTTGTGCCTTTCTGCCATCGTGGAAGTGCTGTTTAGAAAAAGGAAAGAGAAAAAGAAATTATTTTGAACAACAAAAGAAGCAGCAGCAGTCAATTATGCTCAAGGAGTTCCAGGAAAAAAAAAAAAAAAAAGAAAAAAAAACACCAAAAACAAAACCCAAAACCACAAACTAGCCAGCAATGATTCTGACAGCTGTGTTCTGCAACACTGGTAAACTGAGCAGGTGTATGATGACTATCTAATGTCTCAGCAGGCTGCAGATGTATATTTGCATCAATTATAGTGGTTAGCTAGACTAAGGCTAATTAATCCCTTTAGCAATTCTACCTTGTATTGTTCACTGTATCTTGTAATTATTGGTTTCCCATACCACGAGATCTGAAGCACTTTTCTCTGAAGAGTATGTCTTTGGTTACTGACTGAACACTAGCTCTAAATTAAAATTTCTCTATACATGGAATTTACCAAGATGCCCTTGATTGGCACATCCTAACAACTGATGTTTGTCCTGATTTTCATTCAGACTCAACATAAAACCCTCTTCTTCCCAGTTACTGGCTGCGTGTGGGAGGCCAGCTGTTCATTTCTCTTGAGAGATATTCAATTCTCCGGGTCCCTCCAGCAACCCTCCTCTCCCACACACTGGGGGGGTGTGCACATGTGCACACACTAAGGTGTTACAGACGTTTTAACTGCGAGATGTCAGCTACACACTAAATGACAAGGAACTTCTGACGTGCCTTTTGAAGCAAGACTCTTAATTGCAGTTGGTTTAAATAACTGTTCTTAGCCCTTACACAGTGCTCTTTAGAGAATCTAATATGCTTTCGATATTACCCGTTCTATCTTCCATATGCCTCACTTTTCCTCAGGATAAGCAATTCATTCAAGACCTTTGCATAAGTCAATGACCCCGCTCTACACAGGAACGTTAACGCAGCCCCTAGCTGACCGCCAGAACACCTTACTCCCCTTAAAAACCACCTTGTAAAATAAATAATATAGCAAACTACAAATAGGAAGAGAGATGCCATTCTGCTGTATTATTTACTGGCAATTTAGGATGTTTTACTCAAATACAGATATGGTTTCATGCAGTAGCCTTGAAAAATAAAGGTCTGATACTGCCAGATAATCCAACTGCAACTCACTAGAATTCATGCCTGCGCATAATCAGACATTAGCTATATCTTAAGCAACACGGTATCAACAGTCTGTTAGGGCAGAAAAGCTCTAACTTCAGAACAGTAGCCTGCCACAAGCTGCCAAAGTTAGAAAAATGTGCCTGCAAGCACTTTATAAATTGGCAGCTACTTGGTCTCCTGCATCTTCCACTGAAACAACTGGCATTCTCCTCTCTCGGAAAGGCAGGTTTCTGGAGCAAACATGCTACCCAGCTGCCTTTCTGGTGCCACTAGACACACCAAAAAAGCAATTCTGTCACGCCACGTCCAATAGACTCGTATTGCCTTAAAAATCACTACAACCTTCAACTTGTCTGTGAGAAGAGAAGAACACCACACTATCCCGAGTGCTCTGGATGCTACTACCTGTAGTCCCAAACACCAGCTGTTAAGGAGGGATGCTCACCTAGAATTGAACATATGGACACTTTAACTTTCTGGATAGCATTTATCCCTGCACAAAAATTCTCAAAGCAGAGAAGAGAGGCAAAATGTCAGTAATGCTTTTATCCCAGGCATGTGTCATGCTCTGCTCCTGCCCACCAAGGAGGGAGGGCGTGCAGCAGCCAGGCCATCGAGGGGGGCACAGCCAACAGCCCGTCACCGCTGTGGCTGGGGAGAGACACCTTTTGCCATGAACCCTGATGATACTTGCGCAGTTCAGACCCCTGCCTACCACGTTAGGCTCCTCCAAAAACTCAGTCACCACATTATGACATTAAAAAACTCCAGATATAACTGTAAAACTGGGGTGGGGGAAAGGCTCCAAGGCGACTTTGGTTCCTTTCGTAGATCCCCATTTCCTTTCAACTCTGCGGGACAGATACTGCATCTGGCTTGCCAGGGGACTTTGAAACACTCCTAATTTCAGGCTTGCTTTTGTAATTAGACTTTAGGAAAACAGTCCTAAAGAGCAACACAAACAGTCCCGAAGAACAGCTGTAATTTAACACTATATTTTTCAACATTTTGCTAATGAGCATAGAATTCATGAAGGTTACTTGGCTGTCCCCATACTGCATCGCCTGCCTCCACCAGCCCTTGCTTATGTGCTTCCCTCTTCTCCACCTCCGGCTTTGCTGGAGTGTAGGAAGGGACTTGATTTGGGAGCAGCTGGCCTGCATGAAACCTAATACTGTCAATGGCCCATAAACCTTAGAAAAACAACATGCCAGGTTAATTTAACAGAACGCAATTATATATATATAGGGGCTGAAGGATGAACTTGGAATCAAAAGCATATCAGATAACCCTGAGCTCGTATTTTTAAACGACTTTGTAGTTAATCAATAATGTCATTTTAATTTTCCACAAGCCATCCCTGTTATTTCCAAATTTGCCTTCTCTGTAAAATAAACTCTACAAGCTGCTGGAAGTGGATAGGAAATAAGCAGTAAGCCTGAGCAGTATGGCTGCATCTTGTGCAGATTTTGCTACATTTTGGGTTTGGGTTTTTTTTGTTTGTTTGTTTTTGGTTGTTTTTTTTTTTTTTTTAGAAGCTCTTTTACAGAAATGGAGCACCGAGATGCAAAATGGGCATTATTGAGGATTATTAAATAGTTAAAGAGAGGAACCGATGTTGAGTGACAGTTCAATAAATACAGGTGCATCACATTTTGGAGATTTCACTGCAATATCGCTTTTTTTAATCCAACCATTTTCTAAAATATATTTATAACACATAGATATGTTGATATGTTGTGTTATCCCATATAGATATCCTTGTTATGAGAGATAAAGATACACATGATAACAGATGTAGCATGTACTGAGAGCACTTCTGCTTTTGCAAATCTTTTGCCCTCAAAGGATGATGTCTGCCTTCCAAAAATTCATTTTTATATAAAGCAACTAAGTGGTACCCTCCAACTACCTATATTTCTTCACTGCCCCCATTTTATGGGTAAGAAAAATTGAGACTATGGTTAAGTGACCTGCTCAAAGTCATACAGGAAGCCTCCAGTTTCCTCAAACCCTGTAGTATCTTCAACTTCTGCAAACTCATTTCCTTTACTTTACAACCTTCTTAAACAGCAAATGTCTTTTAGCTTCCCCCCCAAAAAATAGCAAAAATAACTTTAAGATCAACTCTTCCTTGATAAGGTTTCAAGATCCAACTTCTAATTTAAACAAAAAAAATGTTTAATCAAATGAAATAATTGATTATTCTACATCTGATGATTCAGCAAATGGGAACATGAGAAATTATTTAGTAAATGATATGGGAAACTACAATTCTTAATTAGTCACAGACTTTTCAGCAGCACACAGTGATGAATTTGAAGCAGTTGATGCAATATAGAATTATTATTTTTTTCCCCCAAAACTGAGTGCCCAAACTAAAGCATCCTAAACAGGTTTTCTATTTAAAAACCTCGTATTATGAGCAAGATACTGAATTAATGAATCACACTTCAGGCGTGCCAGTAAGACATTTGCAGCAGCAGTATTGGTTGTTCACATGCCATGACTTCCTCCAGACTTTTTGGCCATATCCACAGCATTTGAAACACATTAAAAACATGGTAAAGTGCAAGTTTTGTTTTTATTAGTGTTCAATACTCAATCTCCCTAAATCACCTCTTAATCTATACTTTGGAGTCTTAGGCTAGCAATCACCATGTCAACTTCAAGACTTCCCTGAAAAATATTTTATCCAAGCATTAGGCCTACTAAATTGCTTAAAACATAGCAGCATTACCCAAACTCAAACCATACTGGCTACATGACCACAACTGTCCTTTTTCCCCTGTGCGTTAAAGCCCAATGCAGTGAGGATGTCGCAGCGTGCTCTGAACAATCCATAATTGGCCATGTTTCAACTGGACGTCTCCATCCATTCTACACTCACGGGGTAAGACCCAATAATCTAGGTTGTAGGTGATCTCATAAGAGTTGTTAAGACTTTGAGACATTTTCTGCACAGTATTAAGTTGCTTACATGAAGACTCTGGGTCAGATCAACTTTTTAAAAAACATTTATTATATTCTAAAAACTCCCAGCTCAAGGAATACTCAGCTACAGCAAAGGAAGAAGAGCATTAGGAAGAGCAGGAAAACCACATATAGACACGGCGTATGCGTGAATTTTTTCCTTTTTAAAATCAAGTCATACCAATGGGTTTGCTGTCCTCATTACCATGCTGACTGTGGTTGTAACAGCTGGGGAGAAATCCTGGCTGCTGCTGCGCAATCAAAGACAAAACTCTCATTGACTTTTGTTAGGCTCAGATTTCACCCGTGTTGATCAAAACACTGGGAGCAGCGAGCGAGCTACCTACAATACAGCGCCTGTTACTGCCAACACTACTACAATAAGTAGCAGTGGGATATTTTTGCAAAACTTTCTTGGTATGCAAGAGGGTTTACACAGCCACACAGCTCACAGAGCAGACAACAAAAGCTTGTTAGAAGACGCCTCTTATCTTCTTTCTGCCCTTTTGAGAGGAGCAGTAGAAAAACAAGATGTAGTTAAAAGCATCTGATGAAGGACAATACAGTCCAGTAACTTTTTTGAGGAATTCCTGGGCTGTTTTAAATGAAAGAATTGCCTGAAACGTGTAAACTACCAGCATGACAACAGGGCTGCTTATGCTGTATCAAAAACTGACCGTGTGAAATGTTTTAAGAAAGGCTGTAACAAGAGAGCCTTGTTTTTCTTAAGGAAGTAAACAGCAACTGATTACATGTTTAAAGTTAAGACTTGCACATCTATAGTCTGTTTATATTAGAAATAGTCAGAAAAATAATCTTAGTTGATTTATATGCATAGTATATGGTTTGTTTGACAACATCCTATTTAAGCATTTTCAAAAAAAGAGATGCATGACAAGGCTGCTTTATTCTCTTTTCTGATTTCAAACTAGATAAAATAACACACTGAAAAAACAGTTACCTTTGACTTCTGTAACTGGCACTCTCGGCTCATATTCATAGTAAATATCAATACAGTCCTAGCAATGTAGTACTTCCTCCTCCATTTCAAACTCTGATCTCCCCCCCCACACACACACAAGTGATTCCTAAAATAATGGCCAGTTATTAAAGCATACCAGAGTCAGAAATTACAGAACATTACTTTTTTCTCAATTTTCTCAGCTCAATTTGCAAAAAGCCTCGTCAAATGTTTTCCTATTCCTGGTTGCAAAGACAGGAAACAGTCTCCTGAGAAGAAATCTTTGCTTCCAAGAATAGCAACATGCTCTTGAGGTCTTATCGCTCTCATTTGTAATAAGAGTAGCATAAGACAGTCCTGTGAACATTGACATGAAACACATGACTATCTTCACACATGTTCATCAGTGCTACTTTTTAATATTGTGACATAGCCCTATTCTCCTTTGCAACCTCCCATGTGAACATTATTCTTAACATGCACCTAATCAACTAGGTCAAAACTGAAATAGGTTATACGAGTATCTGTTAAGGCTGATGTCAATTCGACTCGAATTGTCTCCTCCTGAAGTGGTGCATCCCAAAGGAATTCCAGTTACAGACCACTAAGACCAAAGTTTCTCAGGCTTCAGACAAAGACCAGATCAGCTCCACAAGACAACCAGAACAAGCTGCTCGTGCATACTGGGAGATGTGACAACAGAATGATGTTGACCAGCATAAACCTAAAAGGCACCGTGGCACTAATATTTATGGTAACTTGCCATTTGAAGTTAAGCCAGGCGAGGTTTAGGTGGGATATTAGGAAAATTTTTTCACTAAAAGGGTTATCCAACATTGGAATAGGCTGCCCAGGGAGGTGGTGGATTCGCCATCCCTGGAGGTGTTTAAAAACAGGGTAGACGTGGTACTTGGGGATATGGTTTAGAAGTGGTTTTGTCAGGTTAGGTTAATGGTTGGACTTGATGATCTTAAAGGTCCCTTCCAACCTTACCAATTCTATGATTCTATGATTTCATGCTACGTATGACAGATTAAGTCCTTATACTGGCAATCATAACTCAGAACCCCGTAACTTCTTCTCAGGCACAGAGACAACCGTGCATTGTGCTCCCCTCTCAGCAGAGCAGCACTGCACTCCTACAGCTTAGCAGGACAACTCCATGGGAGCAAAGCTACAGGGATCCTCGAGGGCATTCTGCTACACTGTCCAACTCTTCGAGCAGTCCTGCTGAACCATCTGGCTTCACAGCAGCAGGCAAGGCGGCCCTGGATTCAGTGAGCATAAATACAGCTATGACAGGTTGTTTGGAGATCATGTATCCCACTCTCAAATCCATCCTTGGGCGCTAATCAAGCTCAGCTGGGCCAAAGTGCTCTATGTGAAAAGCCCATAGGTGTGCTCTAAGGGAGATCCAACATTAGTATTAAAAACTAATGTTTGCAGAAAAGATGTTAGTGTTTTATATCCTTCAATGAAAATAAAGGAGCACATTACTCGAGCATCCACCTCTTCTAGTTCCCAGTCTTGTCACAAAGCTTCTCTTCCACTGTTCCACAAACAAGAGATGCCACCTCAACAGAATGTCTCCTTCCTCCATAGAAATGGTCTGCGACAATCCCTTACAACTCTTGCAGTGTTAAGAAACCCAGAAGATGCACAAGTTAATGCCTCAACAGACCAAGAAATACTTATTTCTTTAAAGAGCTGCAACCTTTTAGCTGTTTCTATATAGCCTTCATGTATGTGTATACCTGCACGTGAGTATTAGGACCCACATCAGAAATAGAAAATACTAAAATGCCAGCTTAGCATGCCCACATGTATCATGTACCTCAGGCCTTGGATAAACAGCATTCCAACACAGTTAAGGTATGCTCTACCTAGTATGGCTTTATTGTTGCTCTTTGATTTTAGGTTGATCTCTGTGGCTGTCTGCATAGAGCACAAAAGGGAAAATACGTACATGGCCGATGCTCAACCTGTCTTGCCCTCAGGCATTTCGCAGTCGTGCACTAAGCAGGAAATGTTACTGTCGATAGAAGACATCTCTCATCTCATCCCTCTAACGTGCTGTTGCTGTGCAGTGCAATATTAAGGCTAATTCACAGAAAATTTAATTATATTTGTTCATAACCATATTTTGTTTCCCAGTCAGAATCCTTCATGTAGCAAAGGGAAGCCAATTTATTTATTTGAACTATTATTTCATAGTTCAACGTACTCATTCAAAACTGGGAAGAACAGGATATTAAGTCCAGTAGTCTCAACTTTAACCTTGCTAAACCCAAAGTTCACATTATACTTTTCAGCTGGATGGGTTGTTATTATTAGTTTCCCACATAAAAATGTTTTGGAAACTTTCATAATAAGCACTTGCTTTTTCCATCCCAGAACAATTCACAGTACAATTAGATGATCCGTACAAATACTTAACATGGTTTCATTAAATTTGTGCCATAGTTTGGGGAAAACTAACAAATACTCAATAAGAACATACAGATTTTATTATTCTCTTTCCTCAACAATTTTCCGCAGTCTTTCATTTCTTACAGCTACTACTTAACACTCTACTGGTACAATTTAATTTAATGAAATACCAATGAAATAACCCATAAGAAAGAGGATGAATACGTAGAATTGGATCACTGTGCAGTGTATTTATCAAGCACAACAGAGTCTCCCATAAATGCCCAGAGTTTTCTTTCTGTTCATAAATAGCTCCTGTAAAGCTTCCACCTGGCAACATAACTGTTTATTAATGTTTAATTTTTATACCCTTATACTTCGGGTAAAACTAAATACTTCTAATGCCACTCATGGGGCAGTAAATTGGAAGCGGGTTAGTCACAGAAGAGCTGGGCACAGCTCAGTTTGACTCTCGTCAACCTGAAGTTTGAAGTTTGGCAACTCACTTCCTTTCGCTGTCTCTTTCCCTCTTCCTACTACCGGCTTTGCCATTAGTTTCTCATTTCTGGAAGGCAGCAATGTTTCTTTGTACCTCTGCAGCACAAAGCTCCAAACACACGGAGACCTTGAGGCACATCCAAAATGCAACATGGAGAAGTCTATTGTGCACTTGACAGGGTTGTATTCTGCCATCCTGTCTCACGCCTGCACAGTGCATCACGCCGTGAGAAATCCTGTTGAAAACCACAGGGCTATTTGCAGAACAGGGCACTATTCAGAATGAACGAACATGGCAGAATTCCTCCAATTACTTACTTTTCATCAACACCTGAGAGCCTACAAGAAACAGAAAGTTCTCTGACATGTATATCCCCCCATATGAATACATACAGCGAGGGCAGACGCACTCCACCACGAAGAACCAGACCATTTTTGCCCTCACAGTACCCATAAGGATGCATTCATTCCCCATTCCCCTTCTATCCTAACACAAAATGGAACGTATTGACACCAGGTAAATTCTCTCCCAACCACAGAATCCCACTGCTGCACCAGTTCAGTCTGCAGCAAAGCTCTTGGCTTGTACTTGACTCTCGTGCTTGATTGTATGGAGCCAGCCTACCCCCAAGGGGAGGTGGAGGTAGAGGTGAAAGCAGCGGCAGCAAGAAGGATAGCTCATGACTCCCAAATACATTTTTCGCAAAGCTGACACGAGCAACGGCTACACTGAGCAGCTGCTGCCAGAGGAGACCGTGAGTCAGACCTAGTTTGTGATCACAGATCTATATCAGAATTGTTCCAGGAATTAATTCCTGAATTTCTATCCAGACAAACTACACTATTGAGGGTTTTCCTCATCCATAGTTGAGAGAATACCTAACTAAGGCATCTCCTGTGAAGCTTTAAGAAAAAAAGGAAATTGTCAACGCTTGGTTTGCACTGGCTACATGTTTGCTCAGAAGTCTTCTAAGGTATCACCCAAAAAGAGACCCTCATACAAAAAAACCCCAGTATCTAGATTATTACTTTTTTAATAGAACAAAGCATGCTGCATAACTTGACAGGCGCAGGAATGTGGAGAAGCAGATTCCCTCACCTCAGCAATCAAAATGCTGGTGATCTCTCTCTCATATGGAGAATAAGTGATCTGCACAGGAGCTACTGTCACAACCAGCAACAGTCGCAACGGGTGGGAGTCGAAGAATCATGGAATCATGGAATTTTCAGAGTTGGAAGGGACCTCCAGAGATCATCTAGTCCAACTCCCCTGCTGACGCAGGAATGCCTACAGCACATTACTCAGGACTGCATCCAGGTGGGTTTTGAAAATCTCCAGAGAAGGGGACCCCACAACCTCCCTGGGCAGCCTGTTCCAGTGCTCTGTCACCCTCACTGCAAAGAAGTTTCTTCTTATGTTTGAATGGAACTTCCTGTGTTCCAGCTTGTGCCCGTTGCCCCTCGTCCTGTCACTGGGAACCACTGAAAAGAGTCTGCCTCCATCCTCCTCCAACCCACCCTTTAGATACTTATAAGCAAGAACAAGGTCTCCCCTCAGCCTTCTCTTCTTCAGGAGAGAGTCCCAGCTCTCTCAGCCTTTCCTCNCACTGCTCCATTAATTACAACCCTCTGAGTTCTGTCACACAGCCAGCCCTCAATCCACCTCACTGTCTCTTCATCTAGCCCACAGCTTTCTAATGAGGATGTTATTGGAGACAGCGTCAAAAGCCTTGCTGAAGTCAAGGTAGATGACATCTACTGCTCTCCCCTCATCCAGCCAACCAGTTAGAACATCATAGAAGGCTATCAGATTGGTCAAGCATAATTTACCCTTGGTAAATCTGTGTTGACCACTTCCAATAACTTCCTGTTCTTCAATGTCTTTGGAGAGGACATCCAGAACAAGTCACTCCATAACGTTCCCAGGGACAGAGGTGAGACTAACCAGCCTATAGTTCCCTGGGTCCTCCTTCTTGCCCTTCTTGAAGATTAGAGTGGTGTCGGCCTCATTCCAGTCTTCAGGCACCTCTCCTGTTCCCCATGACCTTCCAAAGATGATGGAGAGTGGTCTAGCAATAACATCTGCCAGAACGCAAGTACATTTCCAACCTGGAAATGTATTACCTGTTCATGTTCATGAAGTAAAGTCTAAACACTGCTCTTGACATTACTGGGATCATCTCCTTGTCTTTTGTCACAAACAAGATTAAGACTCGATTTTGTAACACTGCAGGGCCCCCAGCTCAAACTTGACACCTTCCACAGCTGCCCCAAAGTAAGACTTTGGTGAAATTGGGGAGGCACAAAGAATGACCACAGAAGTAAATTCTTTCCCTGAACCACTCTGAAAGATGATCCCCAACTCATTTGTGTGGCTTGGTCATGGAGGTCTTCATACAGGGAAGGGGAATTCAGTCGCATGCATCTGGCCTCCATAACCTCAAAAGGAAGGTGGATGGGGCATGACCTTTACATGTAGTGTAGAACTGAAATTTCAGCTTTGAAGCAGCTAGCAAGATCCTGGCTGCAGATGAGAATTACTTGCATCAGAGCATGGACACATTAAGATCAAGAGAATACAAGAAGAAGTTGAAGTGAGGAACTGTACTATGAAGAGTTTCACTTCACTAAACAGCTGGGAAGAACTGAAACAGCACAAGGAGCTCTCCCTCTCACATGCACACTTGCTGTGTGTGAAAGGCAGACAGGGTGTACACATAACTTGAGTGATGGGGAGGGGAAAACAATTCAGCTGGTACAGTGGTAACATCAATGAGGGCTATCCTATGGAAGAGGAATGTGTAATACAATGAAGTTTAATGCACTGATTGACCTTTGTTGCTAAAGATATTCAAGATTCACAAAAACAGTCTTTCACTGATTTTTCTAACCGCTTTCTGATGATCAACACACCATCATGCAACAAAGCATGTCATCTGTAAAAACATAAAGGTAACCCAGAACTCTCCTGAGCTCCAAACCAGGCCAGAGGAAAGACGAGGTATCATGCCTCTTGAACAGTGCCAAACCACTGTGAATTTGCAAATCATCCCACTTGTCCAGCCTCCAGACTGTCTGCCGGTTATTGATTCGCTGCTTCCTCCTCTATTTTCACCATTAGCGACTACCTTATATGGAAAAACATGACATAAGCAGTCATCAAGTACACCTTCCACAGTAGTCAAGTGAATCCAACACATGTAAAAATTGCATGCCAAATGAATTTTATCCAGCATAAACTAACATAAGGCTTTATTCACTATCAGGTTCTGTGCTGATTACAGGCTACGGGCTTGTACTTATCAAGGAAAAACAAAGAAGTGTGATTTCCTATTGTGCGACCCAATCATCTGCTGGTGCAATTCCACTTTAATCAATACAGTTAAATGAGCATGAAAACAGAGTAATGCAGGCATGCATCAGACACCACGTTTAAAGATCGCCACCCTCATCCCCCATGACTTCACTAAATGCACAATTCCTATTACATATCAAAGGATACATATCTTAAGTCTGATATATTTGCCTCACCACTTTCTGCTGTGCTTGAGTTTATCTTCCACACATTTATACTTATGACACCTCTGCGTATCATTTCTATCTTCCAGGTGGGGAATTATAACAAAAATAGCAAGGGTGCTTATCTATCTCAGTCATACTGAAACCACTGGAAATTTGTACCATTTTACAGGTATTTGGACACCTGAATGACTTAATTCAAAATTATACAAGACTCTATGGACAAGAATGTGAGTCTCCCAATTCCTACCTGTGGCCCTAGACCCAGAAGTGATCTTCTTTTCTTACAGCTTCTAGCAACCTGGTGGACTTGGTAGCATTAAGTTAACAGTTGGACTCGATCTTATGGGTCTTTTCCAACCTAGATGATTCTATGGGTTTGTAGCATAACAGTTGATGATACATGAAGCAGTGAGCACGAGAACTCTGCCAGCAAAATTTCTGGAAATCCCAAGCCATTCATCAATCCGTATCATAAAAGGTTTTGCCAAAGCATCAGCCCTCTGATTATTTACACAACCACCACCTTCCGCTCCTGCAGATCCCAGCATGATTGATGCATTTGTGTTTTACGGTATGAAGTGAGAGAGGCTATGTACAAAAAATGCCTGAAGGCAGACGCAGTTTCCTTTTCACCACTATTTGCTCATAAATGAGAAATCTACAGGAATCAGAAAACGATTCATAATTCACATAGCTTATATTCACATTACAAGAACGAAACAACCAACCATGACTGACAACTGTTTTCTGCTAAAGGCTAAGAATTATCAGCAACAGCAGGTTGCTACATTGTCAGTTGGCTTTTTGCTGTTCCCACACTGTTATCATTTGACCAATATTAAAATAATTTTCCTGTCATTCACCCGTTACTTACATGACCCATACTTACTACAAAGGTCTACAACCAAAAGAAGAAAGCAATACAGTTGCTGCTCACATTCTTTGCAAGAAAGATAGCAAGTCCTCTTTCATCATACTAAAAATGTGTAATAGATCAAATCACTTTATATGCCCATACAATTGAAAAATTAGGTAAAAACATCAGGTAAAAGTGACAGGAAAATGCCATACTAGAATGCTTCTTTTTTTTTTTTTTGCTTTGCTTATTGTACAGAGCCCATGCTAAATAAAAGCTCATAGAAGTGGCTGCGACAGCATTCTCATCACAGCTACATGTAAGACATCCTTCCATGTTGCTGCCAAAATATTACATCCCTGAAAGATTACACACGATTCTGTAAATTAAAGGTATATCTATTCTTCTGTTGATAGACTTACCATCCTAATACTATACTTAGGAAAAGAAGATAATTTCCAGGACCCTGGTCCTGTACAGCACTCAAAGACATGCTTAACGTTCAGTGGGACTACTTATAAATGCCCAGGTTTCGCTGAACTAAGCAAGAGTACTTTTGCACTTTCCATAATGAACCAACACTTTGGAAATGAAATATAGTGCCCTGATGCTCCCTTGCCTTGTTGCACTTTACTTAGTCATTTTATACCTGTTAGGACTATTTGTAACAATAATGCTTAGAATCACTATTTTATGCCCATTCATCCCAGGGATAAAAGTTCTGTTCGCTAGATCTGGCTGAGAAGCAGGAAAATGTGAACCAAGATCCTAATAATTCTTTCAGTCAGTCTCAGTAATACAGTTTCTCCATTTATTTCAGGCTTTACACAGTGCTGCTGGACTCTTCCCTAAACAAGCTTTTGGCTAACAGAGCCTTAAGCACAGATGGGTCTCTGAGCTTATTTAGCAGGGATTCTCCTGAAGGCATTGCTGTCTGATTTTATAACATTTGATTAAAATGGTTCACTAACTTGGCCAGGGCACTTAACCCACTTTTTTAATGCTTGGTTCATTAGCAAAGCTCATGTTTATTAACTACAAATAAATTTTGCTTAACATTGAACTCCCATACCACTAATTATCCATCTTAAATAGCAATTAATTGTGAATAATAAAAGAACGATCAATTACCGATTTCCTCTCTTGTTTCAGCTCCTGCACGTAGCGTGTTAACTCTCCAGTGATAAGAGAGGTCATGTTCTCTGAAATGACCTCATGCTGTCCGGCATAGTCATTCATTTCATTTAAAGTTGCTAGGAAGGCTCTAGTTGATGTGTACCTGCAGAGGACAAAAACGCATTTTGCTTTTAGTCCCTTCCTTTTCAGAAAGACACACTGCAAAGGGAGGTTGTATCCTTCTTAAGCATTTAGTATTGCTACGTGACACTGAATATAAATCAGCACAGATTCACTTGAAGGAATTTCTCCAAAGGAAGCCTATCCCACACACTGACAAGTTGTCTGATTAATTAATCCTGACTTAGACAGTTTGACATTGGCTCTTAAAATATCACAGTTTTAGAGTGCCAGGTTTTTTTTATCAGCACAGCTCTGAGACTTCACTATTCTCATCTCTATTCACCAAATATTTCTAGTTATACTCTTTCAAGTCCTACAATTCAGTGCACTCTACCTGGCAAAATCCTGTCTAAGAAACCAACTTCTTGGCTAGCATAGTGCAAAAAAAGAAAACTTTTCATAGGGTAAATTAGATTTAAGTCAGCTATAGTTTATAAAGTTTTCAAAAAGGTAGTGAGTTTACTAACCCGATGTTCATTGTTAACCCGTATTTTTTTAGTACCTTCCATTGCAAGGTTTATTTTTCGTATGAAATAATCTCCAATACAACATTCCATGAACATCTGTGCACACAATTTCAAACAGCAGATTATGTCACTAGCATATTCAGCACAGCGCCAACAAAGCTGCATTTAAACACCCCAGCTGCCCATGCTGGTCAGCTGGGAAACAGCAACTTTGAGGCACTGCACTTGTACATACTAGAAAAACTATTAATATTAAATGGTAGCAGTCTGCACTGATAACATCACCTAAAGGTGAAAGAGCAAAGCAAAGAGGGAGAGATTTAGAGGAAATACAGAGAAATGGTGCAAGTAGGGATGAAAAAGGCAAAGAAAAAAACAGAAAAAAAGCAGCTAAAAAAAGAGATTAAAAACATAGCCCAGTGCAAGCAGCCACATTCACAGTCAAGCTGTGGTGCCTCAGGAGAAATCCCAGTTGCAAAAGACAGGGCATCAAAGCCACAGAACTACAGACTGACAATAAGCTTGAAAACAGATCATTTTTAGATAGGCTGTCTCAAAGCCATATCCGAGGCACCCAAAGGTCACATGACAAATCCTCAGACATTATTTAGAGACATGAGGAAACTATACTGAGGTGAACACTACATTTAAAAGGGCAAAGGACACACAGGATCTTCTGTGCCACATCACATGAATCATTTAACTCCAATATCCTTTTCCAGCAATGAAAGATGTATCAAAAATGTTGTAGTAAACTCAAAATACCTATTTATGATATAGCTACACAAAAGCAGATTTATCCCTAATCCCAGGTACAGACCAAAACAGCTGATGTGCTGGTAACATAAGCTTCCTTGTGTAAATATCAGTGTCTCAGGAAACAATGGCATAAAGAACTGATTCCCAAACAATGTTAACTAAAAATAAATTTAAAAGAAAATGAAAAGGATGTTACCTCTGTTAATACGAGCCACTAGAGTAGCTGGATACAGCAGCTTGGGGGTCTGACCCAAAAATCTAAATTAATATAATCATATAGTTGGATCCACATCCAAACTCATTTGAAATCTTTCAAATTTGAAGGTCAAGGGTTTGAGTCTGCTGCCAGGCTCTCCAGAGGCAGAGCAGCCGCCCGCAATACAAGGCTGCAGGGCCAGGCTCTGCGATGCCTTCATTCAAAGCTCATGTATTACAAAAGACTGACGTTGAGAAACTTCAGAGTCAGAGTGCTCTAAGGAAAAGGTTCTTGCTTTGGCTTACAGCCTGTCTGTTGGAAAGCTCCTCCTCTAGAAAGTTCTCTTTCAAGAATATCTTAACAAGGGCAGGAATGTTCTTAATGACATGTGGTCTATCACCACCTGTATCCATGTCCGCAGTGTCACAGTACAGTGAAGGAGCTGTGCTTTGGCACTGCAGTGAATATCTGCCAGGACCACATTAGTCCCCTGCCACCAGGGAGATGCGGTCCGAATACGTTAATCCACAGCAGACAGCTGAGGCCGTGCAACATCCTTCACCAGCAGCAAGTCATGCGTCAATCCATCCCAGGATACTGGGGCTACAAACTACATCCTTTACCTTACTCCTCAAGAACGACTGGTTTCTCTGTGGTGTTATAACATTATCCCTTCAGTAAGTTACTATTCTGTGTTGTCACTCCATTTGAATAATTTAATACTTACGCAGACCACTTAAGTTTCATGCTAAAATTAACAACGGTGTCTGTTCCTGCTGATAGTAGTTAAGAATTTGGTCACTCACCAGGATCATGCAGTCTGGCTTAAGGTTTGTAAGGTACATTGGAAAAAAAAACCCCAAAACAAACCCAAACCCAAAACAAAACAAAAAACCACCCCAAACCAGGCATCCAGAAACCATAACCATATAAAGGGAATTAAGTAGTTACAGACCAAATCCAAACTTTGAAAATCCACTCCTTAGTAACTACCATACAAGCCTGTGTCTGCATCTATGATTTCTATACTCTTATAATTGACTTTGAAATCTTTGGTTTAGAAGCCAAATCCTAGTTGGTAACCCAAACTTTTCCCCTTCCTCCATCAACACATGCTCATTCAGTAGTGGATCATGAACATACCTGTATTCCTCCTCTTCTTTGGAGTTCTTTTTGGGTTGGTATTTCTTTGACAGATTCCTATAATTAAAAATACATATATATAAGATTAAATTTAAAATCTCCTTTAAATTAACTGGATAATCTTTGCATGCACACACATTCTGTGGGGCTTCAGTTTTCATCTGCAGTGACTAGACACCTTTTCAGAGTTCTGACTGCAGTTGGGCTCTGATTGCATTGTAGTAGCACTCAAAGAATGGGCCGCGCACTGCTTTAGTCTCTATAACCACAATAAAGTAGAAGATTACGAACCCGAGAAGTTAATAAATTAAAGTCACGAAGTCAATACACCTGAGTTCTTGTTCTGCTAATGCACAAGTCTACTTCACCTAATCTAAAGGAGAGACCTTTTAACACTAAAAATACTGGTTCTTGAACACAGACATGCTTTACAAACTCCATCAGTAGAAGGTGGTACACCATATCCAAAGGTCAGCCAGCCCATTAAAGTGTGGTTTGCTGCAGATGACACTCATGGCCAGGCAAATCTGCCTGCCTTTAGCAGGACGCTTCCGAGGAAAAGGAAAATCTTCATAAAGCTGTAGGAAGCTGCATCGAGATGACAAAAGGGGGATCATTTTATGATTATCAACTGATGCTGGGAGAAGTGTGAAATTTGATTATCCCAATTAGCACAGATGCTCGCATCTCACTACCCCGCATCCAACTAATGATTTAATTTTAAAATATTGATATGCTCTTCAAGTGATCGTATCTTGAATAAGAAATTCAAACGTAACTCCGCTAGCACATTTGACAGCATATAGCTTCATCCTCCTGAAAGCACCTACGAGCCCCTTGCCAGCAGCACATCAAGTGCTGAACAAGTGTGTGCTGCCCACCTGACACTGAACTCACCCTGCTGGTACTCAGAGCTCAACACTACGATGCATATTGCACTGTAGCACAATACACCACCACCCACCTTTTAAATGACGCAAACCAGCTAGTCGACAAAACTAACTTAGCAATTTTAAGACCTTTTCAGTGCTGTAGTACTGGGATGTCCTCTATTCTAAACTCAGCCCTATTACTATATGCCTTCTGGCAGCCCCTGTTACCCTACTGTGAAATGGAAGCCATTTGTTTTAGCTTTACAAGGTTGTTTCAGGGATTAAAAATGACATACAAGTGGTACTGATGGAACTGTTGTCCAAAGGACTACGAAGTTTCATGGACCTATCTGTGTCAAACTCTTTGGAGGACCCCCAGAACACATCCAGTTAACAAGAAACCGCTTTTTCAGAGGTGTAGCCCACTCCCCGTTGCATGCTGGTTTTACTGCTAACTGGGAGACAGCAGGGCCTTTTGTCTCACATTTCCTACTCCTTTTGTTCTCCTTCAGGAACTAAAAAGCATCTGCCCGGAGTGGTGGCCAGAACCCTGGCAGATTTGCACAGACAAACATGTGTTTCTCAAAATTTAAGTATCCCTACTGGAAGGGATCCAAATGAGCATCTCCTTTCCAGCCTCTGCCTTCTGTGGAAAGGGGATGCTCTGAAACAATGACCTCTTCTCTAGTTCTGCATACAGCAGCTTCAACCAAAGACTACCAGCATAGCAAGAATTCTGCAAATTGTTCTGCATGATTACAGTAAGTCTTATAGCACTTTTCATATGCCATGGGAATGCCTCCCTCCACACACCTGCTCAAAGAGAAGAGGAAAAAACACAAGAAAACATGCACAGAAGACCACAGTAATAAGGCATTTTCACACACACTCAAAACACACGTGTCCCTGCGGTGTCATGCTGCCCAATTAATTCTGACGTACAGAGCTACTGTCTTCTTGTGAACCTTTAAAGGTGTAGAAATGCTACAGAGCTAGGACAAAAAAAATCCAGACAGTATGCTTTCACAGAAAAAAAGATTCTGAAAGCATGTGACAATGATTAGCATCTGGGTTAAACGTTTTATTATTTTCTATGTACTTCACAAAGCACAAAATAGTCTATATATTTGAAGGTTTCAATTTTTCCCCCTCTTTTTTTAATCAAAAACATACATACGGTTTTAACACAAAAAAACCCCAGAAGTGATACTCAATCCAAAAGTGAAACTGAATCGAGTAAGAGTCAATATGACTCTCACACGCTGAAGCTCAGCATGCAATCCTGCAGTGTCACAACCAGAACACCGGTGCTTCCTAGGTTCAAGCTCATGAAGCAGTAACACCTTCAGAGCTAACAATGGTTAAAGAGGGAACTAATACATAAGAACAAAGATCAGCAGTAAAATAGCAATTCCGGAAAGATTCTGTGCTAGCCTGCGCGTCTCTCTCCAGTTCACATTTCTATTTGCCTTTCACAACTGCATCTTTTTTTCTGCCTTCCCGGCTTGTTTCTCTGCTCCCGTATTTCCACTTCTTTGACATCTTGCTCTTTCTCTCATATTTATCATTCATCAGATGTTCCTGATTCTCAGATTATCCTGATATCTTAAGCATTTTTTTTCCAATACGTCTTCTTCAAGGCTATCCACTGTCACATTAGGTAAGGCTTTTGACGTACTTTTTGATGCTCAAAGTACGTGTGGTATAAGGTAAGTAGTGACTAGGGAAGGAGAACACCAAAACACCACTTTAGCACTCAAGAGTACAGCATCCAGCATGTCAACATCCAACAGAAGTTCAAAACAAAATGCAGGAACAAGCGAACATTTACCATAGTTTCTGCATCCCTTCCTTCCCAGCCTAAGTTAATGACTCAACAATTATAATGTAAAGCAATTAAGGAAACAATCATGTCAAAGGAAACAATCATGTCAAATCTGAACCAGACTCTCAGATCAGGACTGACTGTAAATGGTACAAGCAGGACTTGAATAATGCAGTCACAACGTATAAGCTATGTGACACCTGGGAGTTTCTTCCAGATAGATTTGATGTATCCTGCAAGTATGTAGATTTAACTTAACATTTTTAAACCAAAGCATTATAATTCTGCAGATATATATGTAAAGAGGAAGGAACGAAACATTTTTAAATAGAAGACAATTAAACCTCAGTGATGACCAGGCTGAGATGCAGACAGTCAGACAGGAAGATCGCTAGCTAGGGAGAGCACAGAGACCAAGTGGAAAACACAAGTTTCACAAAAGAAAATAAAGTTCAGCAGCTTTACTTACACTAGAAATAAAACTTTGAGTTAAATCCACAGGAGTATCTTGTGTTAACTTATCTCTTTTTAACAGTATTTCTGCATGTTATGGCATGCAGTGATATGCTGCAGCCCTTTTACACCAAACGGATGTGACAAGACAGGGTTGCACCAGGCTTGAGGAGACTTACTAAAAGCAGATGCGCAATTTTTATTTTTTTTTTTTTTTTAATGTCCAGCACTGTTTTATCTCAACTTTTGACAAGTTTACATTTTTGTTTTTTCTTTTACACTTCTTAGACAACTCTAAACAGCATTGTGTTTAACAGCTCCTCAAGGATGAATGTATTTGTCCTCAAATCATACCCGTGGGTGGGGGAGACAAATGCAGCTATGCATCAGGAATTAAAATACAGAGAGAAGAAACAAATTGACCAAGTTTGTTTTGGAAGTCTAGGACAGAATAGGAAATAAAACTCATGAGTTCAAAGTTTCTAGATAGTCAGAGGTAAAACTATTTCCCTCTTTCCTTAAACTTTTTTTTGGTGAGTTTATTTTCATAATGACACTCTTTACACCTGAAATTTATCATCCTAAGAAATTGAGTCTAGCATGTGATTCTTCATAAGACAGGCCTGCTCACACAGATACTCTGCTGGGGTTTCCCACTCCAGTCACACTCTCTTTCTTCCAGCTCATTTGGCCCCTGTAATTCAATCTCTTCTCATCTCCATAGGATGTGAGCAATTTGTTCCTGCATAAGTCATTTTCTATTTCCTGCTTGTCTATAGCAGAAACCCTGGGGAATCCTTGTGGCATTCCCCTGAGAAAGCACATAACCATAAAGGGAGGGTTTTATCATCTACCAGCTCCTTGTAAATAACAGGCCATTGTGCATCTCAAATCCATTCTAACACAAGCATCAAAAATTCTGGGTGATTCTTTTATTTAGTAGACATCGTGCTTTAGATATATACAGATCAACCAGAATCTCAGATCTCAATCTCTATAAATATTGAGTAGATGGAAAGAGTTCTAGTATGTATTACAGTCATGCAAAAAAAAGGTATGGATTCATTGGAAGTGTTAGGAAGGATTAGTCCTGTATTGGAAGTGTTAGGAAGCTCCACTACTTCCTGTTTATCATCCTGGACACTAGTGGCTGCCGATGATATTGCACCACAGCCTCTCCGCAGCAGCAGGACTGTGTGTGTTGTATGCCCTTCTAACCCCTGCTCACCTCTGATTTTTTCTACCCTACTGGAAAAAACAGGATAAGAGCTACTCGTTGTCAGAGGGTTCTTAGCATCCCTTCCCCCTTCGCCATTTACACTGGATCTGACCTCACGGAATAAGTTTTCTGGGTCTGGTTCACATACACTCGTCTCTTTACCTACAATCTGATTGTCGAACCAGACATGTAGAACATACGTAGCACGAATTTCCAGTAATTCAGCTACTTGTGATAAATTAGCAGGATCTCTGCTCTGTTCAGGAGATGTATCACAAGAACAGTGGCAAGATTATAAAAATGTCAAAATTCAAATCTCAGGCTGCAACCTGGCTAACTACGCAGACAAAATTTCCAATGGCTGAGACCGACTTTCTGACCTGCAGTTTCTCCAACATGTACTATCAAAAGAAACTCTAAGCTTTGCCTTACAACAAATGATCATTATCCTGCTGAATTCTTAAACCCTTCAGCATTTACACGCAGCAGTCTTCATTTCATGGAAAACATTACAGTGCTATGCTCAAAGCCTGAGCCATTAATCATGCATAAATTGTGAGTAAGCTCTAGTATGCTATTCAGTCACCTAAATAACCTTTCTTTTTGCAAAGCTTATGATTTTTAGCAGAGATAATAAAACAGTATCTTAAATTAACTTTAGGTTTCCATTCTGCAAATTAAAGCTATTCTCTAAAAGCCATTATTATAAACCAAACAAATTACCACCACTGACAGATGATTACAGGCTCTGAACAGATGCAACTCAAGTCCAAAACTTTACATATCAACTTACCTAAGCTGCTTTGCATAGCTGAGTTCAATCTCTGTTCTTTCTTTTACAAACTTGATGTATTTTTCCAGAACATCAATACCCCATTGCGTGTGTTTTTCTAAGTTGTCAAACTGGTCCTGCAATGAATCAAAAAAATAGTTTAGTCTCGTTGAACATAGAGATAACTAAAAATAATTTCCAAAGTGCCTATCACCATAAAGAAAGTGTTATTAATATTTTCCATTACCACAGTTAACCATTTTTGTAGTGACACAGGTTTTTAAATCAATGGAAATACGTCTGTAAACAAGAGACAGATTCAGTACCATTCTTCATTCCTCTTTTCTGAATCAGTTTCATTTCAGAAATCCTGGCAATTCTACTGAGTATAATTTTCTAATATGAAGACAGACAAAGAATAAGAAATGGATACTCTTGCCAGTACTTTATTTTACTCTAAAGAGTTAACAGAAGTTCCATGAATTTGAGGTCTACTCCTAATTAATAATTCTGATTTTAGTCTGGAAAATATAGATTTATATTCAAGCTTTGTCAGTATTATGAATCTAAAAATATCACTTAGAACAATAATCTTTTTACAGATCCAAATTTACTTGCCCTATAGCCTATTTCGTTCTACAACGGAAAAGATGCTATCAAATCACGCCACAAAAAATGACATTAGCTAAATTTACAGTAAGTTTTCTCATCTTCCATTTATATACAGATGCTACTTCGTTCTTCAAATATTGTTGTCCTCAAAAACACAGTCACACATGTTTTCAATAAAATCTTTTTCAACCAAGAACATTCCACAAGTCAGTTTGGGATTTGCAAATGCCAAGAGAAATTAAGCAACTCTAAGTCCAAATTCATTATCCAAGCCAGCTTATTACTATCTGCAGAAAGTAATTAACCTAAAATTCCTTATTTTTTTAAAATTTGATTACTTTAACAACATTCAAATTCTATAATCATCCATTCCACACAGCATTTAAGAAGTTAATGTTTCTACAAGACTTTTTAAACTGTGATACACTGAATAATTATCCTGACAAACACATCGTAAACAAGGTCTTTAATATCAGCCTGACTTATTTGGCATCAGGTTCCATTATGGTTTACATGGAAAATAGAGAATAGGTTTGTACATCTGCAAGTACAAAGGTCAGATTTACAACATTTTCCAAAAAATAGTACACAGCAATAGATTTGGGTCAGATGCTTCGCTGCCACAATTAAAGCTTCTGACAGAAGTGATGCTTCTTTCTATCTGCCAAAGATTTGCTCTTGTGACTTTTAGTTTGTAGAGCTATCATCGAATGTTATCAAAGGAATACAAACCCACTTCCTTATATGCACAGAGTAGAAAAACAATAGAAAACTACTACAAAGCCTAGTTTATTAATACGTTGCTTTTAAGCAAATACCACTTTCTGCTTTGTAGCATATCTGGCTCTGACAGTAAATTAGATCGTTATCAGGAGAGATTCTTCCAGCATTGAATAAAACAGTCATGTACACAGAAGCTGCTACTTGCTAACAAAAATGTTTTAACTGCATTTTGAAGAGAAGAAACAGGAATCATGGTAGACGCAGAAAATTTGCAAAACTCTAGCCAGAAGTAGTTAAGACACCAGGTAATATGCACAGAATAGGACACACTGGGTTTGCGTATCTGTGTATTTGCTCTGGTTTAGCATAAGGTACTGTTTTAAATCAGTTCAGTCAAACCAGACTAGGCTTCAGTTGAAATGATATCACTATTAGTCAATTAAAGAGGCACTGGGGTGAGAACAGCAAAAGGCCAATAGTATAAAGTTACAAAAATAGTAAAGAACTTCTAAGCTTTGTGTCCAGGAGTGAAGAAAAAGTGGTTAAGGGCAAGGGGGGGGGAGGGGGGAGGAGATTCAAGCTACGCAGAAGAAAAAGCCTGACTTCCAGCAATACAAGTCACCCTTAAACCAATGTAACATCATTAACTCAAAAAGAGGATGTATGTATTCTGCAGAAAGGGAAGACGTGGACTAAACCAGTATGTATTTGCATATAGACAAATCCTTATTTCAGACAATTTTGCAGCTGGGAAGAATACAAAGACGACATGGGTAACATCCCAGACCTCTCCTCCTCCCAGAGGGCTCAGATCAGGAAGGAACATGGTGTGCTGTCTGGAGTACGATGCCAGCACAACGAGGCACCTTCTGCTCTGCTTCAAATAGACAACCTCTACATCTCTCAGCTTATGCTGGTGTCAAGAAAGTAGTGCAAACATGACCTTTTTAAGGTTTCTGATAAAGAGGTCTTATAGCTATCCCACACCCTATTCTTCCACAATTTACATTATTTAACATAAACACATGCATATAAAATAAATACCCTAAGAGACAGCCCATTACTCACAAGTTTACATACATTCACACACACTCCCAACTTTGAGAAGAGAAATCACAGGAAGGGAAACCCACTCCCTAATCCCTGTAAGTAAATTAAACCACCTTTATCAGATAAACTATACTAGTAACAAGAAACTAACTTAGCATTCTACTGCAGTCCCATCTAAAGAGAAAAGGTCATGGTTTCCCATAAGAAAGAATGCCTTTCAAGGAGATCCTGCCATTCAAGATAACTGAGACTGCTGACTGCAAAGAAAGATAGAGCAGGTTCACCCTCGAAAGGCAATCTTGGTGGCGGGTTGTCCAAACCTCTTCCACCATCATCACCACCACCCCGACTCAATTCTCAGAGCATCATTTAGACCAGAGTATGAATAAAAACCTGAAAATGGCTCCAGGCAATTGCCTCAGTGTGGTCTGTTATGCCATAGATGGATCTGCTGGAATGTTTCAGCGGCCTCGCTATGTCAAGTTTGGCAAAAGAAAACTCCATGACATGCACTGCAAAGGTGAATACACCGCAGTGCAGCTGTCAGACAGACCAACTGTGTGAAAATGCTAACTTTCTATTTATAAAGTGAGCAGAGACACTTGTCTTGCGCCAAGCTGTAACCAGAAGAACCTCAACCAGATAAACTACAAGCACAGACCTCCACTATCAAGAAGCAAGGCAAGGTGGAATTTAGCTTTCTGCAGACTTTGCTAAAGAGAAGAGTTTCTGTCCTTTTCCCGGCACGGAACAGTTTTGGCCCAAATGCCATTTCACTATGCAGCCAATGCCCCGCAAAAGTGTTACACCAGGGTCATGTATTCCATTATCTGTTCTCTTTTCTGTGTTCCTTAAGGATGAAAAACATCAGTAAAATTGTCAACACCATCACTTGCTGAGCATGAAATTCCAAAGGAAAGGCAGTGTAGCCAGAGCGACCCAACACAGATAGTCCTCCTTGTTTTATGGATCTGCTCAGCAAGCTGAAGGTAGGCAAAGGCTCTGTGTTAAAGCTAATGAATCGTAGGGATGACAGAGTACACACAAGGCTTTGATCATAAAGCATAACCTTTAATTCATGGAAAGCCAAGTCTGGGGATACATGCAATCAATGCAAAAACCTCTAAAAAGGAGATTTTTGACAGTAGTTAACAACAATATCATGCCTTCAAACAGTCAATATTGAGAAGATTTTTTTAAAAATTGGTTTAGTATTTCCAAAGTTCGTTACAAAAATGCATTATCATATGGAGTCTGAAGAGTTAAAAAATTCCCAACTATTCTGTAGCAAGTTTGGTCTAGTTTTAGTATCCTTAACAACAAGATTCCCAAACTCCAGTACTATGTTTCTTTTCAGTTTTCAATGAACTCCAGAATCATTTTATATCTTAAAAAAAGCTCTTCATAGTAATTGATCCCAGGGAAAAAAAAAAAAAAAAAATCTCATGAAGGGTGAAATGTCATCAGTAAATTAGCTAGTACTTTGGGTTAAGCACTTGTGGCACTGGGCGTAAGAAGCTTCTCGTACTCAAACAGTAAAACACAATGAGGATTTTCAAACACAGAGATCAATAAAGTTATCAGTGTCCCACTGAAGCCAGGAAGAAGCCGGCGGCTGGGGAAGTATCTACCTTACAAAAAGAAGCAAGAGTGCAGCTTGTAAGGATGTATCTGTCTCGGCTCTGAAGGGACTTGGCTCTACAACCAGGAGCAGTCCAGTGAGAGCAGCACATGGTTTTGGCACACAGTGCACACCATTCCTGCCAGTGATGGATACAGGTTTAGCAGGTAAAGGGTGCCCTACAGCTGCGCTGGTTTGCTCATCAGCTGGAAGATGGCTTAGGTACCTCCGTACGCTGCTGTTTCAGCTGTCAATTTCAATATACATACTCTCCTGCGTTCGTTTTTGCAGCCTACTCACCCTTCCAGTTAGTGATAATGTTAGAAAACGATAAATTCCACAAGGCTTTAGCATTCTTCAACAAAAGCAAGAAAACAAGACAAGAAGCATGACACTGTTCAGTGAGAATGCTCCCACCAGACCACAGCAAGGGGGAAAAACAAAAGGTCACTTTGCACCTGTTTTCTCTGAAAAAAGAAACACCAAAACATTTTCTAGAAGCATTCACTACTTTCCTGATTCGGAGACTGGTTCACATACAAGAACACCCTTGAGTAAAATACTGCACTGACAATGAGTCATTATCTCAGCAGGCTCCCACCACAGCCTCCACGTTATTGTCCAGGTCCTTTGGCCTTCCAACCTGCCACATTTCATGTTCTCCCGTTTTCAAGTCCTTATACTTAACGTGATATCAAAGGCTTAGTAAAAAGAATACACTTTTGATCGACAATCAAGATGTGCACATAATTAAACTACTCGTACAGCTGTAACATATTCCTGTTAATCAGATTCCACCAGCTTCCCAATGACAGCAGCGCGTGCCAGCACAAACACTTCACGCCTTCCCCAAGCGATGGAGGAGTTTGAACATAGGAGCTGACCCACCTCACTTCACGTGGGTGGGAAAGCCTCTGCTGCAAGCTGCTCGAAACAAACAGTGCCTTAATAGTTGTTCAGGGCTTAACACATTCTTCAGCATGCACACAAAAGTTAAAGCTCAAAAGAGGAAAGAAGAACTTTATTAGCGTCATTAACTTGAATGGGAATTGGACATCCAAGTACCCAGAATGCTTTGAAAATTGTATCCCTAAGGCAAAGTGTGTTTCTAACTCCATTTCTGTTTCCATTAATTCTCTCCTGGTATTTTTACCGCTGCCCAAATAACTTCACATTCATGCATTCTTTCTGAAACTCGGCTGCATGCTTGTTACACTGACAATGCTTAAAATGGAAATAGTGCTGCCTATTTGCTTTTCCTCATATTAACGGCTACTTTAAGCTGTCAAATCCTCTCACTTCTCAAATGTTCTCCTGAAGTCACATTCCCCAACTATGCAAAGTATTTCAGGAAGAAGAAAGTTAGCCATTAAAAAAAAAAAAAAAAAAAAAAAGAAGAAGAAAAGAAGCGCTTTCTTCCCATTTCTAAGGCACATAACATGGAGTACAACCAATTATTGAGCAATACATAAAGTGTTATTCATGTGGTCTTTGAAGATCAGCTCAGTAAGATATTCCTTCCTCTTTCAAGAGTGCCTCCATCTATTGGAAACTAATTCAACCCAAAGCTCGGTCAGATCCAATGATAGACGGGACCTTAACCTGCCACCAAGGGGCTCCAGCATTAATATCTACTGAAGTAAAGGGGGTGTCCTCACCCTTCCCGTGAGTTACAGTCTCAGGCTCTCTGCAGCCAGACAACACTCCCTCCGGTCGTTGTACTCCCCGCATCTGCTAAGCGCTTTTCACAAGCAGCAAGGCTGATGACATGGAGTTCAACTCCACCAAACAGCTAGGCCAGAGGTCCTGGGACTTCTATTTGATTTCAAGCATGAACGAAAGATTAGATTCTGGGAGATTCACCAATTAAATTCTGCAATTTCGATCATCGTGTCAAACCTGCTCAGATGAGACTTAGGTGGCAGTGTTTACCATACAGTAACCAGGCTGAACTGTCACTCTTTCTGCTATTTTCACAGGAGTACAAAATTAAGACGACCTATACACAGTATGCTGAAAATTCAGATGCTAGTAACAGAAAAACAAAGCCTTTATATTTAGCATATTCCTCCTATAATTCTAATCCAGCAACATAGTAAAAGACCCATGATGCTTAATCATTAAGAACATTGGAAGACTTTCTACTGCCTCATTCTCCAGGGAGTTTGATTCTGTTTCCTCCCACAATGACTTGTTTATTCAGTGTCCTAAAAAACTAAGTAGGAACAGGGGAATTAAATGCTTATTTTCACCTCTGGTTCATACCTTCTCCTCCCACATCCCTCTTTTTTTTAAACACACTCACCCATTTCTGTAGGCAAAAAGGAATTAAAGTGAAGATCAAGAATACATTACAGTGTTCAAATTCTAAATTACTTTTTTAGATTCCATGGTTTAACAACTTCAAATTATAAAAATAATTAACAAGAAGATAAGACGTTCCTAGGCTCAGTTAAGTCCCATATGGCACTATAGTGCCAGCAGAATACAACAGAATTCAGATCACAGATCCTCGGAGACCTGCAATAAAGCTATATGCAAATGTTACCAGTCTTCAGGCAAATTAATAATGAAAGAAAATGCATAAAGTACAGGCTACCACTGCAAGAGCCTTCCAGAAAACAGAGATGAGCAGAAAATATGAAAGCACTTCAGCATCTGTTGACTCAGCCACTACTGATGAGAGACAACTTCCCACACAAAACTCATCAGCTACAGTCAGTGAAATCCTTGGTTAATAACAACTAAACAAACATCTGTGTTTATACATGTCAAGTATGTTAAGTGTGAAATGGAGTACAGGACACTAACCTTTTGCTTCATGCAGCACAGACAAGAAGGACTGATAGCACCATGGAAGACGTACCGATGGAACAGGGAAACCATCTCTTTTTGGTTTACATTCAACTGATGATGTGGCTTTACCGGCTCTTTTATGAATCTACCCTTCCATTACCCCTGTATATCCGGTTCTCGTTCACAAAACTATTTATGATCACAGGCATTTTTCATGTGCATCTCCTATTCACATGTTTAATTTCTTTTTACTCTGAGTATTAAATAAATTCTTCCTGAACTTTCACCTTAAACAGGCATATTTCCACTTGAGCTGAATAATAAATATCCCAGAAAAAAATCCAACTTACTTTCCCACCTGTTTTCCCTTCACAGCCATCCCTGAAACTCATTTTTTCTATAAAGCCCACAAGGTTTTTAACTATTTGTTTATCTCTTCTGATTCACCTCAGAACTTGATCTACTTAGGACAAAGTAGGAACAAAAATAAGATTCTTTGCTGCACCATTAGGCAACTGAGTGCATTTCAAATTTGGGGCAGGGGGGGAAATCCCAGAAATCAAGAGTGGAAACAGGCTATGTTTTATGTTGAAATATCTTTTATGTTGCTAGATAAACTCACCTCTAATTGTCCTACTTATTCCAATAAACATTATGAGTTAAGCAGTTTCTGGTCTATATTTCAGCCTTGAAATGCTTACTCTCTTCAGCATTTTACTGAAGCTGTAAAGCAAAATAAGTTCTAATATTTATGCTAATTTTAATTTGGATTTAAAATAATGTTGCCCCAGTGTAATAGCCAGGCCCTTTGCACGGCAAAGGGTAGCAACCAGGCGTGACCCTCTTAATTGCTCCTGAGACCAACCACACTCATCCCCACCCAGAAAACCACCTTCCACAAACTCAAGAGTGACCCCTCCTGCTAATTAAGCAGAAGTGCTGTCTCACAGGCAGGTTTCGGCCATACCCTAACCCTACCTTGACAGAAACCTGACTGAAGTCAAACAAGAAGCACTTCTGAAAAAAGACACCCGAGCGGATGGCGTAGAGGCCAGCACCTGGAGAGCAAAACGAGTATGAGAGCCAGGCTGAGGCAAGGCCAGTTCTGGGAGTACAACCAGATCATCAGGGCTGACAGGGAACAAATTAAACCGCAACATTAAATGAAAAGACCTACCTACAGTAAAGGTGTATAGGTATATCCCCCACTAACGAAAATGCTGAGCTTGTCTTCATACTAGTGTAGCTTACGACCTCGTTGTAGAGACGGTGATGAACATCACCAGACCCTACGTGCAGCAGAGGTTACAGAGAGCAGGACAAACTGGAGCGCAAAGCCAACCGGCGAGCTCCGAAAGTGGGGACGGGAGGGAGAGCGACTCCCTCGGCAGCAGCACAGAGCATCAGGTCAGCAACAAGACCCATCCGCCTGCCTGGCAGGTCAGCGGGAGCACAGCCCGAGCACTCGCCTTGGTGACCCACTGTCACACCTGCTATGGAAGCCTTGCACAACCTGACACGTGGCTCACCGGAGGACACTTCCCTGTGTGAGTACAACCAGAGTCATCACCTGCCAAGACGTTCACAGACACATGCTCTCAATGTCTGTTTCTCTCTACTGACACCTTAAACCGTGAACTGAAACTGCTCCTTCCTGCAGCAGACAGAAGCCTCTGAGTCACTGCTGCCACCCGGCCACGGCTGCAGGAGCGGTGGAGCTCCAGGAGGAGCAGGTGCTCCTGGCAAGAAACCTCCTGGTCTTGGCTCCAGGGGCTGCTCTTACCACTACAGCAAACAGCCTTCCTCACCAGAGCCCAAACTTGTTAGACCCTCAAGCCCTCCTCCTCTGTCATCCTGGTGTCAAACCAAGCCTTCTCCTCCCCCTTAGCCTGTTGTATCCTACAAAGGATGTGGTAAAGCAGAACTTGTGGTCCCTCTATAGCAACAGGGCAAGTAACAGTGCTAACACAGCAGCCAGGAAGGAAGGTGAGAGAGAGGATGTGCCATAAGAGAGAGGATGTGGTTGCTGGTGCTGCAGCAGCTTAAAAAGATGCTACGAGAGGTAAGACAACAGAGAGGAATGATTAATTCTGGGGAGTGGGAAGGCAGGAGGATGTGAACAGCTCAACTGGAGCTGGGCAGAGCTGATGAGCAATAGGTGATTAAAAGAAACAGCAACTGAATCAAAGGATACTGGATAGTTAGGGACAATAAGACGGTAGGTCCTTTTGCAGGCAAAAGGCTAACAGGAAGCCTGGTTTTCTCAGAACAGGGGAGATTTTGATGTGAAATTATGTAGATTACATGCCCTGGGTGGCACATGTGGAAGAACCTAAGTCCATCTAGTATAGAGCACTATATAGTTGCTGTTCCATTTTTATTTAAACAATTACCTGACAAGGCCATACAGAGGCGTTGGGAGACTTGACCCAAGTCATCTGGTGTTAACAGTGGGAGACGCTTCTAAAAGTTGTGTTACATCTCTTGAAAGAGGAAATGTGCATCTTAAAGGTGTCAAAATTTCATGCTCTTGAAAATTAATATTAGTTTCTTCAAATAAGAAAGAGGTAAGGCTCAAAAGACATTGTTCACAATGTCCAAGGATACTTTTCGTAGAAGGCCATGCTGCAGCAGCAACTCATTTCCTTCAAATAAGTTTATACATTTTGAGGTTTGAGGCACTGCATGACTTCGCCACAATGAGAACCATCTGTCATAAGCAGACCATTCAGAAATGAACACTTCTTTTCAAGCACAGAATTCTGCTTATAAAATACAGGCAAGAAACCCCAGAATGGGACACAGCTTTGTTTCAAAATACATTATAATGTGCAAATTACAACCCAGGATATAAGAAAGCTCTTAAAGAGTAAAATAATAAGAGAGAAACCTCAACTAATGCCAGATGTAAGTTCAGAAATACCAACTATTTTTATTGAAGGACTGAGTGCATTTCAACCTTTTTCTGTACATGTTCAGTTATTTAAACTGAAGATAAACATGCACATGCTGCTTCTCCTTTTGGCAATACTAGCGCAACTCCATCGATTTAAATGAACTTATTCCTACCAGGTATGGGGATAAGTAGCAGAAGATAGACCTTAAAATCCAGACTCATTAGCTAAGCAAAAGCTAAACAAGGTTTGTAACTACTAAAATCTACTGGGCCTCACAGAGATGATCCATCACTACCATTAGCATTAATGATACCCACCAAATTCATTTGAAAAACAAAGAAACAAAACAAAGCAATGCTAACCTCTTCCTTCTGCCCGTCCTGGGGGAAAAAGAATGGGACAAGGATTTGGTTTTTGCTGACAGTATCCAGAGCTGCAGACTGAAAGCTGCAACGACCCGCAGGGATTCACTGTTCTGTTCCGTGTGTTATAAACAAGAGCTTTGAAAATGAGCAGATTCTGGTGTGTATTGCTCTGCTGCTGGGATGGCATAAATCATCAGCCGCAGCAGAGCTCCAGATCCGAGCTGCCTCCCTCAGGAGTTGCAGCATGGTAACAATGCTAAATATATGTTGTTGTTGTTCCAGTAAGATTTTTCAGTTGACAATGTTGCAACTTTTCACTGTTCCCCAGCACCATCCCACTTCCCTGATTTAATACACACCCATTCTTTTATTCTGAAATAATTTGAACAAACGCAATTTTAGAACTAATTCCCAGTAAATCTTCTGGTGCCTGGCTACATCTTTGGATTAACTGTTGACTGATTTTCATCCTCTTTTTTTCCATTCTGCGAAGCTGTCCCTTAATAATACCAGCTGTCAAAACAAAGATCAACAAGATCTCTTGCCCACACAGTTTCCCCTCTGGGCAGCTGTGTACTAATTATTAAAGAAGAACCAGAGAGTGTTCTTACTTATTGCATGGATAACTACAATAGAAAAACAAACAAGCCTGCTGATCCATTTAAAAGACAACACACGCACACAAAGGCAATTCTGCCCTCTTATCCAAAACCATACTGAATTACAATAGTAGAATCTTATCCACAAGAACAATACTTCAAACTGTAGTAGTCCGTGGCAACGTACTTTAAAGAAGCTGGGCAAAAAGCTAGTTTCCCCATAAACCGATGCCATACTGGATTCATCATGTAGAACACCCAAGCTGTTCCATGCACCTTTAAAATGCACAATTTTGTCATTAATATTAAACCTTTTCAAATGAGATGTTGCTCTAAGCATGCAGCTGGTATTCAGGAACACCTGAATTTCAATCCCATTCTGTTGAATTCTTTGGATGAGTAGTATTCGGGTGAGGGGGTTTTTGGTTGGTTTTGGGGGTGATTTTTTTTATATATAACCACTTTAAAAAAAAAAAAAAATCAGTGACATATTTAAACTTGACAAAATAAAGAGTCCTTGATCTCCCTGTATCTAAATGTAGCCCATATGGGCTACATTAAAAAAAAAAAAAAACCACCACCACCAACAACAACAACAAACAAACAAACAAACAAACAAACAAACAAACAAAAACAAACAAAAAAAACCACAAAAAACCCCAACAAACACAATCAAAGGCCTCACCAGGTATGCCTGGTATTCTCAATAGCTAAACTTCTGATCTTCTAATCTCCATTAAATAAATCACCTGTCAGGTGCAGAATTCAGCACATGTGTGAATCTCTTTCCTACACAGATGCTAATGCAAAGATGCATTTATTTATTAAACAGAAGACAACAGCCTTTACTCCTCTGACTCATTTTTGCCTCCTCCTCTGACTGTGAAGCACTCTGAGAATTGACTACCAAACTCCACTGCAGGCATGGTGTCCTCATGGGATGCTTATTCGGATGCTTGGAAAGAAAAATGTTCTAAAAGTCACTGCAATTCTGCTTAGCTGGAGGCTGCCTCCTAGAACCACTGGCGCAATGGCAATACCTAGGGTCAAAAAATAAGCCCCCCCAAGCACATCCAAAGCCCTTCCCTAAAGTTCAAATGAAAAGTGAAAAATCTGTAAACTGCCTGTGCCATCATCTCTTTTCCAAATTAAATGGAACTAACAGCTGAAAAAGATTAAAGTACTCCTTTGCAAATGAGGTTCAAAAAGCATTTATTATCTTAAATACCATGACATTACAAATACAGTCCTAGATTTTGCAAGGGCCACTTCACACTCGGGACCAACTAAGATTACTGCTATGCCTTAAGTATTTCTATCTGCCATTGCATTCCATCTTTTAACCCAGAAATTAGATTTGGTGCTTCTGCTCTGATCGAAGAAATAGTTACGTTTCTGAAACAGGAGACTTCTCAGAGAGATATATAGGATTCAGGAAATTTAATGCAATAGATACAACGCCAGTGTCATCTGAGTACATAGCATTTTAAATGTCTGCAAACCTAGGCATAAATTTAACTTAAATTTTAAACACAGATCTTATCACTTCAAAATTTGTTAACAAACTCTGTTCAAAGTGCATTTCATAATTCAGTACTATCCAGTCATACACTCCACTCTCTGGAGTCAAGCAACATTGGCAAAAAAAAGATTAATTCTGGAACTAGGCCAGAAACAGAAAATAAGCAAAGAGCTGAAGAAAAGCTGAAGAGATGCTATTCCTTAAATCCATCTATCGGGGTTTGTCACAAAGTTGTTTTTTTTATTACAATAAGACCCAACTCTTCCTACAGCTATGAAAATGGCAACCAAGACATTCAGCTAACATCCTGTCAAATATTTTCCTATTATCTATTACCTTTCTCATGTCAGCTTTTCAGCACATAAATGCTTCAGAAAAGGGACTAACCCCTGCTGCGTTTGCACACACTCTGCAGTGCGTCTAGAGTCAGGCCATTTGTCTTAGTTTTGACAACAACATTGTTTCAGACTGATCCCACTTACATAAAATACTGAAACTTTCAGCTGAATCTTGCCATGCCTTTTCTCCACTGCAAACGACAACATCACCTGTATAGCCACAGAATTAATCCATCATTAACAAACTAAAATTTGGTCAAATCAAAATTAATGCGGCAACGGTACCTCTCATGTCTTGCTAGGGTTCAGGAACATTCCCTGTGAATCAAAGCCTATAGTGCTATCAATAAACAAGGACTCTCTGACAACTTAAGTTTCTTTTCCTTTAGAGGGAGACAGCACACACTCATTCTCACACGCTCAGCTCTATTCCATTTCTATAAAGTTTATCCTCAGGTAACAACTCCCATTAATTATAGTGTGAACTCTTGTTAAATCAAAGTTTAAATCTGAGGAAAAGTAATCGCATTTCCCTTAACCAAATAATCACTGTATAAAGCCTCTCTGAAACTCCACTGGGTCTCCCCCCTCCTCCCAACAGAAGCCTCTCTCAGTTCTCAGTAATAAGATCGCAGCAAAAATAAATGAATGCATCAAAGTAGGTGGAATAAAGAAGGGGAAATACTGTGCAAATTGCTGACCCACCAAAAGCACACTAAGCATTTGTTCAGTAGTGACAACGGATAATTTAATCTGAGGCAAATTACCAAACAAACATCAATTAAATTACATGCTAGAATACAAGAGAAAGTTCTCCCACACACATTTCAGGTTTGCAGAGTCAGTAGAGCAGCACGCACGCAGCCAAGCACGACGTTGCATGGATTGTGATGGAGCCATCCCAGCTACTCACTCAAGGATACTTGAGATTCTCCATAGGACACGAGACAATTACAAGCATCTAAAGAGAAAGAGGTAGATCTAACTCCACCACGATAAACAAACATTCATACAAGAAGAATAGAGAGATCATGTGTCACCGAGCTTTGTAAAATGGGAAATCAGTGTTTCCCACCTTATAAACATGACGCACATGAAACATACAAAACTAGAGTTTTCTAACACAATGATCTCTACCATCCATAAATTCAAAGTGCCCAACCACCTCACCAGAAAGCATTTGAAGCAAGCTGCAGCAGCAGCAGCAAAGATCCTCCAGCTCTAACAGCAGCCCCATTGTGCTAAGTGCTGCCTATACACCCAACGGATCTGAAACAGGGACCAGTTCACAGAGAAATCAGAGACAAGTGGGGAACCACAGCACAGCGAGCAAGACAGTGGTTTGCGGAGTGTCCCACAAAGATGCTGTAGTAAGGCCACACTCTGAGCCCCAACGGACAAAGCTCAAGTTCAGTCTGCTAACCATACTGTGCTAACCAAGATAACCTAAAATTATAGTTTCTAGAAGTAGGGCATCTACTGAATGTACAAACCTTCTAGCCTGGCTCCCTACAAAGCCTCTGGCTCCTCGAAGCAAAATAGTCAGAACATTTTATGGAAACAAACCAACAATTACACTCTCTTTTGACCAATATGACTTGGAAACCTAAGCATCAGAAATAAATTACGTGTCGCCATCCTGAGCAAGAAAAGCAACATCCTTTGATCCTTTTAAGTAAGGACTGCTTCCCTCAGCAAGGATATTCTGCTCATAAGCTGGATAGCGAGTCTAGCTGAGCAAACGGGGCAATTCAGTTTTCTTACGACAGCAATCTCATGTCCTTGGGTTCCAAAAAAAACCATGCGAGTATTTTAGAACTCATGCTCTAACAATGATGCTCCCATAATACAGATTTCAAGCCTTCACAATGCTTGAATAACCATGCAACTTCACAACCCTGATGGGAACTACATCAGTAAACAGTCGTCTTCTATTAATCTAGTTTTTAGACACAGTCATGAAGAAAAGCACTACCCAGTTTAAAACAGTGCTTACTGGAGCTAAGATTAAAAGCCACATGTATGTCACACCAGTCTGACCACTCCCTTCCACCCATTCCGTCTGCCAGTACTATGTATTTGAGTAAATCCAGTATCAGTGAAACAAGGGACAGCACTACGTTTGGGTTTGTTTGTGGGTTGGTTGTTTTTGGGTTTGGTGTTTGTTTTTTTTTTTAATTCCATTCCTAAACATGCAGCTGCAATAGCTTTATACTCAATTCCCAGTTCTGAACAGCGAACTGGTACCAGTTGATAAATCTTGGATGGAAGTTCTGCTGCAGCAGGAAGTAACATTACGCTTTACTCATCTAGACAGCTTTCACTAAAATGTTTGGGTTCAATCTCTGAATAAAAGCATCCATTTTAAGACCTTAAAAGTAGACTTCTGAAGTTTGAAACTTCTTGTAGATTTAAAAAACGATTTAAAAACCCATTCACATCCCTAATCTCCAAGAACTACCATATAGAATTCTGGTTTTAGGGGAGGGGGTAGTTGGTTTACTGCACAAAGAGGAAAAAGGAAAAAAAGGAAAAATGGTTTAGTGTCATATCAGTTCTACTCTGGCATTTAAATACCAGCTTACGAACTTAAGATGGAACGGTAAGTACACATGAAAAAAATCAGGTTGACTGCATCCAGTCTCATTAAAACCACAAAACCGCATTATGTTAGTTTACCTAACTGCAAAGGCAACTATTTTTTCCAACATAAGCCCTAGACTGTCCATCGAGATTACGCACAAATGAAAACATGCAATAAATGTGTCCGTTGGCATCTAGCTAAAAGCACTAGTAGGAGCCTCATACAATAATGAACTATACAGTAAAACCTAGAGAACAATGAAACTCCAAGACAATTAATACTACCAGTAAAAGATTCTTACTAACTTTGCTAAGCCCAGGACGCACAACATTTTTCAAACACAGATCTCGAAATTCTTTATAAAGCTGGTAAGGGTACAGCAAGCAGACAAGAATTTAAAACTCTCTTTTAAGGAGTTTAGAGCCAACAAAGCTTCTGGTATTTTAGTGACATTACAGGCTCTTGTAACACTACAGGCATTTAGAAGTGCTAGCAAATTAATATGCTGCACCAACTCATTTGGTGAACAATCTCATTCAGATCTTAAGCTGCTTGTCCTGTGTTCTGAATGAGTTAGCAGGATGAAAAAATCTGAGGCACCGGAGATTTTCTGAAAGGGTGCTACAGTTTTTAAAGCGTAAAGCTGCTTGCTGTACTTTGGACTGATTACTGGGACAGTGATAAAAAGCATTCTGTCTTGAAGGCAAACAAAACCAAGACCACCACACCGCATAAATTGTGATATTATTAAAGGACTAACACAAACTCCTGTTCAATGTTATTAAAATCTTCATAACAGAAGTAATGGAGAGCTTCTAGTTAAGTTTTGAGACAGTATTATAGCACAGCATGTTTTACAGGAATATTTCTTAATGAACTGCTTTACTAAGACTATGTCATAGAAAAGTGTGCTGTGCACAGAGCAGATGTGGTGAAATTTTGTGAATAAAACTACACAGATATGTGATCCTGATTTCCACTCTTCTCACGTTCCTGGAAGATCAAGTAGAAGGCTACCACAGCAACAAAAAATAAACAGAGGGAATGCTTACATTATAATGTGCTGCTTGTGTTTTCCTATCACAGCAATAACAAATCATGAAGTATCAAAAGAGGATGGCAAGCACAGTGCTGCTCTTTTCTACCACTATTGTAGGAGGAAATCTCACAAATGTTTGCTTCAATTCCAGAACGTAATAAGATTCCCCAACTCTACAGGTTTACTTGGAATAAACACTGCCCACAAATTATATGCAAATCTGCTACAAATTCACTTCCCCAAAAGCCTACCACTCAAAATAAGCAGCTGATAACATAGCAATAACAATGAATATAGCCAGTTCACGTACAAAAATGCTGCAAACAGCTCAAGAGGAGACTGGCATCTCACAAGAGAACCGTAAATTTAGGTCAGCTTATAGCTGCGCTGTTCCAGCAGCGAACAGGAAACAATGTGATCTGCAGAATAAGATGTCGGTCACTTGGACTCACTCTTTCCTGGAGCAAGAGAAAAATTACGGCCCACTTTCAGTATTACCTCTGCATGCTTGCTTTAACTGGAAGAGCCTGCATGCCGAAAGGTGGAGACCAGCTCATCCCTTTTGGGAAACAAACTCTCTGGTAACATCCAAATGTGTATTCACAGATTAAGCTGTTTCCTCCAGCCCATGATTTTTGAGCAGGGCTATGTAGGGCATCTCACAACTACATCTTTAAGAGTAAGTAATTAACTCCTTAAATGAAAAGAAAACACATTCCATCCTCTCTTTATCAGGGATGTGTGAATATCACCCTCCCTCCGCACAACTTCAAAAGTCTAGACTGGGAGGGTTTTAAGCAGATGCCATTAAATATTGATGTTGTATTTCATTTTTTGCCTGACTATTTATTTGAAAGGAAGTAATTAGTACATTGGAAAAATAATTCTTTGATATGTGGCTGTCAGACATACAGACTTTTTATAGCATTCAATGAATACTGCAATTCCAGTATATAGAATCTATTTTGGGTATCTATCGGCATACTATATTGATTTTCAATCTAAGATACAATAAAATAGATACCCTCTATTTTACTTTTCAACTTAGTCCCAGAGTACAGTAACTATTCAGTAGTTTACAATTTCACAACACATAAGAACTTTCATAACAAACGTGGGTGCAAGAGAAATCACTATCTTTTTCCCCATACCGGAAGAGTCATGAAGGAGATGGGAGAGTTTGAGACCTGCGTACAATTTCCACGTCCTTGAGTGACATATGCTCCATCCTTCCCACCTTGCTTGCCTTTAACTCCTCTTACACAATTTCCAAGGCATGACTGGATTGCACAATGCCTACCTAGCACAATGGGGATGGCATCTCCAGCAACAACGGCTATGAACTCTCCTCCCAGGTTCATAAAATAAATAAATAAAAAAAAGCCAGACTTCTGAAACAGCACAACACTAACCAATGCACTTACTAAAACAGCAGACATTTAAGCGCCACAAGGGTTGACGGCCTGTAAATTACACTGAGAGGCATTCCTCAAAAGTCTTGCTAGATGCACTTTTAACTCATTTATTACTGAAATAAGATGGTATTAGAGCATTTAGTTTCAAAGCAGAAGATATTAACGGCAAAGTTCTCTTTTTTGTGTAAAAGATGTTGGCTTTGGATATTACAGTTAATCAGAGCAAATGTAACCTGGGAAAACTCCCCACCTCATAACACGCTTTTTTTTTTTTTTTTTAAAGAAGTGTCTTGTCATTGTATTAAAATACCAAGTTACTGATAGCAAGCCTCCTTCCAGTGGTCTGGAGTCTTAGACTCCAAGTAAGTTATTTGCTGCTTCTCTGACACTTGGTACATTCAACTGATCTACAAGACACCTTCCTTCATTAAACATGACACTTCCCAACTTGGCACTCAAGCCTGCAAGAGGTTATCACACTACACTTTAGCGACATTTTTGGAAACATATGTTGCAAATTCTAAAGTACCTGGTGAGATGAGTTAATCTTATGAGTAATGCAAGACAGAGACAAAAAAGAACAGTGTCTTTGAGAAAAAATAATCTACTCATGGAAAGTAAGACGCATGGAGGGACAGGAGAGGGTAATGGGATATTAACAAAACAACTTGTCCTGCTGCAGAACATCAGAAAAGAGAAAATTTACTTTACCAGAGCTCAAGATTAAAGCGTAAGGCATCTGCATGTATTGGAGAAAAATGTCTTAGTCTGGATACTAGAGACAAAGACGTTTTACAGAAACACGTGCCTGAAATGAGACCAAAGGTTCTGAACATAGCCCTGCCTTGCACAGACATTGATGCAAACAGAGTGACAGATGTTCAGAGAGCCGAGTCAGCACTACCGAATTAAGCACAATGATCTAAATTTCTTATCAATCTAAAAAAAAAAAAAAAAAAAAAGCGGAAGAAAT
>VYXH01000340.1:353228-366964 GCA_013397275.1 Burhinus bistriatus
AAAAAAAAAAAAGCTGGAGACATAATGCAGACAGACACAATGGATGCAGAAACAAAAAGCCCAGCTCTTATATCTGCACTGAAATAACTGAAATCACTCATATAGGTAAGGGCTGAAGAATAAGATTCAGTCTTTTATAAAATGTGATTTAGTTGAACAATGGTAAAAAATACAAGCAATTTCTAAAATAATAGATATACTAAAAAGAGAAATATCCTGAACAACTTTTTACATCAGTGCAAACGCTTTGTGAGATGAATCTTATCATAAATGCTTCATGTTAGAAGTGATAGTGGTGGCAAGGTAAAAATAAGTCTCATCAGTTTATCCTCTCCCTAAAATTAAAAGGTTGTAATTTAAGCAAAAATATTAAGTTTCCCTACAGATAAAAATCCCCAAAGTTATATAAACTTTTCATATCTTTGCTTTCTTATTACGTTTATAATTCTTATTGCATTGTACTTTTCTATCTACACTGAAGAAAATCACATGGTTTACAAACTTTAAATCAAATATTTCAAAACACAGATGTTAAGTTTACATATATTGTCTCATTTATACAACAGTAATTAACATTTTATCCTGGGACAGGAAGATCCAAAAACCACTCCTTGTTCTATTTTTTTTTAATGTGAATGAAAAAATAGAGGATCAGTATCATCTTCCAAATCTGAACTTAAACACAATTCTTAGGTAAACTGAACTGCCTTAGAAAAAAAGACAAAAAAAAAAACCCAAAATAAATCTTGAGAATGTTCACACTCAGAAATGCTTACCCAAAAAGGAATTTCAAGAAATAAGAGCATCTATCATATTCAAAAATTAATGAGTCACTATCGTAAGCATCCAGCAGTATCATCACAAGCAATTCAGAGCAGTCACACCCACTAAACTGCTCCGCAGGACTGACAAACGAGAGCTCCGATCTTCGTAAACTTTGCGAGAGGAAAAGCCCACAGCTGAAGGGTGACTGCTGCAGCAATTCCACATGACCAAGGATGCCCAAAGCTTACGGCAGACCAAGAGACACTAATCTTGATATACAGCTGCTCCTTCTGACAGAAAGTCTACTAGTCCCTTGGCAATCCAGATCAACTCCCACTACTAAAAATAACAACGTGCCAGCCTTCCTCCTCTTCCCCTTTCAGTCTTCCTCGTATTTATGCTTTGCTTACTTCAGCTTTCATCCATTACGTTGCTGCAGCTTTGTTTCTGGATTAAAGAGCACTCAAACACCGAAGAAATGCCTTTCTTTGAAGAAGAACAAACAGGAACCTCCTGTCCAACCTTTGACTTGGATGGATCAGAGCTACTGATCTTCATACAGCAACTGGAGCTTCTGGGCACTGTTCCCTGAACGTCTCATGACTCCCCAACTATTTTACAATACAGGGATAGACCATTTGCTCAATGAGCAGTTGAATCATCTGAAAAATATGAAAGAGGATATTGACTTGAATCTACTAGATGCTTTATCTGCCAAGCAGGGAAAGCAAGTTTGACCTCCAAACCAGACTGATACAGAGGAGGGGGAAAGAGGAAAACAAGTGCATGCTTACGTATATATCCAGAGGGTGAGGGCAAGAAAGGGAATTTCTCACAATTTGAAAAGAACATCTCCTCCCACAGCAAGGACAACAAGGTAATTCAGTGCTCTTCAGTTGTCATAATGACAATACCTTCCACTTAAAATAGTCTTTGGAAGCTACAACTCCGGTCCAAAGGTTGACTGAAACTGCTATAGCCCTCAACCAAGAAAGTGAAAGTAAAGACATTATTTTTCACAAACCCTAAAGTTTAAACCCATCTCCCCATATAATGGGGTTTTGGCTCCTAACGCAAACCAGTGGGCCGTGAACCAGTAGGACCAAGAAAGTTTGCATTATGGTAGAATATTTTAACAGAGCATCTCTTTAGTCAGAGGTCTTTAAGATGAGAGCATCTGCCAGCTTCTACCAGAGACATTCAGTGTGTCTTCAGAGACATTAACAACAGAGTCACCCTAAAACATTCCAGCTTTTATGAAGTCCTCAGGCCTTCTGGATATATTTGTTCTCTTATGGGAAGGACCCCAATATTCTGTAAAAGGAAAATTACCGCTTACCTGACTTGGTGTGCAAACTGAGGTGGAATGAGACAAGTGGCTATGAACTACAGGAAAGACTTTTTTTTACTACTCCTGTATATGAATTACATTCATAATGATCAGTAAGCATATTCAGCAAGGTTACTGACATATTATAGTTAATTCTTGCTTATGAGCACTTAATATACAGACTAAAGCTCAGTCATAATGTTTCATTCCTCATCCAAATTAATGAAAGGATTTCCAGAGAAGCTGAATGCAACCATGAGGATAAAAATGTCAAGAAATTAATATATAACTAGACTCTGTAAATGCACACAAGTAAACACAATGTTACAATTTTGCAAAATTAAGACATAATACAATATACATAGGTACTGAGGTTTCCTCAGTAGCGACTGTTGTTAAAAAATGTTGTATTTCCTGGCTTTAAGACGCTTAATTCTACTAATTTAATATTTGTGACCATATCTATTTTCGGAACGGCTATGGAACAGATACACAAAGGAGAGAAAACAAGTCATAAATGCATGAACTATATAGCTCTATTCATGGCATTGCATTTTTTCTTTTCTCCCCTAAGAGAATCTGAGCATTAAGCACTGCACCACACAAAGAAAACGTATTATAGTCCCCTTTTTTAAGGGTGATTTGCGCCTGTGGCTTTTTTCTTTTACTTTTGGGTTCTTCTTGTGATTATTTTCAAAATTCTCCTTATCTAAGAAAGCCTCTTGAAGTGCATTAGGGCTTATACATCAGTCCCAGACTGTTTAATTTAGCCCTAATACCTTGAGGAAGCTTCAGAATGGATTGTTGCTATTCTGATTAAGGAATCAATCTCACCCCCTGCTGAGAAGGTTAGATGAATGCCTTGCCCCCAGAGGGAAATCATATTGCTCCACTGACCAGCAGCTTCCAAACACTGCATGCACTGATGTATCACAAATAAAGAAAAAAAGCACTTAATTCTTGCATTCCCATTACAAAAAAGGGTTCTGAATTTCCACTATTTTGACACTTTTTTAGTTCTTCAGCTCTTCAAGTATGGATTCTAACTTTTTACTTCTCTGTCAATATTCCAGGTACTTTATTCCCAGAGATTAACCCACAAGCACACCACAGAAGATAACTATGCCAAGCCAAGAACAGATTCAACATTCAAGTCAATACAAATTTCTAGAATCATATGCATGAAAACCATACATATACAAAAAAAAAAAAAGTATTCTGACCTTTGTGTGAATGGTGTGAGCTACTTTGTCATGCTGTTCCTAACCATCAAGTACTTCAAGTCAACTGCTAATAACCAAGTGAAATATTTATATTTGTACTGTTTAGCTCAGCAAAGGCTTTTGTTAGCTGGAACAATTCAACACACTCCCACAACCTTTAAATGTTGGCACTATGGTATGCAAGCTTTCTGTTCAAGACTAAGCATTTTCGAAGAGCATCGACAACTATGCAGATCCAGTCCCCAAAGATGCCTAAATTAGGTGCATGTGTTTCACAACAGCCCATTTCTTGCAAAAATTGTCTTCTTCCAACAATTACAGCTTTCCCATTTCAAGATAGTTTCACATCAATCATACTGAACCTCTGGAAGAGGAGCTTTCAACAATGTTGTATATAATGCTGGTGTAAGTACGACACAGACAAGAATCAGAGCAAAAGCCACAATGCAAAAGAAAAACCAGCCCACAATTATCCAGAAGAGGAGGTGTAGAGGTGCTCAGAGTTCTTATCGTGCTTTACCAGGAATGGATGCATACTTCCACCCTTGCAGGGTTGTTTCCTGGGCTACTTCACTGCATCTCAGAAGACTGCATGCAGCCACACAGCCAGAGAAACATTATTTTGTCTCTAAATAAAGCTGGAACCTCGCTATCCCCCCCTGCCCCCCATTCCAAAAATAAGGCTGTAAATCCCCAGGGCACTGATTTAAATAGGAACAGAGTCACACGTGTCATGTGATACGCATTCTCATTACCTAAAGGATAGACTGGTGCATTTGCTCAGCTTACAATTTTGATTTTCAGGTAAAGCATGCAACAATAATCTTTAAGCGCTGTCTTGATCACTGTGGGTATGCTGTCCGTCCTTCTGGAGGATGTAGCCTTTTCTGATCAACTGATGATACTATCTTCGAGCAAAGTAGCAAAAAAGCTGCTGCTAACCAATAGATACGCTATTGAAATGTTTGCTTAGAGCTTTTTTGCACATCAAAAACTGAAGTAAAGCTGTGCTACACAGTTTTTCAGCTTTTACATGTTAAGTTATGAACATATGCCAAAAAGCACCCTCTGTGAAACACAGATGTTTCACAACTCAAAAGAGTTGTATGGAAATAAAGGCTCTTGACCAGCTCATACAACCCTTTCCTCTCACCCTTTATTTTTAGGCTTTTCCAGTGACAACACACAGCAAAAGTATCTCAGACTGTTATACTTGGGAGAGAGAGGCAGGATAGGTGAAAAAATATTTATGTGGTGCACTATCGCAGCTCTCCCAGTTCATCCACTGCCAGTTTTTCTTTTACTACAGCAAGACCTTAGTTACACATTCTTAATGAATGTCACTCCTATAAGGCCCACATTTGACAGATCAACAGCTCTCAAGAGGGCAAGAAATATTTCCCTTCCCCATTTAACTTTTGTTTGAGAAAACACTTCCATTCACTCACTGCTGCATGCCAATCATTTTTTTCCTTTTTTAAATGCAAGACAAACATGTTAAAGCATTTATCTCTGCACAAGAGAAAGCATAATACAGAGTGAAAAATATTATCTAAATGCATTTTAAATGTATTTGCTAAACAATTCCTTAAGGCTTTCTGCACAGTATAAGTGGATGAAAAAAAGCAGCGCACACACTCCTGGATAAAGCTCTCATTTGGGGATGTGGTCAAATATTCTTCCACAGTGAGTAAAGATGCAAAATGCAACCACAGAAATCAATGTACATATATTCAAACCAGTAAGTCAACTCTACTTAAATATTAACATGGAAAAAGCCACATAAAAATAGCAATGCTACAAAGCCAAGCATGCAAAAGAGGACTGCTAGGTCCCTTCACTACTTTTCTGGTTTATTTCTTTTTTAATCTTCACCCTTTGCTCCATGCTTCTTCCTTCCCCTTGTGCACCCACTACACTTTCTCCTCATCCCATCAAACTCTCAACTTGCCATTCCTAATGCACTAATCCCATTGCACATCCCGTCTGACAGCAAGTCACAATCCCACCTGTCCTACCCAGAGTCCAGCCCTGGTCTCCCCTCATGCTCTTTATCCAAGCTGTCCCTTTCTCCTCCTGAGCTCATTTCTGCTGTTTCCTTTGTCCAGTTAGTCACAGTTCTCTTATCCTCTCCAAGTTCTCTATCAGAACTGCCAATTTGAATTGTCTCTCCTCAAACGACCCCATTCCCATCAGTCTTGGCATTCCAACCACAGGGACAGTTCCTAGACAAGCAGCTCTAAATTTCTGTACTAGATCCTAGTCTGATCTCCACTCCTTCCCTACCACGTTTGGTCTCCTGAGTCAGCTAGCTTCCTCTCTGACCACAGCACCTCTTCCCCCGTTCCTCACCCTCAGGTGAGCACAAGAGAAGAACCAGTCTGTAACAAGAGAAGAACCAGTTTGCTACCACCAAGGAGGCGTAAGTGGTCAGATGGGCCTTCAGCATGACTCAGTGCAGCCATGCCTTTCATCCCCTTTCCCTCCTAGCTGCAGACCACTTTCTCCCAACTCGCTGACCCACACTACTCCTCCTTAATACAGCCCAGGCCCTCGCTTCTGAGGGCAGAAGAGACTGACTCCACCCTGGCCTTGAGCAGCCATGGTGTGGAAAGTCTGGCTGGCTGCACTCTTGCAAGGATCGGACTGAGGCATGTTCAATTATTCTGCGGGTGACTGCATCATCTTGTCCCACAAAAACCCCTCCAAGGCCAAAACGTACTCGGCACATGCTGGAACTTCTGAAGGCTTCAGCACTAATATCTTCACTGAGTACTTGCAAAGCAGTATTTTTCTAAAGACAAGTTTGCCTAATTTGGGCAGATTTTCTCAAGAATAGCAGAAGGCATACCCCTGTTCAACAGCTATTGTCTGCCAAATTTCAAAACGTTGCACCAATGAATGGAAGCACTACAGCTTTCCAAAACCAAAGAGGCATCGTGTTTAGTACGTGCAAGACACTGGTCCTGGCAACAACAGAATAATCCTGACTAATCTGAAATACAAAAAATGAGAAGTGGGCACAGAAAACTGCAGTCTGAGCACCCTAACTCAGACAAAAAAAAAAAGTAACCAAGCATCAGAAAATAAATTACTTCAACAGAAAGTGTTAAATAACCTTCGTAACAAGAAGAGCTACCAACTCAGTCCAGAATATCGCCTGAGACAGAGAAAACTGTCCAAGGCACCCAATAAGCAGCTTCTCAGTGTTAATTGGAGCTGAGCATCAAAATCTCCAGGAGTCCAGTTAGAAAAAAACAGTATTCTCAGTATCTCTGCCAAGATGATCATTCGCCTGTCACACTGGTAATCCTACTTTATCTGCGTATCCACGGACTCAGTGTAATGAAAGTAAAACTTTTGAACTATAACATTAATAATTTATGAGAGAAATTGTACCTGCTGTCCACAAAGGAGTAAGCCTAAACACTACAAACTACCCTTCCCCTTCAGATACATAAACGCTATTAGCAGCACTCATGCCTGCCTCACTAAAAGGGTAGAATTCAAGGATTTACTTTAAAAACTTTTTAGGTACCAAGCAGAAGCACTTGAAAATACCTAACAAGAGATGGCCAACTGACACATATTTAACATAAGAAACCTATGTTATTTCAGCTACAACAAGAAGAATGATAATCCACTCTAGCATTTCCTCAGGATTAAGGACTACCTGCATGACTTGGTGGCTCATTGGGGACCATCCTTCTAAATCAGGCCGTTTCAAGTTTTATTGCTTTACTGGGTTTCAGAGGGTGTCTGGGGATTGCTGTTGTTCTTCTGGTTGTTCCTCCAATTAGGTTGACTCTTCCCAAATAAATTAAGGACAACATTGCAACAGAACTGCTTCTTTCCATGCTTTACAACGTGCCTGTCTGCCTCAGTGATCAGCAATGAACACGGCGCAGCCAACATTTTATTCTTGCACTTTAACTGCACTGCTCCATGCTGCAAGTGATCTAGAAACCCCATCTACAGTTTTTTTTCCATTTTTAGATGCAAAAAGAAACATTTTATTTAATAATGCCAAACTGTTCTTAATGAACTGAGCCAAAAGAAATTACTGGCCAGGTTAATATGGTTATCCAGACAATACAGAGGCAAAGCAATCATGCAAAAATTCCAAAGGGATCCAAATCACCCCTATCACACCTGCTTGAGAAGACCAAAACCATCATATCCTGTACATACGTACAACATATATACTACTTTTTCCCATTTTGTATTTTAGAAAAGGACAAAGAGACAACAGTGGTTTTCCTCTCAACAATTTAATTAGCTTAACATTTAAAAGAAAAAAGTGAAATGGAAAAGCAGAGTTTCTAAGCATTGAAAGAGGAGGAGAAGTTTCATCTGAAAAGGGCACGGTTATACTGAAGGGGAAAGTTATTTTAAAATATTTATATGAACACTAAGCAAACTCTCAACAGAGCACTGGATTTTGACAGCTGGATTGGATTCAATGTAAAACCAATCTCAGAAGCATTATTTCAAACAGGATGAAAGCGAATTTCCAAAAATTCATTAGCAGGTTACTTTTCCAGCAATCAACAAAGGCAATAACGTAAAGCATGTCATTATGTTACAGTGCAGCAATGGCCCCTACTCTTCATGTGGAATACTGCTTTTGAAATTCTGCTTTAAAAGAATGTTTCACAACATGAGTAACACTAATGAGCTGCAAAGAGTCCAGAAAAACATCCTCTCGTGTTTGACTGCCTTCCCATATGGTTCAAGAAAGCAGGGGATCTTGAACAGCCACAATACAAATGGGAAGAGTCTGTGACTGAAAGGAAAAAAAACATAATTCTGCAGTCTTGACTCACACTGAAAGACCGTAAATCCCCCATTCTTTAATGAATAGGTAGGAAATACAAGAATAGGCCGGTGACAATATTATAGAAATCCTCTTTCTTAAAGCAAAGCAAAATCGTAAACGAAATTACTCTGACATTCATACATTAAAGACCTAGCAACTCCTTCAGGTAAAAGAAGGGAGTCTTTCTACTCCTAGTGCCTGGCAGTACCAAAGGGTGTACGCAGGGACCTCACACATAATCCCATTCTCCAACCGACCAGCTCCCGCGAGCAGCAGGGGAGTTCCCACACAACACATCTTAAAGTTTAAAAATGAACTACTTTTAAACATAGCACAAATTTTTAAATGCACGCACTTACAGGCTGCAGCAGCCTGAACTACTATCCTATGCTGGGCAAATGCACCAAGGTGTGCACTGCAGAATTAAGATACCATGTAATGATTCAACTTCTATAAACAATTTCTCACTCAGTAATCTGCATATACAGGCTGACCACTTAAAACAGTGAGTGATCCACTGTGAAATAAGGAAGAGATATTAACGTCAGACAATTTTGCTGCCTCAAAACTGTCCAAATAACTATGCAGAATACTTAGCTAATGAAAAGTATATTCTGCTTTGAAGTACCCATCTCTAGCACTCTGCATACAACTTTTACTAAGAGCCTTAGAACAACCAAGCCAAAATTACAAATATGATGCACTTATTCCTGACCTCAGCTTTTTTTTTTTCCCCCAACCCCTCAATGTATTTGCTTTTAGGGTCCCTTACTCAGGGATTATATTTTTGTGGGTGAAATTCCAGCCTCTGAAATATACAGAAGTTTTAACAAGTTACCACATAGAAACCAAGATTCTACTAAATACAAAGAGAAAGGGGTCAGGGTTGCACAACTCTGCCTCCAGGAGTTGTCTGAATGATGCCAAGTAAGTTGCAACTATTTACAGCCAATTTACAATAAAACACACTTTTCAGAAGAGCATTTACTGTCACTGCAAAAGACTTTCTAAGCTGTAAACAATTCATCCACCCACCTTTGAAGGCTCGGCCCATTACCTTATATAATGGAAACTCTCAACTCATCAGAGTTAACTTGTGATTTACCATGCAAGATTGAATACTTCTAATCTGTGTCCTTGTCCCATCAGAAACCAGTTCCTTTTCCTGTGAATACTTCTAATCTGTGTCCTTGTCCCATCAGAAACCAGTTCCTTTTTCTGTCAGTCTTCCAGAGTAACAGTTAACACCCAAAACCAACGAATCGGCAGGGGGTAGGGGATGTGAGAATGGGATGGGTGGGATGACACACCCAGACATCTATTGCATGCAATCAACTATAGTGCTGCATACAATAAAACTAAATGTTGGCTTAAGAAAAGAATCAATACATCAAACCTAGATCCAGCTCTGCAGATCCTCTTATAGGGAACAAGCCGACAAGAACAGAGCCTTGGTTTAAGATCACATTTGAGTACTGTGCCCAGATAACACCACTATGTAATGCCACCATGGTCAAAATCACCTAGGTACTCCAGACGGTTTCTGATTGTGAGTCACCACTATATGCAACACCCATACATTATAAATACTACTGAAGAACAATACTGCATTCAAGCAAACTTAAGAAATGCAAGATTACAGCTGTTTAAACAAATTCTGCTGATGAATTAGAGATGCAAGTACTGAATTGGAAATGATTTATCGGTTACAGATAGCAAGTGGGGCCTTCAAGTTCTGAGTTGCACCTACGTTTCATCATCTGACAATGAGGATGTAGTTAAGAGAACACAGTCTACAAGAATCCCACTTGTTTGAATAACGTGAATTAAGAAATTGCTATTATTGAAAATAATAATTTTCTAAACCGTAAAAAGTCTAACAGCAACTCACATTTATAATTGGAATGAACTTTGTAAGGCAAAAATAACCATATCCACAAATTGCATTTTTTCCATACTAAACCATATTGGAACACTCTACAAACAAAAGGCGCAGTCCCCAAAGCATCAGTCACATGAGGAGCTGACCAACAGAGCCCCTCGTGTAAGGACAACAAATTAAGTCCTTTGCAAATACAGAATATTCACCTTCTCACAGGTTGAAAGGACAGCAAGAGTGTTAGCAGACACTCCGATTTCCACAAAGGTCAAAGTAAAATTCGATTAAATCAGCTTCCTCCCTGGTCTTTTTTTAAACTTTACATTGAATATGGAAAAAAACCCAACAACAAACCCACAGCGTCTGCGCCTCTGAAACATTCGTAGCAAAAAAAAAAAAAAGACCAATCTTCCCACATTTAATCGCTTTACCACTTGCATTTGCCATGCTGTGTGCCAGTGTTCTGAAGAGACAAGAATTTTTCCTGGACCACTTAGCCACAAATTTACATGTAGCTCCCCCAAACTACACACTGTACCAAAACTCATCATCAAGAAAGTTCATTCCCTTCGATATACCAACCATGCAGCCACAGCTTTCTCCACTCAAAAGACAAGGACTGAAGTGCTGAGGTTAGTTTTAGCTCAGTTTGCTATGTAATTCCTACCACTTGCTTCAAGGACCTCACAGCACACAAAAGAACACTGGTGGGAAGTGTAGCACACAGTAGCATTTTACTAGCTAAACCACCCTCTTCAGAATAGCCCCACGTCCCATCCTCTGTGTTCTTCCCCGTAACCCAAGAGAGGAAAAGGGTGAAAGAGATCAAAGTATGCTTTTACAGCCTATTGTCCCCAAAGCACGGTTGACCGAAGGTACAAGTTGGGTCTCTACACCGGTACACATAATCTTTCCTTACCACTTATATTAGCTAAGTATTTAGAAAACATTGCCAATTTCAAGAATCGGACAGGAACTAAGTATCTGCTGTACCCTCCTACCTGTTAGCCTTTAATGCTACTCTTAAACTGGGGTGAAAAACATAATGGTTCAGTCTCATGACTGTACTTTGTTCTTCACCCACCGTGTTTTCCTCCAGCGCCCGTATGTTTCAAGTATAACAGGCAGAAAGACTTTTGCAGGGGCTGGGTAGACTGACAAACTGCACAGCAGGCAGAGCAGCCGCTGCCGCCCTGTACAGCATGCTTACACACAGTAAACTCACCCAGACGGTGACATGAGACCTTCAGGTTCTGCTCTGTAACGCTGGATTGCTTGGAGGCCCCAGATGATCTCATTATCCTGAGCACTTAGTCTCATACGGGATTCAAATGCTGCATGAGTACTTCTAATAATGGTGCTGGTTACGGGTCCATTTACAGTCACAGGGCCAATCTTAAAATGAAACTTGGTAATCTAGATTCCAGTGAAACATCAATAGAAACTTTGCAATAGGATTTGCAAGCCAGAGGCACAGAATACACTCACATCACAGCACGAGGCTAAAAGTCTGTCTTGGGAATAACTTACGTGTTGCTGAAGGGATTTTATTGCTTCTGAAGTATGAGGTTTTCTGCAACCAGCACTTTTTCTTTTCCCCAGGAACGAACAGAAATTCTACATAAATCAATGCACATTAACATTCTACATGCTCTAAAGAGCAAACTCGATTCTACTTCTCCTTTGCTACATTTAAAGGGGTGAATTGCGAACTCGCACCCAGTCTGGTAGATCAACACATCAGAGATACAGGGTACAAGTCAAGCCTGATCAAACAACGCTAATCTTTCTAGCAAATTTCAAATTTCTAAACTACAGTTGGAAACGCTTGTTACCGCCTCAGCTTTCAGTCCTTTAAACGGTTGCATCAAATCATACACCAGTCACAGGGTGAAACACATTTGTCGCTTGCAACACCCGTTCCTAAATACCCGTTCTCCAACTTCTTAAAACAAATACCAAGTTCTAAGGTAAATGGAAATTTAATTTATTTATTTATTTTTTTTTTTAAAAAGCCATAATCAACAAGAAGAGGTAGCATACATTAAATACAGGTTGTTTGTATGGTTTCCTTTCCCAGTGAAAGGAAAAACATGGAGAGAGAAATCAGTGTTTTGGCCTAAATACCCAGAGCACTGGAAACCGATGTGTTTTCAAAGCTCTGCCCAATAAAGCAACTCCTGCCAATTTTTTGTCTAGAATCATTTAATCTGTTGGTCCAACCTTTCTCCTAAGTAACCTGCTACGCTTCTCAAAGTACTACATTGAAGACATGAAAAATAACACTTTGATGCTGCTGAAGACAATTTCCCCAATAACATTTTCAGGGAAAAAAAAAGAAAGGATACAAAAGCAGTCTGCAACTGTTACAGAAGACAAATATATAACTGCATACACACCTGCAAAGATTACATAAAACAGAAAGAACTATTTATAAGCACTACTCTACTATTACTGTTCTTCTGCAGAAACATCTCAGTATCGCTTGCACATTTTTAAGAATTCAACAATTCTTAGTTAGAAATCCATTCTTACATAGTTAAGTCCATCCTGAGAATTCAGCATTTATTTTCCTGTGTCAAAATTGTTATCTTACTTTAGTTCCACTCAAACTATTTCATCTCCCTCCAAAGCATCCAAGATGCAGAAAAAGAAGGCAACTGCAGATTTTCCCACAAGCATTCCCATGCAGCAGAGCTGTTTATATACTGATGGATCAATACAGCATCACTACAATATTTCACCAGTATGTATCACCTTTCTTTCTCTGGAGTATACAAACATACCACAATAACCTCTCAGTAAGCGTTTGCTCCCAAATTTACTGTCTAGTTCTAACCAGATCTAGCTATAACGTGACTGCAATGTCACAGCAAAACGGGATGCTTACTTAACTGTCTGCCAGAACAGGCCGGTAATGCATCCAGAAAGGACAGCAATTAGCACATCCAAAATAACCATTTCTATACAGGGACAGTTTAAAAGCTTAGATATGTTTATGTCTTAACTTGCGCTGTTACTAGCCCCAAAGAGACGGATACAGGAGCAAAATCTCGCAGTGCTTTGCAATCCGGACGACCCTCTGCCACTCATTCTTGACTTCCCCATTCAAAACGCTCTTTCCGTTTTCCTCTTCCCCCTCCTCCCCAGCACCCATTCGTCCGAAGATTTCTGGTGTCCCCCCGTTCCGTTAACAGCCGCTTGCACAGCCTCCTGTCCACTGCTTCAAGCCCTCAATAGCCGGTTCTGCTCCACGCTCCACCATCGCGCTGCCAAACATGGCTGCATCGCGTCCTCTTTGTGACTGAGCGTGCATCTCCCTTGCCTTTCAAGACTCCTTTCATCTGCCGACCCTTATTTCCTCAGATCAGCAAGGGACCACTTCAAACGGCTATCACCCACTCCCCATTCCTTCTAACAGTTCCATATTTCCAGTAACGTTCCACCGTAAACCAAACGCATTTAGACTTCCCAGGTTCACTCCAAAAACACTCAAGGAGCTTTCAGGCGTTGAAACCCTCCCCACCACGAAAACCTACTTATTTACACACAACACAAAACTCATAAAAACCTCCGTCCTTCGGAACAAGCGCGGCGAGAAACCTCTTAACGACAGCGAAAGGAAATGTTATCATGGGGCTTTTCTTCCCTTGCAGCTCCCTCTCCCGAAATCGGACCCCCCGGCACACAGATCCACCTCGCAGCGGCCACACACAACCC
>VYXH01000340.1:367265-407634 GCA_013397275.1 Burhinus bistriatus
GATCTCAGCCCGCCCCGGCCGGCGGGAGCAGCCGGAGGGCAGCCCCGATGGTGATACCCACCGCGGCACCGCCTGTCCTCAGGTGTGGCTTCCCCATGTCTTAGCGCCCTCTCCCCGAGCGAGCTGGGGCTTCTTTTTTTTGGTTTGTTTTTTTCTTTTTTTTAAGCAAATGTTGCTGTTTTGACTATTTGGATGGGGGGCAACCACCCTAGAGAAGAAGGAAACCCACACCCTGAAAACTGACTGCGAGGGCTGACTTCTTCAAACTCAGCTACCCAAATACATATATATATACACACACACCAAAAATAACCCAAATCCGGGAATATTAAGTCCACCATCTGTCACTAACACGCTCAACAGGCAAGCAGAAAAATAACCAAATTATCTGCTTTTGCATTAATGTGGGTTATTGTTGCAATTATGCAGGCCTTGCAGAAAATGGTCCATTTCCTTGCCAAAGAAATAAGATTTATTTTGTGCTCGTCTTCCTCTTTAACAGCGTTTATTTGAGCTGCGTCACTTAATCTGATTTTACATTTCTGTTTTTCAGCTACAAGAAATGTAAAAAGAGCTTTAGACTGATATATTTATTGCTGTGTCCATGAAAGATTTGCACTGGGGGGGGGGACGGAGGGAAGCCCATTTATTCACCTGAGGAAAAAGGCATCTGCTTAGAGAGGGTGGGGATCCTTCTGATGTCAGAAGATAAAAATTGACCAGCTGCTACAACAAGTGTTATCTCCTTTAGGTTAATGCACTTTTACTGATGCTTGGCTATTACCCTACATGAGAAAGGACAATAAAAGAATAACTTGTTAAGCAATTCCAACATTTAGAACACCAATAATGGCAAGCGTTATGTTAATAACGCAACTGCATTTATTTTTATCCTAGTTCAATTGATTTGAACATAAGAGTAGAATGCTGCTCCTCACGCAGCTTTTTGAAGACAGAACAGGCAACGCTTTTGTTCATCATTAAAAGTTACTACTTTCAAGGACTGACTTCATAACAACTTAAGAGACACGCTGTTTGACTCATTTTACAGACTACTTCTTCCTGCTGCTGCCAACATATTTAAATATCTGAGGCTGCCATGCTGCCTAAAGCACAACCACCATCTTCCAAGGGTTTGTACTTCCACAGACTCCCAGGGAAGGGGCACCAAAGCCCGCTGTCCTTAGATCCAGGTCCATCCAGGACACATTGCAGAACCAGACCAACAGGGTTGCGTCACGACTTTCTGACAGCTTAATCCATAAATATTTGAGTAAAAAGAATGTACGGAGACCAAACAGAAAGCAACACTAGTATCATCCGAGGTAAATTTGCTGTGGAATTTCCTTTTGCACAAAGAGCTGGGAGGGGAACAAGGCAAACCTGTTACACCAGCACGGGCAGGAAAACCTGTCCACACTGAAAGATAAAAATACTTAACCAGTCACAGAAAGATAAAGGCCAGAAATGCAAGTTTTGCATTAAGATGGTACATTAGAATCAACCATGCCAAAACCTATGAAAAGCTATTAAAATTTGTGCGGACAGAGGTTCAAGACAAGCACTAAATAAGATTAATTCTCAATATTTCTGGAAGGGGACTTTTTCCTATCTTTGATTGTCTTCATTATTTACCCTGAAACTCTCCAAGACAGGGACTGCCACTTACATTATTACTTTCACAGAGCCCAAAACAGCAGGGCCTGCAGCTTGGTTGGTCCCTAATTACTAATGTAATTAACAACGATAGGAGCATTAAGAGCCCTTTATGCTGAAGCACGATGCTGGAAAGCTCAGTAGGCCCCAGCCTCAAAAGAATAATTCAAAATGACACTTAGAAATTATATTATCTATCACTTCATTACTTAATTTGCACAATCCAAATCTGAGCAACACAGAAGCTGGTGGGAGTTTTCCTTCAGCCGCACTGAGAACAAGACCGTGCAGATCTGTTATCTAGATATGGGCCTGTTCCTGTAAATTCTCTGTTTACCTCTCCTGTTGTTATGTTTCAGAGCTCTCCCAGAGGTAGATCCTAAGCCCAAGTAGAAGCAATTCCCTTTTTAGAAAGCCAGGACTTTGTTTAGGAAATGCAATCTCACTTGAAAACAGCCAGATTAGCTGCTAAATGATTCAGGAGGTTTTTAAAGAAGATAAAATAAATCCCTAAACTACAGTTCAATCTGAACTCTTTTCTCTGGGTTTGTTTACTCATGCAAAACAAGAAAAATCACAACTTTCAGAGCACATACAAGCATTTCTAGCTTCCAGGATACAAGAGGAAGAGGACCCACCTTTCCCCCTGGAGTTATCACCCTAGCAGCTGCTTCCCTTTTAGTTTTATAATTCTACCCAGATCATCTACATCCAAGACAAGGAACGTAGATGTTGCTTGTAACCTCTCATATACTGGGACTGAAGCAGCACCAGGAAAGGAAGAGGACACACCTTTCCCTAAGGCCACGGCCATCACAGCTGTTTCCTTTCTGCTAGGACAACACTAGTCAGATCATTCAGACACACAGCAGGGGACCTTAGTGCTCTTTAAATGCCCTATCAGGGCCCAGAGGGGCCTAATTAAGGCCTGATTAAGACCTGATAAACCTTAATTGTCTTGACCAGCCTCACCTGCGGCCTCCACCCACACCCTCTGCCCACGGACTCAGAAGCCCCATTTAAGCTCTGGCCTGAGGGTTCAGTCTCTGTTTGAGCAATGTTGTAGGCATACAACAGTGTATGCTCTGGCTCAGCCGCAGTTATGCCTGGCTATAAACTCTGTTGATGTGGAGCCTGGTTCATGTTTGGCCTTATCTCAGACCCGCCCCATCCCTGTGGACCTGTACAGCTGTCATTAGACAGTGTATGACCTTGGCTACCATCACCTGAACTGCAGATTGGCTTCTCAGCCTTGCTTCTGTCTCATTGCTGCAAGCTCACCTGATGGCCTGGCTTCTTGGCTGCTCCCAGCTGCCATCCCTGGGCCTGTCCTGCTCGCTTGGGGACTGTGGGACTGGACCCTGAATGGTAAGGTGCCTGCCCTGCTGGCTGTGTTATTGCGTTCATCTTCCAACTCCATGTCCCTCACAGAACAGCCAAGCCCTTGCTACTCCATGACATGCCCATCCCTTGGCTCATGGGGGACAGTAATGAATTGACACTTAATCTGCTTCACTCCCTACTGGGGTGAACCCGTACGCTGTCGCTATGCCAAGATTCTTCTGACACTGCGGAGGCCTTCCATCCAATCTCAACAGTTGCCCATGATATGCTTCAAAAAAGAAAACAAAATTGTGAAGGGTTCTAATTAGGTGTTTGGGAATAATAAAGGAGTAAAAGAAAAAGATATGCAGGCTAAATATGTTTAACCACAGCTGAGAATAACTGTACAGGCTAGAAACAGCATATGTAGAGCAAGGCAAATCTTGTCTGGAAACTACAGTAAAACATATCAATGTAACGATGAGAGTTGCTGTTACAGCATATTCATTACAGACAGCAGCCAGATTGCATATTGATAGAGACGTAAATTGTAAGTACAGGCTTCTTTTAATGTACAAATTGTTAGCAAAATGCATAGCCAAAGAAAGTAAACATGTTATAAATTCTATTTTTGAGATCATTGAGTCTAGGTAAGTGGGGAACTTACTACAATATCCTAATAGTTGGTGGAGAGTCACATGAAAAAAAAATAATCTTCAGACAGTTTCTAGTCTGTGGCATAAAAATCCCTGATTGCTATTAGGAAGTATCTTCAAACTAAGAGAGGCTCTTCAGCTGAACCAGTCCCCAGAATTATAGGGGAAAACATCATGCTATTTGACCACTAAAGTAGTCAAGGTGTGCCTGCTACTTAGTAGTGGAGGCAAGGCATGAAAGCTTGGGCTGCAGCTGTGGTTGCAAGCAACTACTCCTCAGGAGCCAAAAGTCTCTAGGTTTCCCAGGTGGTACGTGCACAGGAATTATAATAATTACAACATTAAAAATATTAACTCCAAGAAAATATCTGGACCAGAGTTACCTTTTCAGAGTCAATTATCTGATGTTCGTAGTTACGTAGGCTGCTTAAAATCTGTGGGGTGTAGCTATGTGCACTACAAGGCCTGATGCTGACAGGACATCTAGCGGCACGTGCAAGTTACTGCCCAGAGAAAGAATCCTACTAGAAAAACACAGATTGATTTTTTTTTCATGCTTCCAGATATTTTCTGGTACCGGCCCAGGTTTCTTTGGCTGACAGAGAGATTTTTGTGTTTATTTTATTAGCTAAGAGTATAAAAGAAAAAGGAGAAAATGAAATTGTAAGAGGTAAGGTACAGTAACATCTGAATCGCTTCTGTACAAAGATGTGATGTTCTACATAATCTTGCTAATATAAAGGTCAAGACTATTGATTTTTCTCTGTCTTTTCACCCTCACTTGCATTTTAATACTCGCTTGGTCCAATCCAGTTGTTTATCTGGCTCTAGATGAAGAAATTTGGACAGCTGTTACTCCATACACTGAAAGGGAAAACCCAAAGGGTTAGGGTTTGAGTCCCAAGAGCTGACAGCACAGGAATCCCCACTGATGAATCGAATTTATTTACATTGATGGCTTCCCATTGCATAGTCTCTTAATTTTTTTTTTAGCAATGTGTTAGCCTAAAAGTCGTTTTAATTGGCACTGTTAGTGTTCACTTTGCTTCTCGTGTTACTCTGAGCAACAAAGAGATCACTGAAGCCAGGCCCAACCTGCTGCTTGTTTCATTTTTAAGTTGTACTACAGCTACAAGTTTTAAATAGTTCAGTAGCTACAAAACTATTCCATCAAGGAAGCAGGAAGCCCTTTGTTTTGTTACATATTTTTTTGTGACATTTCCTAGAATCATAGAATCGTTTAGGTTGGAGAAGACCTTTAAGATCATCCAGTCCAACCATTGACCCTACTCTACCAGGTCTGCCACTAAACCATGTCTCCAAGCACCACATCTACAGGACTTTTAAACACCTCTAGGGACGGTGACTCAACCACCTCCCTGGNTGGGACCCCCAGATGCTTGTCTGCCAGGCAGCTTTCCAGCCACTCCTCCCCAAGCCTGGAGCGTTGCCTGGGGTTGTTGTGACCCAAGTGCGGGACCCGGCAGTTGGCCTTGTTTTAAAATTAAAACTCTAAACCCAGCTTTAAACAGAAAGGCAGTTTTTCAGTTGTTTGGACTACCTGACGCTCAGACATCTGCTCTCACCATAGCTCCCAGGAAGAAGCTGAAACTTGCTGGCTGATCCACGGCTGAGCTGGACGCAACAACCCCAAACCTCCCTCTGAACCCTGCTGAAGGGCTGAGGCGGGGAGAGCTCCGGCGTTCGCCCCGGGGGCAGAGCAGCTCTGTGGCACCTCACCCCAAACCAGGCTCTCCCTGAGCCACCTCCACACAGGATGGTCTGGAGCAGGCTCAGGGGCTTCCCTTGGGGCAGCGTCCCCTCTGCGAGGGCCACCAGCGAGCAGGGAGCTGCCACAGGGCCCCGGCTGCCGCCATGGCCCTCGCTGCGGGGCCCGGCCCAACCCGGGGGGCACCGTAGGAGGCAGCCTCCGGGCGGGGGGCAGCCCAGAAGGGCCTTAGAGGGAGAGAAAAGGGCTGGGAAGCCACAGAACCCCGGTGACAGAAGACGTGCGGCGGTGACATGAGGGAGGGACAGGCCCGCCCCGCCGCTTGACCCCGGAAGTGGCGCGGGAAGAGGATGCTGATGCTGGAATAAACATGGCGGCCCGCGGCGCTGGGGCTGCGCTGTCGCGGGCCGCGATCGTGCTGGGGCTGGTGCTGCTCTGGGTGGGCCCGGCCGGCGCCCGCGTCCATCACCTCACCCTCAAAGTAAGGTCTGCGCCGCCTCCGTCCCTGCAGGCTCGGCCCGGGCCCAGCTGGGCTCACCCCGGGTCGGCTGAGGCGAGAGATGAGGCGGTCTGGGCCTGCCCGCCTCCAGCTGGGCCGGGGCTCTTCTCTCCTCCCCGCTGCCTCCCCCTGCTCCTTCTCCCTTTTCGCTCTTCTCTGGGCTTTCCTCCTGCGCCTCAGCCAGCCTGGGCCCCGCTGTGTTCTGCGTTTCCCATTATTTCCCCCTGCACCCCCTTAGCCTCATCCCTGCCTATGCGGCTGGCTGCTAGTCGTGGGGAAAACCCCTGAAGAGGCCTCAAGTGCAGTGGTGTCAAGACGTAAATACTTCGTGTCCTGTTAAAAGCGAGGCAAAGAGCTGTGTGTGATGAGAGAGGGATGAACGTGGGTTGGGGGGGGGGGGGGGTTTTTGTTTTTAATCTGTGCTCTGCAGTGGTCTTCCTGTCCTGATCGCTGGTTGCTCGAGCCTAAAAGGCTGTGTGGCTGTCTTAAAGCCTTCTGGATATAGTTTCTTTGCAATCAGTAGAGACAGAAGCTATTGATGCTCGCAGTTCTCTATTTCGGTTTAATAGTCTTCTGGTTGTGCTTTGAGTGTTGTGTTGTCCTGTGTTTATATTTGAGGGAAACTAGTTAATCAGCGTTGATGATGGGAAGCGGTGCAGATTGTGGTGAAGATCTGTAGCTCCAGAGTGCTGCTGTCTGGTGTGTTTTAAATGAAGAGCTGCACAGTTGTTATAGAGGAACTCTGCATTTGCGGTGATGCTTTTTTAAGGGCTTCTGTATTGTTCGTGAAGCACTCTGTAAATCTTCAGAATGAGGTTGTTAATTTGCTGTCAACAACATGCAATATTTTGCTGATAGAAATGTTGGAAGAAGTTAATAACGTGATATATGACGAGGACCAGCATTAGCCTGTTCTTGTACCAATTTAGGGGGAGCACCAAAACTTTGCAGGAGCTCCCCTTCAGCCTTTGGGATACAGTGAATGCCAGGGGGATATTCACAACGTATTCGTAGGGAACTTTTCCAGACTATGTCGTTGTCTAATGTGCAACCGCGTGAGTATTGTTCTGCTTCAGGGAGAGTAAACTTTTCTCTAAAGCAATAAATTAGGAGACTTGTGCTGTTTACACTGTTGTTTTGAGGAATTTCTGACCAACAGCTGAGTGCTGGAAGAATTTCTCCTGGGGTGATGACTTTCCCTTACATAGGAAACATTCAAACTGGCCTCAAGCACATGTTCTCAGCAGCAAACACTACAACTTGTAGTTCCTATAGAGCATCTCTTAACTGCCCAGATCAATTCCTAAACCGTGTTTGCTGATTTTTAGGATCAAAGTGGGGTATGGTTTTAGTTTTGTAGGTATTCTGTGTGAGTTGCAGCTCTGTGGAAAGTAGAAGTGCGATAATGCCTTTGTTCACCTCCTGCATAAACATGAACTTTATTGTTAAAGCACAATCTCTCCCTTTCTACTTCATCTGCTGCTTTACAGCATTTGTGTAAACATCGGGCTCCAACAACTGTACCCTTTCACAATGAAACCTCCTTACTGGTGTTCTTGCCATCGGCTCCTTATTTGTAAATGTGCTTTGACGCTGTGCCAAACTAAAGGCCACGGCTTTGTGTGCGTGTTTGATATTAGGTTTCCTCAAACAAGCTGTTATTGCTTAAGTTAGAATAGCGTCATTCTTGCATCTTTGCAATTAGTGTGCTAAGGTGAAGCTTTTTTTGTTGTCAGAAAAGCAAACCACAGTCTAAATGGTTTCCTGTTCTGAAAATAACTTCTTTTCTCTTTATAAAAGCATACAAAATGATTTATTTCTTAGGACTTAGCAAGATTCAAACAAATAATTTTTCTATTAGACTAACTTCATCAAAGGAGACTCTCTTCTGTAGTAGCAGTTGTTGTCAGCTTCGTTAATGAGCTATGTTAAAAAACAAAACATAACCCCTAAAAAACCTGAAGTTATAGAGGACTGGAAACAATTTTCAGAGGTTTCCAGAGGTAGCTGGCAGTTGGAATGTTTCTCCTGAGCTAAACAGTTAGCTAACAGTTGTCTTAACAGTTGAATGCTATGATATTGAAACCTTATGTTTTGTGTAATGCAACGGCAAACTGTCTTGGAGAATGAGGAAGTTTAATGTTAGTGAATAGCCAAACCTACTACTTTCTAGTCATTTATGAAGGTGGACCATCCAACCGACAATGCTACGTAACAGCTGTGGTGTTAGTTTCTGATTAAAGTGAGTTATCTTTGCAATTAACTGACATCCAAAAGGGAATTAAGACCTCTCCTATTTTATGATATTGTTAAGATTGCAGTTTCATGTTAAATTATTATTTGGAAGATACTGTTTTTCAGTGGCTGTTTGTAAATACTTGTGGCCTTTTAATGTTGGTAGGTCTCAGGCTTCAATTGCTCAAGTTGAAAATACCTTTCACAATAATTCATTTAGTCTTACACAAATTATAAGTCTTACTATTAGTCTCGAACAAATAATAAAATTCCTTCCACATAAGGGTAAGCACTCTGAAACTTTCCCTGTACTGATAATGTGATCCCAATTAGATTTTGGGTAAAGAATGTTTTTCTGCCCATTATGGGCTACAGGATCTTGGATACCACTTTCCTGTAATCTTACTCAAATGTTGCAAGATAAATTTTTATCATAAAGGAGTGGAAGAAGTGGGGAAGACTTTTTTTTTTTTTTTTATGGAAAGAAGCTGAGAACTTACTGTTTGGGTTTGACTGTAACCTGTTAGTGATGAGTCCCAGATCATCTCTTCTCAAAGGGGCAGGCTTAACTGTTAAAACATATCCTGTATAAATTAAAATAATGTGTATGCTAACCACACAGGTGCTTAAGTATTCACATGTTCACACCTTTGTTGTAAACTTACAATTGAATTATTTCTGAAGTCAGCAATTAGGTGATTATAAATAAAAGCCAGATTCTTCCAATCAGTTAAACCTCCTGTGAGAGGTGAGACAATTATTAGTAAGCCAGTATCTTTAAGCTGCCAATGTGTGGAGCAGTAGATGCTCTTGGAGGGTGTACTGTTGCTTGGTGGCAACTAGTGACAGTGTGTGTGGGATCATGTAAAGCTGAAGGATTTGTGAACTAAATTTGTAAACTCTAAGCACTCAAAGCTGAGATAAAACCAGGGAGGAAAGTGTGTCTGTGTTGTATATTAATTATCTTTTGTTGGTGGGGAGCACATTGGTGAACCAGCGGAGTAAATAAACTTAAATTGAACTGAATAGCTCTCGCAGGTACTCTGAACTAAGCAACTGTCTCTGGTCACGTTAACAAGGTGCAAAACATCTTGTGGCTGGATGACACTGTATCCCCCCTCATATTCCCCTCTACCTAATCACCCGGACAAACACTTATCTGACCAGATGTGTTTAAATATGCCTGATGTGCTATGTAAAGAGCAACTATTAATCTTCTATTCTGACTGGGAAATTATATTGAAAGCAGTGTTAAGTGAACCAGATGGGCTCTTGTTTCAAGCATGTGAAGTGACCTAGAACCTGGAGACAGCACAGCTATAATACTCTGTTGAGCAAAGCATCTGCTGTGAGCCATGTGTCACTAACTTTTTTCCTCTTTTGAGCATTAAGAGAACCATCTGGTTATTTGCCAGGTTAACTTGATTCTATTAGGGTGATCTTATTACAGCTAGATTACAGGTTAGCTGTGTCAGGATTAGTGTCCTGCTATTACAGTGAGTGATATTTATGCGTCAGGAATGTTTTATGCATAGATGTCAAAATCAATACAAGGGGTAAATGAAGAGAGAGAACTTACTGTACTTCTACAGTTCTTAGCTCAGTACCTTGTCTAGAACAGTTTGTTTGCCTTTAGCTGCTGACTTCTTTGCTTAGGGTATTCTGCAATCTGATTATCTTTTCCTAGAAAGGAACAAGAAGAAAAAACAATTTTATTTCTAGTGACATCTTGTAGAAGTGCTTTAAAACACATTTTAAACTTGATTTTTAATTTTTTTGCTCTGTTTCTGCTTTTCTTCCAATTAATGATCCCATAGGATTGGGGGTCCAACTGCATACCTATTTATTGATTTATGAATGCAAAGTAACCAGGATATGACCTTTCATCAACTGACGTGGCAGCTGTGTGTAATGTTTACTGCTTTTCATGTGAGGTCCTTCATGATCTCCTTATTTAAAAGAAAAAAGAAAGCTGGGTGTACTTGAACCTTTATCAGCTGAGCAAGGCATGGAAGGGGATCAATTTCTACTGTTCCATCGCCAGACTGAGAGGAAGTAAATTATTCTGCAGCTAAGACTAGGAGAAAAAGAAGGGATTGGAATCTTCCTTTCAGAGAAACCAACCCAAGCAATTCTGTTTGAACCCACATACCCATTTTTTTAGTATTTATCCTACTTAGAAGGCAGAAGACTTCCTCATTTAGAGGAATGGGACTACATAAGAAATTTTCTCATCTACCCATGCATGTAGTTTTCCAGTGTGTTAGGTGTTTGACTGTCCAAACACTGACCCTTCCTAACAGAAGATCTGATGGGATGACAGTACACTGTGATACTTGGTCAATGCTTGGCCAAAACCCAGCGTCTCAGTTAGGTAAGGCCACTATAGTCAACTAATTCCTCTTCAGTCTATTGAAATGACAGTAGCTAGTGTTAAAACAATAGTTGTCTTGGTTTGTCTCAGTCTCTTTTTTTTGTAGCAATATTTTGTTTAATCAGTGATGCAAGATATTTAATTTCTTCCAGACTTTTTTCTTGCCTATTCTTCAGTAGTATAGCCAGGTAATTAGCAAAGACACATTTATTTGAAGTTCTTGCTGTTCAGGTTATCGGAAGAGTTGGTCAATCCCAGTGAAATAATCAGTTGTATCTGAAGGTATCCTAAAGAAATTTGCTCTTGGTAAGATCAGATAGATGTTTTGCATGAATACTTAAGTAAGTGTCAATTCTCTGTCACCGTGCTTCCTCTTTGACTGCTGCCACAGGTGACTGTGTATGTGACTTGTAAATTTACTTTCCTTTCTTACAGGATGATGTGAGGCAGAAAGTGCACCTGAATACGTTTGGCTTCTTCAAGGATGGTTTCATGAAGGTCAATGTCAGTAACCTTTCATTGAAGCCACCTGTGGCCTCTGATGACAAGAGTAGCTTATCGGTAAGTTACTTTGAGTCCATTGACTGTATTAACCTTCCTGTGAAATTGCCTTTGCGCTGGGTGCCTTAACGTGTTTGAGGTGTCAGATCGTAACTGGTGGTGCTGCTGGCTTTGCTCCCTGCTGTGAGCTATTTATGAGAATATGTATATTGTGAGACTTATCTTTGAGCACAATCCGTTCTGCTTTAAGGATAAACTTTAGCTTGTTGAATCCTCTGCTGAACTTGATGCACACATCTATAACCTATATAGAACGTAGGTTTCCTAAGCAGTCCTCTGATGTGAGATTTTAACACTGTTGTCCTTTTGCATTGCAATACATCTTGTAATTATTATATCAGTAGGTTTCCAGAACAGTGACTGTCTTATTTTTAGAGGACTCTAACATTACATGTTATATAGCACTTTATATTAGTGTTTTCAATAGAGAGACTGAAACACTAGGGTAGAAAACAGACCTGTGTTCTTACTCTTCTGCATAGTTCAACCTCTTTATTACTAAAAGTATTAAATGTTTTCCTCAAGCAAAAACATCTGGAAAAATAAATAAGTTAAAAGGTTCAGGGACAGAAGGTACTCTAGATTAGTTTGCATTTCAATCAGTATGTTTTATTATTGGTGAATATAAATGAAGCAGCAATTTTATTATATTTGAATATTTTTTCTGTCTAATTAGGTAATGAGAAAAATACCTGGATTCTGCCTTAAACATAGGTTAATTTATTTAGAGAGTAGTATCTTTGACTCTTCCAGTGGCAGTTTGGCTTCTGATACTAAGGGAACCTGAGCTGTTCTAATTTGACAGATTCCTCTCAATTGTCTCATAGGTGGGGTTCAGTTTGGATCGAACAAGGAATGATGGGTTCTCCACTTACCTGGTAAGAGTAAGAGATGTGAACTTAGTTTTCTAATCTGGAGACATTGCATAGTCTACCTTACTCCAGGAATGGTTGGAAGAAATAAAATAAACTTAAAAAAAAAGTGGGGGGCCCTTTAGACATGGGCAGGTTGTTAAGGATAATTCAATTTCACAACTTGCTGGACTAAGAATGGTAACCTCTACCTGGGGGAGCGCATGTTCCGTTTCTTATAAACAAGAGGGCACTTCAGGGATGTTTTGCTTATATTGCCAGGATGAAGAAGTAGATTACTGTATCTTGAAAAAGAAACCAGAGCCAGATGTTTCTGTTGTAATCTTACTTCTGGACTTCAAAACTGAAGTGTGAGTAAATAGTGTACACTACACTTGAACGTTATTTCCCTAGTTGAAACTAACGTAACACCTGTGGAATTTCTTTAAGGGCTTGGAAAGCTGCTGTGCATGTAGTTTATTTTTTAATGGGTTACTTGAGAGCTGGGGGGGAGGTGAGAGTGAAAGAAAAGATCTGCAGTATAAAATGGTCCAAGAATTCTTGCTGGAGGGATAAGGGGACGTAGCGCAAAAGAATCATACCTTAATTGTGCTGAAGGCATGAACTTGAAGTCTTGGGTCACTCTTGCAGCTCTTGCACTGAATATGCCATTTTATTCTTTGTCTTCAATTACCTATTTTATGGAAGTACCTTCGAGGCTGTGTTACTTTCTTTTGCAAGAACAACTGTAACTGTTTGTGTGGAAACATAATTTCCCACGAGACTCTAGTTACTAAAACCGAATAAACTTATTTTTCTTAGCTGCTCTTGTATTTGATGTAAATGAATAGTGTGACTTCTCCCACAGTGATCAGCTTAGTGCTGATCTGCTTTAAGTCATGATTTGGTGCTTGCCTGCTCTCTGTGGTAAAAACACCAAGTCAAGACAAGTTGATTTTTCTTTTATTTGGTATATGTAGGCTATGATAGATAGCGTCTTTATGAATGTTGATTTGCTTTCATTTTGTATAAAAACTCTTTGTTTATTTAGTGTGAAGGTACGGTTCTCCGCAGAAGCTTCTTCTTTGTTACCTAAAATCTCATTCATGTCTGAGGAGAATGTTACTGCCTTAAGTACCAAGCCACTAAAAACATCTGAACAGAGCAGTGATTCTAGTAAAAATACTGCAAAGACCAACCAAAACACAGACAGCACAGGTAAGCCTGCTAAACGTGACCTATATGTGCTCTCACTGCTAGTTCCTCATTGATGGGCATCCAGCAGTGTGTTGTGGTCACATTCTGGAGTCCCCTTGGGGTAGAATTCGATGTGCAGTCTTGTGTAAGCCTGTGCATAGGAGCTAACTTTTGGGCTGGAGTATCTCCTGCTCGGTGATTTGTGCTCTGTTGATCCAGCAGAAACCTAACATGACTGTTGGAGACCTACAGTACCTATGAGGAGGGGTTGACGTACTTGGTTGTCTTTTGTCTGGCAAAAAGAAGGCTAAGGGGGAATTTGGTAGCCACCAACAACTAGTTGAAGGAAGGTTAGAAGGACAACGATGCCAAGCGATTTTTAGTAATGGCACACAATGCAAGCTGTGGCTGTTCCCCTTTATAAAGTCTTGGGTGTCTCAGATTGAATGCTAGGAGGAAAAAGATTTTCCTGGGTGGGTATTACAGCACTGTAGCAGATCATATGTGGAAATTGTAGAACCCCCATCCTCTGAGGTTTTAAACATTTGACTAAACAAAGCCAGGGTCAGTGTGATGTAGTACTGACACGAGGCATTCTTTGAATCAGAAGTTGGATTGAAAACCTCCTCAGGTCCCTTCCAGCCAACATTTCTATTCGTCTATGATCATCTTTATCTAAAGAGTTGAAATCTAGTCTGTCACTTAGAAGCTACAGGGATGGAGAAGGAACTATACCAATAACCTTTCTTAGAGGCACAAGTCCTCATCTGGCTTCCAGACCAGCAGATGAAACAATTCTGTAATCCCATCAGAGCTGAGACTAGCTCTAAACAGTTCATGTTATCTCTTCCTGGAAGAGTTTAGAACTGTAGCAGTCTGATCTGCAGTAGTTGAGTCTGTCTCGCCATGTCATGTTTATCAGCTTTGATATAAGTGAAAACTGTGCACGGCTGTTCTAACAAGTCAAGAACTAGAGCTGGATGCACTGAAGATAATTGATCTAACAGCTCTAGTTCTGATTTTTCTTGCATTAAAAAGTGTAGCGTGCACATTGACAGCACACTGATGTGTGATGGGCGGGAGCCAAAGCAAACCTTAAGTCTTAAACTTTTGCTTCCTGGCAGGTCACCTGTGCTTTTGTTTCTTGTTTGGGTTTTTTCTGTGGCTTTGCTTAGTAAGGAACTGAGAACTTTTTCCTTTCCTAAGGCTAATTAGGACTTGCATATATTTGTTAGGCCATGTATTAATGTCTTTATTAAGATTACTTAGTGAGATCAACAGTACTTGGTGATAACATTAAAAGTTATAGCTGTAGATTACATCTGGTATAGGCCATCTGCCTCCTGCATCCCTGTAATTGGAGAGGTTGGGAAGATTTCTTGGGTAGGTTTTTGTAGAAGGTGTAATAGTAGAGAAGCCTATCCTAGCATTTGAGGATGCATCTAGAATGAATGCTAGTTGCAGGAAGAGTCCTGGGAGAGTAAGGAGAGACTGGGAAAGAGTCTCTGTTAATGATTATCTGGGAAACTGCCAGGCAGACAAGTATAGGGAGATTTGAGTAAGGTATTGGCAGTGTGTAAAAGGTGGTAGTCTATGAGGATGTCTAAATGTGAACACTCTAAATGTACCATTAATACTTTTATCTCTAGATGAGAAGTCCAAACGAAGTACAACATCTTCCGAGGTAAGAAACTGTCTGCTGTTCTCTTTCAGAAAGAATCTGGGGGAATATTCCTGTATAAGCATAGCCAGAAAGTGGAGAGCATTGTTTTCTGTTGCTCTCAGCCTCCACTGTATATGTACAGAATGCAATTTGGATTGCCTGGATGATGTAGCCGAATGTGGTAGCTACTTGCTTAAAAAATCTCTTTTCCTTTTTCCAGAGCGTAGTAGAACAACTACATCCTGTTCACAATGACAGAGGAACTTTTTCATTTCAGGTAGGGTGTCCGTCAGTGTCTAGTCTTAATGTATGCAGACAGTTCCTTCACTGTACTACTTTGTGAAAAGGAGAGGTCTGGTATCAATGCCTCTCTGATAGCTCAGTAATTTTTTTGAGTGGGCTCTTGTTAAGAGTAAGCACTGGAAATCTTTCTTCATAAGGTGTGGGAGCTGTTTTAAACTGTCTTTGGTATGATGCAGTTCTAAATATCTTAGTCTGTGAGACTCAGCGTATTAAAGTTTACTGTGGTGCAGCTAGTGCATGCAGATTTCTAACAATAAATAGTTGACCTGACTGACTCACTTAAGAGGAAGATATTTTGTATGAAACCAGATTAACGCTTTGTTTCAGCACTCTGGTTCACTTGTGATTGTTGGTTACTATAAAACAAACACATTTTAAATTATTATGTGACACAAATATAATTTTCATAGCTATCACAATTTGTATAGTTGGAGCAGGAACAGAATAGCTGCTCATGCTTTAGGACAAGTATGATCAAAATTTTATTTTTCACCACATTAAATACGCACTTCTTGTTATCTTTTCTCTGTGGTGAAGTAAGTTAACGCTGATACCTAAAGGTCTTTGTTAAAGGTCTTGGATTACCAGAGTCCACAATCATAGATAGGTGCAATGATTTTTGCATCTGGAATTCTGTCGAAGCTTGCAGATATGCTGGTATCCCCAGAATAGTGTGCTTGCTGAAAGGAACCAACTGACCCTAAATGAGTGACTCTTTTCATGCCTCAGTAGAACTAGCTTCTTACCAGGGAAGCCCTGTTGTGAATGAGAGGAATGCTGACTTTCCTACTTCTTGTTTTCAGTTTTTCTTTAACATCAGCTCTGATAACCAAGAAGGTCTCTACAGCCTGTATTTCCATAAATGTGTTGGCAGTGATGGGCCAGCTCATGATCAGCAGTTATTTAGTCTTGATGTGAGTATAGCTTCTAAAGTATAATTAACTCATTCACTTAGATTGAAATTTACAGCTTTCAATGCTAGCTTGTATACCAAGCACACACTGTATATGAGTGTATATATGGGGTGGGAAGTGATTCAGAGTTGTGCATTTAATCTCTGTAGTTGCTTCCTTCAGAAATTCCACTACGGTAAGACGAATTAAAATACTGGTTTTGGAGAAATGTCTGGAAATTTGAAGACTGCGTGTGGGCTGGGTTCAGTCTACACAGTTGTGACTAGGTGCTGTAATGAGATGGGAACTAAACCAGCTGTTTGTATTTTGCTGGGCGCAATCACTTCTTTTTTCCTTACACAATAGTAGATATTAATGCTGTTGCTGCAATCTAAATTGTGGGTATCTGTGAATTCAATGTTTTTGCTTTTTCTGGCCTAATTAAAGGTGAGTTTTTACAGTGTTAAATGCACATCTTAAAGGCAATATGTTACAGCAAATGTCTTACCCCTTTTAACATCCAAGGGTTTGGTCCTATGCTCTTTTGAGCCAGAGTGCGTTATCAGAGCTCAGGCTTTCCCTTTTTTTTCCTGTGCTTGTGCCGTCATCCATGACGGTCTATAGCGAGCTATTCTGTAATAAATCCTCTCACTGACCGAGGTAGTTCTCAGCCAGATCGGACCCCTGCACTGCTTTTTACGTGGCTGTGCTGATGGTACTGCAAGGGAAAAGCAAGGGAACATGTAGGTGATTAAACTTAGCAGCAACTTAACTCGGACTAGACTACTTTAAATCTGCTTCTGAAGCTGTATGTTCAGAAGACTGTTTTTTAATTGCTGTTTGTTCCTTTGACCCACTGGAGAAATTGGGAAGAAGAAAACCTGGATAACTAACCTGCTTGGTTCTGTTTAGAGATGCAGGACAGTTTCAGTACTGTAAACTAGTCTTGATGCGTTGTTTTAATGAAGTCCTAGCACATATAACCAAGCCATTTAGGGGCATAAATAGTGTGTTAAATAAAGCTTCTGTTTTCTCAGTCACAGGGTAATAGGCTTGCAGGAGAGTTCTTCCTTTTTCTTGACAGGTGAAGAAAGCCACTCTAGTAAACCTAAGTGAGTATTTTAGCTATGTATGACTCTCTCCACACCTAAAATCAGGACTGTGCTAAAAAACCTGCTGGTTTATGCAAGGTTGTAGATACTGTTTCTGAACCACGTGTAGGCAAACTCTGTGAAGTGTGGTATAGAGAACCAAACTTACGTGGGAAAATTACTTTGCCTTTCTGAATTACGTTGCATAACTGAAGCACTGGAGGGAACCTCTGTCCTTTTCTGCTTTTCAAGGAAATTATTGTTTTGGGTGTGATTTTTGTGAAGTGTTTTGAGATTCTTGAGGATGAAAAGCTGCTTTTATTTTTTTTCTTTGAGTCTCATAACAGTCACTGCTTCGGAAAAGCTGATTTTAAATGAGTAAATTTGATTGTGAACTGTAATTGTTAACTCAGTGCTTTAACAAAATGTTTTCTCAACTGTACACATAACACACCTTTAATATTCAGATAGAAATTACGGAAAAGAATCCTGAAAGCTACCTTTCAGCGGGTGAGATCCCACTGCCAAAACTTTACATTTCTATGGCTATCTTCTTTTTCCTATCTGGGACCGTATGGATCCACATACTTCGTAAACGCAGGTAGGTGGACTAGTTTGGTGTCAGTGACAATTATGGGCCTACTTTGTTTGATTTTTATTTTTCATTCCTCCTCTTATAATGCCCAATTCATGGTAAGATTTAATCACTTAAAACTCCAAATCTGGCTCAATATTCTATGCCTGATACAGTTTATAGTTGAAAACAGCTACTTCTGTCAGTGTCGTTGTTGCAGACTATTGTTCTGAAGTTATCAAGTCTTACATTAAGAAATCCTTCATGTAGTCTACATATAAAAATATATTGTGGCAGCAAATAAACAGAAAATTCCTGTAGTTGATGGCAAAAGGAGAATGCTATTTGAAAATAAATAGCAAGAAAAACTTCACCAAATCTTTTTCTTATGGGGAATAGCAGCTTATGGCAGTGGAGAGTCATAAACATTTTGAGTATAGTTGAAAGTGGCAGGAATTCCTTATTGAAAACCATCCTTCTTAATAGTTAAAGCATAGCAACAGACGCCAGGAGCATCTATGATTCCCTTTTGCCTTTACCTCTGACTTAGTCTGAAAGTTTGTTTGGTGATCAGATTATTTGGTAGCCTGGAGTTCTCTTGGTGGTGTGGTATAGTGACTTGGGGGCTTAGGGTGGAGTAATACATGTTTGAATTATGTTTAGCAAATTTTCTAACCATTATGATCTATATATGCAAGATGTTCCTATGACTTACTATTTTTAGTTAACCCAAGTATTAAAAAACAGAGCTGTAGAACATGTAGTTGAAATGTTGTTCAGGATGTTGCAGAAACTTGGACTGCATCATTAAAGGGAATCCTTTCATGCTAATAGTCAGCTTGGCCTGGGAGTTACTGTTTGACGTTTACAGGTTTTAAAGAAATACCTTTGGGAACTGAAATTTTTACTGCTGGCTTTTAATTGATGTGCTTTCTTATTTTCTCTTCCAAGAAATGATGTCTTTAAGATTCACTGGCTAATGGCAGCCCTCCCTTTCACAAAATCTCTGTCCTTAGTCTTCCACGCGGTATGTATAACTTCTCTGCCTTAAGTTGTTCAGCTGGGAAGTAGAAACATGGAATCCAGGGCATGCTGTTCGGGAAATCTGCTTTTGGGAGAGAGAATGGGAGGGAGAGAAGAGTCTTTCATATTGAAGCGTTAGCACTGAACTGCAGCTGTTTGGTGGAAGCGATTTGGTTTTCATCAGCAGGCCATGATCTGAATTGTATTTAAAGTCAGAATTTGAAGTGGTGAAGCAGCAAGCATGTATGAGGGTTGAACGAGTTCATGAATTCTAGTGTTGTGGCCATCTGACGCTGGCCTGAAAGCTTGAGCTATGGTGCTGCTCCAGCTCCATGGCTTGCAATAAATGTTAATGAATGGAAACCTTGATGAATGTGTGTAAAATTCAGGGTCACTACTTTAGATGAAGTATTATGGTGTACCGTAACAGACCTAACGTTATAAGCTTTCACACTTTTAATACATAAAGTCTCTATTGAATTGTACTGACTTTGCCTTTCCATTGGAGAGACCTCGTAAACAAAGGTAATGGCAGGCATTTAATCCTTCAGTGTTTGTGCCAGCCATGATCTTCACCTTCATGTTCATGGTAGTATAACTGCTACAAACACTTTTGGAGTCTAATGATTTGAATCTGGTTTCTAGTGGAAGTTAAACTAGAAAGCCTCTAGTCACCTAATGCGACTGAACTTGAACAATGAATGAATAAATAGGTTACAAATGCAGTTGGTTAACTATAGTTAAGTGTGGGAGCTGTGTAGGAAGGATATAGTTTGTATGAGATATATTCCCTAACTCTTACGAAATAGAGCAAATGGAAATGACATCATTGTTGCTAAACAAAACTACACGTCGGGAGGAAGTATTGTCTGAGATGTAACAGAGCTGAGTTTGTACACACTGACTGGAAAATGAAACTTGAAGTGGCTGTCAAGCAGGCCGGTTTTATAGACATGGGTGGGATGCTGGTGAGCAGTTTGTAAAGTAACATGCTGTATTTTCTGCTTCCAGATCGACTATCACTACATTTCTTCTCAGGGATTTCCTATTGAAGGCTGGGCTGTTGTTTATTACATCACTCACCTGTAAGTATGTCAGAAGATTGATGTGATAGATTCAAACAATGAAACTGAATTCCCTGTGGGGCTGCCCTCCTCTGGAGCAAACTGGAAAATTGCTGATTCTTTGGTACGATGTTCTGAGTGACAAGACAACAATCAGTCCTGTGTGAAGGGGAAAGCTGTACTTAATAGAGGGCAGCTGCAGAGAATTGATGCTTATGTGGGTGGAGGAGTAAAAGGATAAGAAATGCTTTGCTTTTCTTTGTTCATACTAATATTCAAGTATCTAATTTGCCCTTCTTGTGAATGGTAAGAGGGTACAGCTGCCAGTGTTTTCTTCTGTTCGTGATGGTGAATGAATGACTCCCCCAGGAAAAGATTGCATATATTGACAATTGTGAATGAAGCATAATATTGCCATGTGATACGCAGTTGTAAGCAAGTACATCTGCTTCACTGTTGTAGGATAAGCACTTGCCAAAATTATGAATAGCAAGGCATTTGTTTGGGTTTGTGGCTTTACTGACTGTAGGAGAGAACCTGGGCAGAAGAGGAAGTGTGATAAAATAGTCTCTCACTGCAGTATCTCCTTCTCTTTCAGACTGAAGGGTGCTCTTCTGTTCATCACTATCGCCCTTATTGGCACTGGCTGGGCTTTCATTAAACACATCTTGTCAGATAAAGACAAAAAAATTTTCATGATTGTCATCCCACTTCAGGTGAGGACTGAGCTGTGTCAATACTTAACTATCTTGTGGGAGAGCTGCTTGTGAAAACTGTAAAAGGCTGTGAATCCTTCACAAAATACCACAGTTACTGTTTGTATAAGCCTATTGGTTACAACTTCAGTTGAGCTGGAATTTCCTGGGCCAGAAGTTATTCTGTAATTTTCCCTACTTTTCTCCCTGTATTGAGTATGAGATAATAGTGATCAAATAGTGTCAGCAAATGAACAGCTAGCTATAAGGTAGGTATATTCATGCTGGGGCAAAACTTGGCTGCAAAACAGTACTGAACTACTAAGCAGAGAAATTAAATGAAAGTTGTCACTTCTGAAATGCTTGCTGAATGGGCTTAAGAATAAAAGAGCGGAGAAAACCAAGGCTTCTAGGTCTGTTGGGTCTGAGGGAAATCTTCTCAGTGTGTTCAAAGTGATCAGCGCTTGTTTCCTATTCCAGGAACTGAAGTAAATAGTAGAGTAGCACTTATGTTTGTTGTAGATAGGACAGCTTTTCTGCCTTTCCAGATGGAATCCCTTACCCAGCTGCAAAACAAGTAGTATATAATTAGTGTTTGAGGCTCTTGTAGACCTTGGGTATGGAGTACAAAACGTGGTCAATGACCAGTTTAAATTATTGACTTAATTTAGAATAACACGTTTAAACTGTTTGCTGTCTGTGCGTATACAGAGTCCTGTTTCTGTATATTTATAAATAGATTTTGCTGTTTTTGTCTACTGATACAGTAGATTCAGTATGGTGTGTAACAAAAAGGACTACTTTCGGAATGTCAGCAGAAATAAGTTCTATCAGTTTTATTTCCATAAACCCTGTGAAGATGCTGCTGAATGTGTGACTTTCTTGACATAGAGCTGCAGAAGAATTATTGATGTTACTGAATGGGCTCTTTCTGCAGCTGTGGGACAGCATTTACTGAATTGGCAGCCCACATCTAGTATCTCCTTGGAAAGCTTCTGAAACCATTAAGCATGTTTTTTCCTGTAGGTACTGGCAAATGTGGCATACATTATTATAGAGTCAACAGAAGAGGGGACAACTGAATATGGACTGTGGAAAGAAATCCTCTTCCTGGTAGACTTACTGTGTTGTGGAGCCATCCTATTTCCAGTGGTATGGTGAGTCACTGTATGTGTTGTGTGGTTTCTGAGCCCTGATGGCTTGAGCTGGTCCTGAACTAATGAGTATTGACTGCTAGTTAGAGCTAAAGATACTACCAAAGCAAAAAACTCAATCCTCTGGAGTCAAGTGTTCTGTTAACTTTTTTCTTTTAAACTGTATCAGTCTTAACACTTCAGTCTTGTGTTATGGAAGATGCTTGTTTTGGGGATGTTAAAGTGGGGATAAGGTAAGTGGGTGGCGATTTAAGTGTGGCCAGCACAGTACAGAGAGAGGTGTGTTTGAAATCTGGAATTTTGCAGAAGTGTTGACTTTCTTGCATTGAGAAATGGGATTTTGCTTTACTGACTGAGGTTGGAAACTAGGCTGCTAAATTCTAAAACAATCGTGCTGTTGAAGATCAGTGCTGCCTTTAAGTAGAGTAGCTGCATTTTTGCTTGACTGTTTTTGAAGAAATAATCCCAAAGGGAGCATTTCCCTGCCCTTCCTTCCACTCTACTTGGCAAGAAATAATGTTGGTTATATAAAACTCGACCAAAACACAGATAATTCAGATAAACACTATTGTTGCTTCTTGCCAGTTAGACAGATCATTTATCTTCCAAATTCATTTTAGTCTTAATTAGATAAACAGCTGGGTTTCAAGGAGGATGTGAAGGACCTTCTGGCTCCTTGGTTAGTAAACACAGAATATTCTTCTTTTTCTCCAGTATCTCTAGTATTTTTTTTCTGAAACGCAGAGTGAATATAAATGTCTGTCTAGCAAATTTGTCATCACTATAGAGTGTGTAACTCTTGAGTGTTTTGGAGACTGTTTCATAATGCGTGTGTGTGTAAAGACACACGTACATGTTGCTCAGTAGATGGAAGTAAGCTTCAGCTTGACTTGTGAGGGTGGGTTTCAGCTGTCCTTACCTTCCAAATTGTCCTCTGTGTAAGGTGAAAACCCTACACAGTCTTGGTGGCCTTCTGCCAAGGCTGGGAAATATCTTCTAAGAAATTTGCACTACCCACTTGTCCCTTCCCCCACTCCAGTCAAAAAGCTGCAGCTCTTCTGAGGTTAAGAGCATTTGGATATGGTAAATAAAACTGCAGGTATATTAACTTTAATTGTAGAGAGATTCTGATTTCCTATGATAGAGGTAGCTTCTACAGTCACAGCTCTTACTACCTAATGCTAGAATACATATGTCCTACCTAGTGATACACTGGTGCAAAACTTGCTTTCCATAAAGGAACTCTATCTGAAGAACAAATGCATTTGGGTGAGCTGTTCTGTAACTGTTTATAGTGTGCAACCAGTGTTCTTGCATTGTCATGGTACCAACATAAACTGGCAGTGAAGCCCAGGGCATAAAATCCTGCCCCTTTTTCATCTGGATAGTGTCACTGCAGCTGGTGGGATGACTCACGTGAGCAAGGTGACTAAGACTTGGCCCTTGAATTTACATTCCTGCAGGGTAGCTTCTGTTACGTAGGTTGCCTGTGTAGACGTGTAAGCTGTAATCAACTATTTAAGTGAAAAGAGCTTAAAAGAGCAGTAAGATGCCAAATGCTTGGCAGTACGCTGAATAGTAGCTCAGCTTAACAGTACAAGTGGAAAGCATTATGCTGGAGAATGCCCCAGTTTCTCATTCTGCTCTCTCCCTCCCACAAAGCTTTCTGTAGGCTGAAGTAGGCTTTAGCAATTGGCTTTCTTAATCACAAGGAGATACAGATACTTGAACTAACTGCCTGAGCCAGGGAGATGGGGGTGAAATATATGCAGTGCTAAGCACAGTTAATTATGAGCATAGCCCAGTCATAAAGAACTAACAAAACTTGTCAGAGTTCTAGAGGGCTTCAGTGAAAAGGGAGTGCAAAAATTATAGCTAATCTACTCTTTAATTTTTTTTTTTATTTTTCAGGTCAATAAGACATTTACAAGAAGCTTCAGCAACAGATGGGAAAGGCAAGTAACCTGTAATTTTCTTCTGGTTTTTGTTATATGCCATAAGGTAACGCCAGAATTTCAAACACATGATGCTGATTTAAAATATGTAAACTAAAACTATAAATCTACACTGTGTTATTGTCACACTGCTGCTTTTCCTCAGTGGACTCGTAAGAATAACTTCTGGAAAATGAGCTTTTTCATGTATTGCTTTAACTATCAGAACTCATACGTAAAACTCATTCTCTTGTACTTGCACAGCTCTCCGTGCTCAAGCTAGATGTGACATCTAGAGCAAATCGTCTTGATAGATTTTGCCTTTTTCACGCAAGCGTTCAGAAGCAGAACTAGAAATGAATTCCAGAATTGTTGACTATTAGTCAAAATAGACCCTTGTATTTAAATTTCTGCTGAAATCTGTTCCTGCCAGAAGAGAGGGAAACAAACCTCATATGAAACAAAACATAAATTGGCATTCAATGTAACACAGTTCTTGACTTGTCCATGTTTGTACAGCAGCTTAAAGGATTGCTTGTGTAAAGTTGAGTAACATTTATTGTAGCAGTGAAAATAAGGTGATGGATAGAAGGCCAGCCCAAATATGGCTTCTGTAGTGTGTGTGCTTTTCCTGCCTTAACCTCTCTCTTCTTCTGAAATAGTTCTTCACTTGGCTGCAGATTCAAGCCACTACTGTGTAGCACCGGCTTCCTTGGAAGCAGGCAGCCATTTCAATAATCTGCCATCTGATGGCCTAATCTTCTTGAAGACTTTATTTGTAGAAGGTCCTTTGTTGGCAATGTCCTTCCAACCCAGTCTTAACTCTTTAACTCTCGTCTGTCCTTTGTGGAGATAGCCTCCTAGGCCTGGATGTTTCTTCCAGCAGTTTCCTCGCTTCCACTGAGACACTTGCATTTCGATGCAGATTGCCTTTGTAGTCTGGTAGGTGCGCTGTAAGGCTGGGTACTGAGCTCAGCTCTATGCAGACCATAGGTCTTTTCTTGCCATCTGTTCAATTGAAACAATAATTAAGGTGAGCTCAGCATTTTTCTTAAAGAATCAAAGTTTTTTTTTTAAAAAAAAAAAAAAAACAAACAAAACAACCAACAACAACCATACATACACACAAGACACCCCACCCCAAACCTAAAGGGGGTGAAAATACTAATTGCTAATAGAAACCAATGTAAAAGAGGTTAGTGTTGATAACGTAACGTGAATGTTATCGGTAGCTTTCTTATCAGTGTGTTCACGTGGGTTCGGTGACATTCACTGATGAATTTGTTTTACCTTGTCCACTGAGCATATGTTCTGGAGTATTTATGCCCTTACTGTTACAAAGCCTGTTTAAACTTAGGCACGCCTTGAAAGCAGTCTTTCTTCTGAACTGAGGACTTCATATATGTAAGGCCTGGTTCTTAGGGGAAGCCGTGGTGTGTGATTGCAAATAGAGGCCAGCTTTCCTGTAGCTAAAGCAGAACTGCTGGGTGGCAGTTGAGTCTATGACTGTTCTGATGCTGAGCGCTCACCAGCTAGTGCACCTGAGACAAAACCTCTAGATCTGTGTGGCCTCAGGTGATCATCCCGTGCCTACCTTGCACTTGATGATTCTTATCACAAGGTGGTGCTATGGAGTTTGCTTAACTTCAAAACCTGTTGGGTGAAGGGGAAGAGTACGGCGGCCAACATCAAGGATATTCAGCATAAAGACTGGACCTGTCCACTGTTCGTTGTAATGGGCGGAATCCAGATCTGAGTAAAACCAAGCAGTTCAGAAGTTGGGAATAATGGAGGTAAAAGAAAATGGTGATCTGAGAAAACTGGCTGTGTCTATACAGCTAGTCAGTGCTAGGCACAGTAGCCCGTAACGACTGTTCTTAGTCCTATGTTTTGTGTTGTTCTGCATGGGTAACGGCACTCTGTTGTGAATGTTGCTTGTGGATCACCTGCTGCTGTTACCACACTTTACCTACTGATGTTACCATCTGGTTGTGCAGTTCAGCAACTGTGTGTTGAGAGGGACTTAGCAGCTGTGTTATGCTACACTAATAATGAAAAAATAGCCAAGGAAAAAATTTCAGGGAAAATGTTGCATAGACTGGCAGCAGATTGTGGCCAGGACAGCCACAGTGCTGGGACTCACTTGTGAAATAGGATGTGGTTAGAGTATTTAGAGGCTGTTAATAGCAGCCCATGGGGAGAAGCAAATGGCAATGTGATGGCAGGAGCAGAATGTTACCTAACGATGTCATGCTGTTAGTGTGCCTGGTTGAGAAAACCAAAAGTGATTCAGTTGCATTGTAATAAGGTAAAATCATTCATGTTAGGCTTGTCAATGGATAGTCTTGACTAGAACCACATGCTCTTAACTCTGTAGGCTTGCCTTGGAGGCCCTGGGGTGCAGAGGTGCTGCTCAATGTCTTAGTTTCTCCTGAGAAAAATAGGACCAGAGCGAACTCTAGAATCACCAGCACTTTTTTTTCCACAGTTGAAGACAGTTTTCTTTTGAAGTGGTAAACGCTACTAGATCCTCTCATATACGGTTTAACTGCTGCACTGCCTGTCCTGAGATTAGAGCTGACTGAATCTTGTGCAGACAGTTCTAGTTGGACTGCCTGTTGCTTGCTAGGATTTATTGTCTAGTATTACCTCAAAGGCTGCTTTCCATATTCTCTCACACAGACTTCATTAACTTATAGGGTGTCTTGAGGAATTACATACTATAAATTCAGTAGCTGTTTTTCCTGGTGCTGAGTCTTCTGGTGACCTTCTCGCTGGTGAGAAAGATCTAAGGAAAACTATTTTTGCTTCCTTGTGTCTTTTAGAACTAACAAGTCCAGGACTTCGTGGCTCAGTAACCTGGTGGTGTTTCTTGACTGTCTGTCTTGTCCTCTTCCAGTGACTTCACAACCTGTTTATTAGATAGCACTCCCTTGGGTCAAGTGCAGCCATGACTGCAGCGTGACTAGACTAGAAATGAAGCAGAACGCTGGTCAGACTACCAGTCTTTTAGTCTTACAGTTGTGCTTGCCATAATGTAGTAGCAATGTAGAGTTATTAAAAAGGCTTATTATAAGTAGCAGTGATTTGGAGTCACTAGCTAATGGTTATTTAAACTCAATTTAAAAAAAAAATAAATTGTAAAGTGGGAAAGCTAGAGGAATGGATTTAAAGCCATAATTATCCAGGGAGACCTTGCATGCACAGATACTGTGGATCACTACTGAAGACTAGGCATGGCACAGTGATACAGCTGACTTTGAGCTGCCTGGCTGTCTGCTTTTTTCCCTTGAAGGTGATCTTTAACTCTAAAGCAAAATATCTGACCTACACAGGCTTCTTATCTTGCACAGCAGTGGGTGTAAACATCCCATTTTTAGAAGCTTTTTTTCTTCCCCTTTTTAAAATCACCACCTTCAGACTTAAGCAAGTGCCTAGCTGCAGCTCTTTGGTCTGTCACTGTATCTTCTTTCACATGGGAGCCCATGCTCTCTGTCCATTTCTAGATCTCCATGACAAATGTCTCGCAGATTTAAGGAAATCAGCCTTGCAAACTGAGCTAGAGTTGTTTGGGCTGGAAAGCTGCTCCACTACCCTGCCTACAGGCATCATGAGAAAAGAAGCAAGGGAGTATGTTGTAGTAAACTTGCTTATTTTTGTTTGAAACTCAAAGTTCTTGGTCAAGGGACCTCTCGAGTCTCATAACGCAGTCTTCTGTATCATGTCATCTGTTTGAGGGAGGAATGGAGGGCTGGAAGCACCACTGCAGTTTTTGTTCTGCTTGTACCTCTGTGTATGTGATGAGAGTTGTGAAACTTGGTGCAGTCTGATCACGAGCGGTTAGCTATTTTCCTGAAGCACTGCAGCATGTCATAGTTGGCAGCACAATTAGGGGAAATACGTTGCAGTGTGTAGCTCCCAGGCAACATTCCGTGTGCCGTGCAGTGGGCAAATACGCTTTCATACTTGCCTCTATGTCAGGAAAAACAGTTTGCTGTATTCAGTGTCTTCTTGCTTCTGTACCATGAAAATGCTGTGAACAAAGAGCCTGGTCCAGTATGGTGTGGAACACCCTCTGCTTAGCTGAGCTCAGCAAACACTGGAGGCGATGGCTCCCTGGAGACCCATGCTAAAGCACCTCTGCAGTCCTCCAGTGAGGGGGAGGGAGTAGCCCAGGGGTAAACATGCTCCAGGCAGTACATAGGCATCTCAAACCTTGAGATAAAGCTTAGCGATTTAAGTGTTGAGACCTCAGTGGATAGCACTAGAGAGTTGAGAAATGTTGAGAATTGAAACAGGCTGATTATGTTTCAGTGTACCACTTCCAGGTGCCCTAGATAGCTATCCAGGGTTGATGTAGCCATTACATGTTGGACATACGTTGCTTATCCTGTACTCTGGACATTCTTATGACCCTGGTGGGGAACTTTTGGGCCAAATGGTAATGTGTTTCAGAATGTTCAAGATTAACTAGTCTGTGTCACCTTCTTATGCATGATAGCTACTGTATCTGTTTGCTTGATTCTTCCTTCTAGTATCGGAATGCTTTTAAGCAGAGTGCTGTAGAGATTATAGGGCCATACTTCTCGGAGTTATTCCCGGAGTTGCTTTTTGAGGTCTAGACCTACATGTGTGTCTTCATTCTTGGGGAGAATAGAAAACTTCCATTTACTAATGCAAAGCACTGAAGAAATATTCTTAGCTGTACTTCAGTATGTTTGCTCAAGATGCATTATGGTTTGCCCTTGCATACTGTATTGTCTGGACTTAAGCTCCCTGTGCCCTCAGCTGCAGTCCTCTTATTTTTATTACATGCATATTCTGAAAAGACGAGACTTATTCATCAAAAAGCTATTGTCTGATGGTGTGCAAGGCTGTAATGGGTGGTCTGACTTTCTTTTTCCCCATCTTATAGGATGCCTCAGCATCTGAAATTAGCACAGAGGGCAATCTGAAAAAGAGACTGATTATCAAAATACTGTGGTATGCAATGTTTTGATCAATGCAGGTGAGGCTATTGCAGGCACAAGCTGTTAAAGTAAATGGTGATAGAGGGGAAGCTGAGGGAAGCAAGGTATAGGTATTATAAACCTTTCTTGGAGGATGGCTTTTACCTTTTTAATTACTCTATGAAAGAGACGGAACACAAGTATGAATTCATTTGTAAAACCTTTGGTAGAAAGTCTATTTTTTTTTTTTCCTTCTGTGCAGTTAAGTACTGTTCCTTGAAGAATGGTTATCATACTCAAAACATAATTTTACCCAGCCTTTACTGCATGCTGTGATTGCTGCTGTGTTATCACATCTTTACAGGTTGAGGCTGCAAGTGATTCAAGTTGTAAGTGACAGCTGCTGGCCTAGCCTCTCTCCTTGCAAGTGTTGCTGTTAGTGTCTGGGCTGCCAGGCTAAGGTGAATCAAAGTCTTAAAATGTCCAGCATAGCAAGACTCGAGCGTTACTTCTTGGAGCACATTCAGCCTGTGAAAAAGCATTTCACAGACTGCTGATGCCAAGCAATGATGATTTTAGACTTTCTCCAGAACAGTGTGTGCTGTAACTTTGAGCTATTTAAAAAAAAAACAACCTGGCAGAATTTTGTTGACGTGCATTAATACTGACTTTAGTATCTGATAGTGGAGAGAAGTTTTCCTGAAGTTGAGGCAGTTAGAGGTGAGTACCTAGTTGTGAGAAATAAGCAAGCCAGCTTCCAGAGGTGGCTGTTCAGTCTTTCTACGTGGTGGTGGTTGTCTTTTTTCCTCCCCTCACCCTTTTCCATGCTTAGCCACTCTAGATATCTAGATGTACCAACCTATGACTCTTTGGTATTGATTATCATGATGAGTTGGTGAGATCTTGAGCTGTGCTCTGTCAGTTGGAAGAGGTGGCATTGTGACACTTCAGTTGGCAGCCAGTTCTCTGGCTTCACTATCCTTTCCTCCCATGCACTTCATGAGTCCAACAGAAATGACTCCCCGGCTCACTCAGTTGTTGACTGTAAAGCATTGATGGACTGGCAGTTTGAATCACAGCTGTTGAGTTGGTGTTCCTTTAACTACAAAGCCTGGTAATTCTCATGGCCTGTCATTGCACCAGTTGGTGGCAGCTCTTGAAGATGAATGCGTTGAGTTCAAAATAGATCCTTCTGTGTACAAACCGGTACGTGGTAAATCACAAGATCTTCATGGTCACACTTAATGTAGCTCTCCTTTAAATAGGACAATATTGCTTCTCTGCTTTGCTATTTAATGAGCTTCTCCTGCATATTTATATGCTTTAATCCTTCTCCAACTATATTATGCAAAGCTTTTAACATTAGGTTATCTGGTAGAGCACTAGACCCATGAAAATCCGTAAGTTTTTGCTATTTAAATGTGAGGAAACTAGCTTTTGTGAGGGACGGAAATGAGGGAGAAGTAGCTAAGCCAATGCCTCAGGGCTGATTTAGCTGCTAAGGATTTAGTTAGATTCTTGTTCTAACAGTTCCAAGTCTGGCCATCTGTGCCCAGTGAAGTGCTCTGTGCTTCACTGCCGGTACTCCACAGATGCAGGTCTAGAGCTTGGGCATTGCTTTCTGGAGTCCAGAACTGTATATTGCAAAGTAGATGCTATTCTATGTTCGGTGTTTCATATTGCAGTCCAGAAGGGAGCATCCTCCCAAAACAGAGAGCTAGCATTCCTCTAACGTACTGTGCTGTAAGCTTTGCCCCGTGAGCACAGTCTTGCCCAAAGCCAACCCAATCTGACTGATGTTCAGATGAGCATTGCGCAGTATGAGCTTTAGCTGTATGGAAACAAGCTTGGTGTTCCTTCACAAATAAGGTTTGCTTTTCTCCTCTTGAGCTCTGGCTCTGCTTTTTCTTCCTGACGTGTCCTGCGCTCTGTCAAAAGTTAAACATAATGTTTGGGAATGTGTAGAAGCCACTAGCCAGCACTAAATCAAAGCTACTCTTAGCTTAGTTTTATCTACCTGTCATTCAGTTCATGCCTTGTGTAAGTCAGGTGCTGTTGTCATATGTCCGCTGAAGGAGCATTTGTATCGGTCTCATGGTGTCGATAACTTTCAGTTGTTCTCCTGGAATGCTAAAGGTAAGTTTTGGAAAGTGATTCTTGATCTATAGATTATACAAAGTGGGTTTATAACAGAATGTTTTCTGTCTTCACTGTAGCTTATGTGGTGGGAACCTAGAATAGTTTACTTGGCATTTGACATTTACCTTTCTATAAGGAAAAGCTTCATTGTTTTTGTCACAGGAAGTGAAACATTTTTTTTGGTAGCTATTAGCCCTCCTCTTCCTGATGTATAATACTGTATTTTGCACTGTTGGGAACCTAGAAAAATCTTCTGTACAAATACATGCAACCTTATTTATAAACTTGCTTTTTGCTGTGGGTGATTTCTGTGAGGGAGCACAGGTGAACTTAAGCACAATGTGTTGCCCTTCCACATCTGATAAAAAAAAAAAATTGTAAGGAGGGCTTAGAGGGAATACCTATATATATGTGGCAGTGCTTTTCTAACTGGCAACTTGTGTTCATTGGCTCTAAATTGCATCTCTGTATGCTGTCAACATATCTTGGACTATTTGCCTCTCCTGTTGTCACAAAAGCATCAGGAGTCTGTAGTCCTGCTGCACCTATAAAACCTGGCTCTCAAACCAGAGTTGACAGCTGTTCCATCTGATGTTGACCTCTGCTCGTTCACATGAATATCTGCTGTGTTCCTCAAGAGCTGATGTAATCTGTCCAATAAACACAGATTAGCCTGAGGCCTTGGCTTACATGGTTTGTGACTGAAACATGTGGATTTGCTATGAGAACTATTTAGTATGACTTCCCATTTCACTTGTAAGTTGTGACTGAGCCACGAATGACAGAGGATACTACTTAGATGTTAAAATACTTCTGCTGCTGTTCAACAAGATGCAGTGATTCCCAGAGCTGCCATTACCTTGGAGTTGCTCAGGTTAGCTGAAGGCACAGAGCAGGTCAGGAAAGATTCTAGAAAAGATACGAATTTTCTAGGAAGCGATGTCATCTGACATGGCCCTTCTGGCAGGAGTGAGGAGATCGTATGTAGTTGACTATATACAGATAAACATTAGAGGAGGGTTCTATATTGCGGAGTGCGCGCATATAAAATTTGGTGTAAAAGTGATCTCACTGAGTTGCCTTTATAAGAGGGAATTCATCCCAGCCCAGGAGTTGTCCAGTATGTAGACAAGCCAGACTGGCATTCCTCAGAGCACCCAGCGGGCTGTGGGACAAATTCCTCTAGTCTGGGATTACCTGAGTCCTGTTTTTGACGACTTGCCTACGTTACAGACAAGCATCAAATGAAACTGTCTCATTTTAACAATTTTCTGATGGACTTTTGTGTTCTCTTGGTAGCTGCCATTAACCTAGCAAAACTGAAGCTTTTCAGACATTACTATGTTATGGTAAGTAAAACACCCGTAAACGTGCATACAGAGCACTTAAAAGTCATTTAAGCCTTTCGATGGATTACATGTTGGAAGCTACTATAGCTGGTGGATGTGGTGGAGATGTTCCTTGTTCTGCGGCAGTGCTGTGTTTTGGCATATTGGTCAACTGGGTTAAAATCCTCAAAGCAACTTCCCTTCTTTTCCTAGTGGTTGCATCCTCCTATCTTTAAGTTGGTTCCAGCTATTTGTAACGCTTACTAATTTCCTCTGGAGACAGCTTGAGCTGCCAGTTGAATTGATGGGCTTGAATAACGTACTGTAAACTTGCTAAAAATTAAACTTGGGACCAAATGGTGCCTTCAGATGCATGCGTGCAGTTTCTGATTAAGTCAGTGGGAGCCATGAGCATACCTCCCAAGAGAGCATTGGCTTCTTAATGGTTTCCAACGGTCTCATTTCAGACTCGGAATTCTAAGTGGTAAGAGTAATAAATTACAATTGTGATTCTTCAAGTTCTACGAAACCTTAATACTTAAAGCATTTTCCTGCTGTAACTTAAATATTTTGGCAATAGCTTGAGTCATTTGGATGTTCAACAAGCAGTAGAACCCTCAGCCTATATCTTACGTGTTTATCAAGGAGCATAATAAGGCTAATCTGATGTGATGAGTTGTCTGGGAATTGCTTGAGCTACTTCTCTGGAAAAAAGAGGTTCTATAAGGATGATGCTATTGTTCTCATCATGCTTTCTCCTTTTCCTTCCCAGATTGTGTGTTACATCTACTTCACACGGATCATTGCTATTCTCATAAAAATTGCTGTTCCATTCCAGTGGAAATGGCTGTACCAGGTATATGCCAGCAAAGGAAGATACATCCATTCCTTGATATTTTTTTTTTTCCCTATTATTCTTTAAATGTGACTGCACCAACAAAAACCAAAACCATAAATTGTTCCTCATGTTGTAGTAGAACATCTGAAAACAAAGTACCTGCACCCTGTCTCCTCCTGATTTTTAACACTGAGGTGCCTATGGTAGCAAGAATGTATTTTTAGTTTTATGTTTGTCCAGCAAGGTTGCTGGATTATACATGAGATGTCTGAAAGTAATTGTATTATTGATTTTTAGTCTTTCAATTTAAAAATGTCTGAAGGAAATTAATCAAGAATGTACAAAGGAAAAAAAATCAGTCAGGTTTGCCCTGTGTAATTGAGGCCCCAGGGAGCCAATGAAATAGGCTTTCACTCTTCCATCTACAGGCTTTATTTGCCTAGTGACTCTTAAATACTTGGTTTCTTAACGTATAATCCAAGTAACTGTGCAGGGAGTCTTTGGAATACATTAACTGTTGAAAATACCAAACAACTTAGGGATGACTTTTTTCCCCTCATTTAAAAGCAAAGTCTTGTGATAGTTATTTAAAAGCACTGGAGTGATGGCTAGAACTGTAAATGTATTTAAAGTGACAGGAAAAGCTGAAAGAACAAAAGGCTTGACAGCCTTTAGCCTGGGATTAATGATAACAGGACAGGAATTACTTTGTTATTTCTGCTATGGCACGGGCTTCTCAAACCTTATGAATGAGTAGAAGTGTTTCATGACTGTGAAGGATTACAGGATTGAACTTCAATCTTGTGTTTTTACTTGCAGCTGCTGGATGAAATGGCCACACTTGTGTTCTTTGTCCTCACTGGGTACAAGTTCCGTCCAGCATCAGACAACCCTTACCTACAGCTTTCTCAAGATGATGAGGATGATTTGGAGATGGAAGCTGTGTAAGAACCCCCTCCCTTTTTTTAACTTCTTCACTTGATTTGAGAAAACTAATGTTTAAAAACAATTTACTTTAATCTCTCTAAATCCTTCTTTGAAAAAGATCAAGATTGGCTTGCGCGTTTAAAGATGAGGTGTCTATTTGGTGTGTGTTAAACTAACGAAGAGATTTGTGACATGTATAGGACCTTCTGAGCTGGATATTGCAGTAGTGTGGAATAAGCTGGTAAAGCTTTTCATGGCGCAAAAATGTCCATGAAAATATCAGGTTAAAGCTTCCGTATTTAATCTGTGTTGCTGAACACCAACAAGCCTTAGAGATTGTCTTTAATGCTTCATATTTAAAAAACAAAAACAAAAATAAAACAAAAACCCACAACATAAAACCAAACAATCAAACCAATAAAAACAATCTACCAATCTACAGCATATAAATGAACATGGTGTAAGGTCACTTCTACCTTGATGTTCAGCCTGTAGCTTTACAGAAATTTATCTTGAGTAACACTGAACTGAGGAGATGGATTTTTACCAATATTCTTAGCTGTTCTATTCCTTGCTGCTAAACAACAAGGCACCACAAATGCAGTAGGACCTGAGATAGTCTGGAGAAATTATAAAGTGGGGCTCAGTCGAAGTCCCTGTCACTCTTTGCAGTGGTTTTCTGAGGACTTAAAAAATGCGTTTTTGAATCTATAATAGAAACTGCCTTAAGAAATTCAGCGTGCCAGAAGTGTTGAATACAGCTATAACTGTCACAGACTCTGTTGCCTTGATAGGAGCAGAATTAACCTAATCACTTCAGTAGTTACACATTTCATGCATAATTGCAATTCATGTACAGGCTCAGAAGCCTATTCCTAAGAGTTTTTCCAGTTTGGTAAAAGTCCTTTACCTCATCTTGGGTGAAACAAATCAACACTCTGATTTTTATTGCTGGGGCAAAAAAAAAGTCAGAATGTGTTTGCCCTTGTAGTTAGCTCAGAAAGAAATGGATGTTATTGGGAAATTACCACAAGGAGGTTTGAGGTAGAATCCAGCCTGAAATGTCATGCAAGGAGTTTAATTTCTCTGAAATATGTCTAGTAGCAAGGATCATCTTGCCAATTGCTTAGCTATTTTTGCTTTGGGTCTGTAAAATCTGTCATTGTTGGAACTGGAATCCAACTAGTGGGTAGTGACCTTAAAATTGCTATCACTTAAATGTGTTAAATGGTTTATGTAAGAAACTGGTTTCAGTTTGGAAGCTGGTAAGTAAACATCCGCATCAGGATGGCACTGGCTGAACTGGAAGATGTGGCAGGATTTGTGATTGTCCAGAAATGAGCTTTTTGCCTATTAGAGTGAATTTCAACTTTGCATTACATGCTTAATGAATTTGAATTGGGTTTTTTTAGGACTTAATAATATGGCACCTTTCATATTTAGTGATTTCAGTAAATTGGAGAAGCTGCTAAATTTAGGAGGATTTGCCAGAAATAACATGGAAAAAGTTTAATGAAATAATTTATGTCTCGCCATAGTGAAATGGACATTACTAGAAACTTGAGTATCAGAATTCCTTGTGAGCCTTTTCCTAGTAAGGCATTTTGCTCTTTGCCTTGGGAGTTTCCATTGTTGTGCCTTGTGGGTTGGTCCCCTTAGCCTTGCTTGAATTTTTCTCATCTGATTCACCAGAAGTTTTACTCCATTTGGGCACTTGGCAGGGTATAATCTGTAAGTGTCATGTTCTCCCTTCCCCAGCTACATCAGGGAGGTTAGGTTTGCACGTATTTGGAGAGCCTGATGTATACACCCTCTGTGACAGGTGAAGCACTGCAATGAAAGTGTATTAAATTTCTTGTTGACTTGGTCTTGCTGGTCCTATTTTTGCCTTTCTAAATATTAAATGTTGTTTCGGGGGCGAGGGGGAAATATCAAGGCTTATTTGAACAAGTGACTAAGTCCCTGACAGTATCCTGACTAACCATTATATGAGTGTTTTGTCTTTCATGTGATAAATTCCCGCTTGTCTTCGGAGGCTGTGGCAGGAGTTAAAAGCATGCAAACTTCAAACTTCATGGTGTTCTGCCATGTCTTATTGCCAGGTTTTAGGGTTGTTTTCCTCTCCCAGAGGGTTTTTGTTAAAATCAGGCTTCTTAAAACGTTTGCTGCAGAAGCATTTCGTTTCTTTAGACTCAACATTTCTAGGAGCCAATAGAGGGGAGAGCTGTAAGGTCATCAGGCTTGCTTGTCTTCCAGGAAAAAATAGGACATTTTAAGTGCAGCTCTCTAGCTTATGCCTGTTTTCATGAAGTGCAAACTATACAAAGCTCAGTCTGGCAGTAAATTTAAATATTAAGGACAGTGTGGAAATCTGCAAAGTTTCAAGAGAAATACAAAGAGTAAGGTGCCTGTGACAGAAGGAACATAAGGCACAAATCCTCCCTCTGCAAATTCTTGTAACCCTCAAAAAATAAAATACAAGTCAGAAACAACAAAAGTAACTTGTAATGAGGCTCTTTCAACTGATGTGCCTCTATCTTGGGAAAAGGCATCCACAAATGTTATAGGACTTTCTCTTCAGTTACACCAGATTCCATAGAAGTTCTCCTGGCGGAGAGGAGAGTATGACTAAACCTGAACTAAGGACCAGGCTGTTCTTTTGCAAGTAGGGGCAATACCCGTTCATCAACAGAGTGGCTTTCTGTGTATTCTGTGCTGGGCAGCCTCTTGAGCCTGTTCCGTCAGTATGTGGGCTCATTGCTGACAGTTGATTAGATTAAAGTACTCTGTTTGAAAAGGTGCAGCCACACTTGGCAGAAAGAGTTGTCGGGCTTCCAGCCCTAATGCCATTTCTGGGGCATAAACACAAAAATATAAACAGTATGGTAGATGAGGTGGGAGTGAGGAAGAGGAAAGGAGGCAGTTTGAGGTTTTTTTTTATTCTTGCAGTAAGTTACTACATTAGCTCGGTAAGTTTGCTTTAAATGTTAGGTACCTAAGCGCTCTTCTATGGATCTTGGTTGAGAATGATGTTCATCCACGTGTGTGGGGTTAACATACTTCCACTGGAGGAGGAATTGCAGGAGAAGCCATTAATGATTTTGTTCTCAATTCGGTAAATCCATCTTATTGAGTGTGTGGAGACCAACTTTGTTTTTCCTTAACGCCCAAAGCAGCCTCAACAGAGTGAACTGTTGTGGTAACACTGACCAACCTTTGCTTATGCCTTGGGCTCTGGAGTTTCTCACTGTGTCATGAGGCAACCTATTCTTGTGCTGAGACCTGAAGTCCTGGTTGGTTGTTTTCCTCTGCTTTCTGTCAGATTGTGCATCATGGCAGACTGATTCATGGTGCTCTCCATTAGAAGTGATTTTTCTTCACCTAACGCATCTTTCTCATGCAGAGATCAGGTTTTTTGCTCAATGGCTGATCAGTTTTCGCTCCAGTTTGCAACAGCTTTTAAAGGTTGGCTGCTGCGAGTATCAGAGTATTTCTTGTTGGGACTACAAAACAAAAAAACTGGAGAAAAGACAGCTGAGATCCACCACTGTGGAGGGCTGAAAATGCCTTCTGAATGTTTAGCCGTTCCTTTATACCTTGGATACAACGCCTGGGGGAGAAAAAAGAAAACTAAGAAATTGCTGCAGCATGTACCACTGTGCAACGGAGTGTTCAGGGAACTCCTTTTGTGCCTTATTTGTGACAGGTATTCCTCTGATGGCTACAAAAATTCTCTCTGGAGAGAGATGGTTTAGTGAGAAGGATTTGTTGCATTTTAGCTACTGCTAGTTTATAGGCTAGAAATGCAGTTCAGCAAACTGCAAGTGAGGAACACTTGCAGTATTGCAGGTCAGAACTGAAGTCTTGAGACTGCTCAGGGGACTAGAAGGAGAATTGCACTGTGCTTGGTCTTAGTGCTGATACCCTTATCTTACTGGGCACTAAAACGTGTTGGCTGAACTGATTTTTGAGAGGGAGAGGAATTGCCCCGTTATACACAAACAGTCTGAGAAAATGAAGACTCAAGAGCTAGGCCATACATTTGTTATGAGACAAGAATAGCGCTCATCATCTGATCTTTAACTTTCACTGTTAAGAAATCCACCATGAAACCTCTCCCAGTTCTTTGCTATCATTGCAGGGCAGGGACAGTAAATAGCCTTTCTGGTAACAAATTACACGGCTTGACCTGGTTGCAATTTCAGGATGTAGCTGTTTGTCCTTTCCCTCCATAGAAGTGGATCATTCCCTCTTAGCCATAACCTCTGATCATTTTTGTCATCATCTTGGTGTGTAATGGGTTTGTAATGGTATTAAATGGCAGTGCTAAAATCTAGACTGTGTGCCAGGTGGGATCTTACTAGCTGCAAGTCAAGTGTTAGGCCTGTTTTGGTGTCATGTATGTGCAAAACACCTACTTGTATGTCCCGGTATGCCTGCTTTTGCATTGCTATGTTAGCTGCTCATTTTTGGTTTGTAGTCCATTGTAATCTTCAGTTTTTCCCTAAGAACTGATACTTAGCCCCTTATTTGGTGATTATGAAGTTAATTATTTCTGAAGAGTAAACTTTGTAGTTGTCTTGTTGCATTGTCCCTTATTTTTCAGACCATGACTTCGATTTGTCAGAATCCTTCTGTGTTCTAGTCCTGTTCTCAGATATGTAGCTCTTAGTGTCTTCTGCAGATCTAATAAGCAAGTTCTCTATTCCATTACCCAGGCAATTACTGAAAATATTGAGTAGAAGTGAAGTCAGGACGGACCTCTCTGGAACCACACTCAATGTTCTTTCATTTTGACAGGAAACCATTAAGTACATCTCAATGCATGCTTTTCCAATTAGTTACGCATCTACTTCGATGGTTTTGTCTAGCTTATGTTTCCCCAGATTTTTTTCCTATGTGACTATGGGAAAACCTTTGTCGACAGGGAGAACTTAGGAGATCTACATGTTCTCTGTGCTGATAAGCTTGATGTGATTGGTTTTTGGTTTTTTTTTCCCCCCAGGCAAATGTTTACTGTTTACTAATTCCATCTTTCTCCTTTAAGCAACTACTTTTCTCCCTTCTTTTTTTTTCTTTTTATTTCAATAGGGCATAAAGTTGCTATTTGATGTGTATCCTTTTGACCCTTCCCCTATTCCCTTAAACACAAGCTTATCTAGGCCCACTCTAAAGTGTCTGAATCACTGACGCTTCCATTACTGCCACTGCTACAGAGTCACTGAACACACCAGTTTGAATAAATTATTTTTACAGTATGTGAACAGAAGCTGATATGTAACGTGAAGCTAAGGGCATTGTCAGAAGAGTGTATCTGAAGATTATTTCTCCTCTTGGGTGATAGTGTGAAATTGTTGTTAGCTAGTCTGATCAAATAAAGTATTCTTACATGGTAAACAGCAGATGAAAGCACACAAAGACTGACAGCGGCATCTTTGAACAGGACTGTTTTATGTATGCTTCTAGGCATCCCTTGTGAATGCATTGAGCTATTGGTACTCTTACTTTCAGCATCCAAAAGAACCTTTGTAGCACATTTGTGGAGAAAATATACCTGCACAGAATGAGAATCATACTGTGCAAAAGAATAAAGTAAATGTCTCGTGCATGTGAATATCCTGTTTTGTGTGGCAATAGAGAATGGGCTGAAGAGGTTGTTGGATAGCCAAGGTAGTTCTGAGAGGAGTGGTGCTGTTCTGGCTGGATAAACAGTTCAGTCTGCCTAATGTTTGAACAGTATTCTGAGGCTTTATAGCTCAATGGTCAGACTGCCATGACAAATCCAGACTTGGATGATATAAAAAGGATGATCTCTCTCTTCTGTCTTGTTGCTGTTCATTGAGTAATTTTACTATTAACAGGAGTTCGTGTGCATTAAGGTAATAAGGTTCACTTGGGGCAGTGTCCACTGTGGGTGCATTTGTGTAATACGTTGTACCTATTAAAAGCATTGCAAATGCAGAAGAAAGTCTTTAATGCATAGAATTAAGGGTGTTCAGCTGTACAGCAAAATGTTCTTTAAGCAAGCTGCTCAAACTTTAGCAAATAAACACCTGGTTTAACTGTTTAACCACCCCTGCTGTCTTTCAAGTATGAGCAAATATTGTTTGCTGTTTTAGTTTAATGATAGATGGAGAGGGGGCCTTGAGGCTCTCAAGGACAGTGGCCTTGCTCCCAGCGCCCACCAGTATTGTGTCCAAGATGATACCTGGCCTGCAGAATGGTAGCAATAGGAGAGACTGAACATTGAGACTGTCAGGTCTTGGTAAAGAGACACTTGAAGTGTTATTTGATGTGCACAGGAAGATGAGCCTGGGCTGTTGGTGAAATGGATGTTACAATTCAAGTTATGTTCTGTATTTCTCTCTTCTCTTCCAGGGTGACGACTTCTGGAGTAATGGAGGGCATGAAGAAGGTCAAGAAAGTGGTGAATGGTTCAGCAGAGCCACAGGGCGAGTGGGAAAGCATGGCATGATGGACTGGACTAAGGCAGCACTTTCAGAGAAACTTTTTTAATTTATTAATATTACTCTCAGTGGAAGGGGAGCAGCTAGCACTTCCCAACACTGACACTGCAGAGCAGGGTGTGTCTAAGGGGAGCAAAGCAGTGCAGAAATATAACTATTCCTCTGATCATAAGAAACTGGGTCTCTTGGTACCTGCAAGGAGTGTGAAGCTTTCCTAGGGATTTTGGGTAGCTTTTTTCCCACCCC
>VYXH01000340.1:407668-421696 GCA_013397275.1 Burhinus bistriatus
CCCCATCCGCCCCCGCCTCCCCTTGCTGGATCAGTTAGGTATTCTAAATTGTTTGCGGTTGCATTCTTCAGAATGTTTAACACCAATGTGAAGAGAGACCTTTAGTGTGTATGTAAAGTATATATTTTATATAATGTACATACATATATATATACACACTTGCTATGTAACATGTATGCTGGGAATTACAAAGTGTGTCAAAAAGTGGGAAAAGAAGATGAGATGTAAGTATTCTTTTTTCTTTTTATAAACTCTCCTTTTGGCTTGGACAAAACAAATGAACAGGAACAACTGCAGTTATTTGAGAGACTAAATGGGATATTGGATCAGATGACTTCTGCCACTACTGGCATCAGTGGGAAAGTTGATAAGTATCATCTTGTCTTATCCATGCAGGTATACACTTGAATGTGTCAGGTTTTGAAATGTATTGCTATACAGGAAGCAAATGACTGTTCTCCATTAAAAGCACTAGCCTGTAGTGCAATAAGCATTAACGTAAATTCTGCACTGTTCATGGAGTTGCTCTTGATTCACATCCACCTGACAAGAAGTACACAAGAGGTATAAGACTGATGCTTGCTTTTTAGGGGTCTGTCATGCCATCTTAAACATTTAATTTCAAGCTGTGACCCAGAGCTTTTTGATCTGCTTTATAAAATATTTTCAAGATATTTCAAAAGACACTCCTTTCTGGCACAGTATAAACAGTACCAGAATCTCCAGTGGAAATCTGTCTGGCAAATGTACTGCAGCATATATCTCTGGTTCACCATTATCCTGAGTTACTTAGCCTCTCTGGGTGGCTGCTTGTACCTCTCTGGCTACGTAGGATTAATGATACTGCCGTTTGTGATGAGCTGAACTGGTCAAAATGGTACTGCTGCCAAAATCAGGCAACTGCAGCTCCCAGTCCTAAACGTTTTTTGTCAGGAAAGGAGAAGATAATGACCAGAACCTCAATGTAGGGGAATACAGAAGTCTTGACTATTAGCTGCAAACTTGCAGTGGAGTCTTTAGAGACATGTTACAAATGCCATGTGTGTTTTTATTTGTGGTACTCTGGAAGTGTTAGTAAGGCAAGCTGCTGTCCATAGCTGTAGTAGTAAGGCATAGCAAATGATTGTTAATTTGGGGGAGGACAGAAGTGGTTCGCTGTAATGAGGATAAGCTTTAAGAAAAATAAATCAAGTATAACTCGCTGACCCACTGAAGCCTTAATATTCATGTAGAGACATTGACATATGGTGCTGTTGAGCAAAGTGCTTCTGTCAGGGTGACGGGGATAGGCATCATCACAGAGCTTCGGATGTGCCAGCATCTTTTACAAACTGATTTAGGAATTGCTTTTTTGACTGAAGGGACTACATCTCTGGGGCACAACTGATTAGAGGACTACTAGGTTTTTTATTCTTGAAGTTTAGAAGGAAGATTTTCTTTGGAACCTTGAACCACTTCTTCATCAGTCTTGAACAGGGATTGTAGAGCTCTTAAATGAGCAGTCTGTACCAAGACTTGCTGTTTGACGAGCAGCATTGTTTTCTCCAGTTGCCACTTCTTTTCCCGGATGTCGGTTCTATGCATCATGGAAATGGTAGAAATGAATCTACCTGCTTTGATACCTGCAACTGGTTTCTCTTCAGATAAAGCATGAGGAGAGCCCTCTTCTCTGGGTACAGAGTCCTCTTCTATGTTCTTCCTTGGCTGTAACTGTGTAGTAATCACAGCAGTGACAGTTTGACTTTTGCTGTCATTGTCTTGCAATGACACAGTTTTAGTGGAAACAGAGCCTATACCACTAGAAAGGCTGTTAGATGACCTATGAGCCTTTTAGACCTTCTGTATGAAGACATCTTCCACATATTAAGTAGACGAAGTGAGAGAAATTGGACTATAAACAAAGATAGACAATCCCAGCTCATCATACACTTAAATACGATACCTGAAAAACTCATCTTCTCACTCTGCACAGTTACTCTGTCCCTGTGAAAATGTCACTATTTGCATCCAAAGGGCTACTCAGGCTGTAAACTTTGTTCAGAGCGGTCCACTGGAGACTTGAAGTCTGTTGGCACTGAAGTGTGGAAGGGATAAGGATTTGTTGTCAGGAACAGAAGTGATATAATGGTGTTAATCCAGACATGATGCTGTCTTAGAACCTGTTAATACCTTCTGCAAATGAGATGTGAAATTCTGATGGGTGTAGTGTTTCACCCAAAAACATGAGGGGCTGTGCCAGGACCCCAGCGTGGGCTGAGCTGGCTCCAAGCAGCTGCCTGTTCCATACCTCAGCATCAGTGGAGGTGCTGATTTGGTGAGTGCTTTTACCTTGGTCTCAGGTTTCTTTTTTTAGATGCGCTTTTTGGTGAAAGTTGCGCATGGTGTAGGTTTATCTGCCAAGTCCCTGCTCACTAGTCAAAGGCCAAAAAATGGCACGAAAATGGCACGTTTTGGTGTGGAAAGCTATGACAGTACTCTGAAAGTGTTTTCAGAAGAGCGATTTCCAAGTTCAGACCTGAGCTTCAGTAGTCAGCTATACAACTAACTTCAGCTGGCGCTTAATGCAGGATGCTAACCAGCCGTACAACAGGAACTAGTCAGACCTAAGCATTAGTAAAGAAAATGAAAGTGGATGTGCAAGTCAAACAGTGATAGAAGGTACTTACTGCCGCCATTTCCAAAGTAAATTTCCCCTTTCTCTGGTGGAATTCCTCAGAGCAGGTTGAAAAATTGTCTTTCAGGGTTGTATTATGGATTGGACGGTGGCTGGGATGTCGGAGGATGGAGGGGGTGGCTGCAGTTGTGCCTCTCGCAGCACGGTGTGTGCTGCACCGCAAAGCATCAAAGGGAGGGCTACTCCCTCTCCCTTCCTCCCAAGGCGAACCCGCATCTGCCTGACTGGCGAGTGCAGGACTCTATCGCTAGTGAAATGCAGCAGCTTAGAGCTCACCGGGCAGGATAATTGCAGTGCTTGCCTTTCGAATGCTGATGGCTGCCTGTCTGGTCGGGAGCTCTGTCTTTCACGGGGAGCGAAAATAGAAGAGCTGCTTGTGGCTTACAGATCATTTTGGGATACAACCTTACTTTCCTGTCTCTGCCTTTTACTGAAGTGAGCAACTAAAACAATCCCCCTGCGAGTACGCAGCGGTATAATGACAGGAGCCCTGGAAAAGCAGGTCTGGTGCAATTCAGAATAAATGGTTTTGAATGCATTCATGTATGTTGCTGCAGTGGAGTTCTCGGCACCCTCTGCAGACAAAAATGAGATCGGTTCAGTCTTCAGTTGTAATGCACGTTATGCCCCAGTAAATCCCTGTTGTTGATGACACGCACGTGCCACTGATGCGCTCCTCCTTCCTTCCGTAACTGTACAACAAGCTGTCTTCCATGGGAAACCTCCTTGCAGTGCAACTGCCAGACTCTTGCATTCTTCAGGCTTGAAAATGTTTTCCTTGATGGTTCATCAAGAGACGTACTAAAAGAAAGCAAGACATAATGGGGTCATCTGGAACATTGCTGCTGCTTGCTCAAAACGTAGCAGTTTGAGTTGAAGAAGCCACATGCTGTCCTATTAAGATGCTCTTTCATGTTGTCATCAACTCAGCGTGTCATGATCTGTGCAGTGCATTGTTCAGTGTTTCTCTCCAGCTGAGTGCCCTGTTCCTGGATTTCCATGCTGGCATACCCTGGGAGCATGTTGTAAAAAATTTGCTGCATTGCAGTATTTTTGTCTTGGAGCTAGTAATGTGGAAGGTGTATTTTTCAAAGCTAAGTGGACTCTCCCTAGCGTGAGTGTGCATCCACAATGTATCCTTAAGCACTGCAACATTCCTTCTGGCCGTGAAAGGCATGTCCTAATCGCTCCAATGTGCACATTTGATGAAAGTCCATGGAAGATTTTTAGCGTGTTAAGTCTCTTTTCCTTACACTATGCTCCTCTTACAGAAGAGAAATGCAGTCTGGCCAGTGACAATCAAATTGACAAGGAAGGGGGTTTTTTGTTGTCTATTTGAAAATTGCCCGGATGCATTTGAAGCAAATATTGGGTATTTGTGTGTTCTGTTAAGCTCTGAGAATTGAAGTTGCTTAGCTGTTAATAAAATAACTGGGTAGAAGTGCAGGTATTGAAGGGAAAGAGACCCTTCCTCCTTCAGTCTACCTGGTTTGTCTCCTTCAATTTGACCTGTCATGGTAGCTAACAGACTACTGTTACTATAAAGCAAAAGTGTGTTATTGATTCTGTGCTATGACCTCCACTTCAATCATAAAATGTTTCCGCATTTTTCACTCTTGTAAAAAGAGCATGGAGCTGTGGTCTGTAGTAGATGGGAGGTACGGTGAGATCTGAAACATAACTGTGTGTACACTGTCTAAAAGCTGTGACCTTGTATGTAACTTCAGTAACCTGAATGTTTCACAAAAACTGAGGCGGTGCTGCCCAGAGGCACTTGACCAATGTTGCTTTGTGTTCCCTAGGGTTGATTTGCTGGAAAACATTGTTCTAAATTGGATTAATCTGTTTCTTCTTGTAGCCACTGGGTATGATGCTGTTTTGGGCTTATTAATCACTTTTACTTACCAATATTGGGAAGCTGTGTATTTTCCCCCTTGTAGTTTCTTGCTTGAATATAGCAATGATCCTGTAAGAACTCCACAATGATACGTACTTGCAAGTGGCTGGAACAGGATTTAAGAAAAATACTGAGATACTTATGTGTAAAGTGACAGTACTGCAAGAAAGTGGCTGAGAAAGAGTCACTCTTGTGGGTTGCCTGGCTCAAAAACCCATTTATGTTTTGACTGCAGCAATCCTGTATAAAGGACAATTCTTAATAAATATTTCCCTGTGGGATTTTACTCGGCATTCTGCTCTCTGTGTAATAAAGTAGAGCCTGAACTCCACTTTATCAGAAGCACTTTGTCTTGTAGCTAGGATACTGGAGTGTTGGGCTGGTACCTGTTCTGTCAAAACAGAGTATGGGTCTAAATAGCTTCCCTTTCCCTTTAGTAACTATTAATAATTCATTCAGATCTTCTTGTATCATTAAGCAGCTTTAGGGCACCTTGTACAATGTAGCTTTGAATTCATTTAGTAAATGACCTCCAGAAGAACTCAAAAAGACTTTCCTGTACAGCAGGGTCCAGTTCCAGGGTTTTTGGTGACCTGTAAATATCCTGTTCCTCAGTTCATGTTCAGCTGTACAAATGGATTTTTTCATTTTTTTTTTAATTTTATTAAAAGAACAACAAACAGGATTTGAAGAGAAGCAAGGTAGATACAAATCAGGATGGTCTGTGTAACTTGCTTTCCCTGCTGTGATGCAAACGTGTAAAATAAAGACTGACCAGAAAGGAGTTTAATGCATCTCACTGTCTGCTTCTGAACTGCTAGCGACTAAGCGGGCCTGTTGATTCTAATGTCTGCATTTCCCCATGCCTGACTTCCATCTGCGTCCATTAACATCTGCGTTCATTAACATCTGCATCACGGTTACAGGGCCAAATCACAAAAATCTTGTGAGGAGGGGAAAAAGACTTTTCTAGGGGGAAAGCTTTCTTGTCAGTGACCCACAGTGGGGGTCACTTTCCTTGAGCTGAAAGAGCTCCAGGTACTGCAGCTGTGCTTGTGTGTGCCTAGCTCCTCTTTTAGTTTTGTAGGCTGAACTCCTGCAGTAGTTCATGGACTGAGTCTCAAAAGGATGGAAATGTTTCTTATAGTCCTATTCCTTGCAGCCTCGGGCAGGCAGGAAGGCAGGCACCTCTGCTTGTTGCTGCTAGCCAGCGTTGTGGTCTCCTTGTTCCACAGGGCTTGATGTCAGCTTGCCATGCAAGGGAGAACAAGGAGCTGCTTGCTTTGAACCTTGGTGACCAGATACAAATTAAGGGTAGAAACCTGTATTTTAAGTAATATCCTTTGTGGATCTGGCTGCATTATCTCAAAGGGGCAGGTCCTTGACCTGTTGTTTCAGGCTGGACTGAGGGCGATTTGGGACTTTTGTAGTTGTTCTCTTCCTGAGATGTCAGGATCTGACCGTGCGTTTTAGTTCTGCAAACTGGTGGGGTTGACAGGGATGCGGAGGGCAACGTATTTCTGTGAAGTGCTCTTCTTGATAATCCCCCGCCCCTCCAAAGCATATGCCCTTCATCACAAAATGTAAGTCTTCAAGATGTTTCTTACAGTTTAGCCTATAGTTCTCATCCTACCACAGAGGGGCAATGCCAAAAATAGCCTGTGTTCTCTACCCTGCAAATCCCAAGCAGCCAGTTCTGCCTTGCCTCAAGCCTTTGGGTGGGTGGTGTTTTACCAGGGAACTAAACTATAAAAAGTACGTGGGGTTTGGACTTACTAATACCCTGCTGTAGAATAAAACAAACTTTGTGTGATGAAGGCGATGGCTGGTTGTTGCACTGGGGTAGCCTACATCTGGCTCATGCAGGTAGTTCTTGGATATTAGGTTTCTGCAAACTGAACATCCTCTGCATTTTCTGTCTGTTGTGTATTTGGCAGTAAAACATCTCCCAGTACAGTGACAGCAGCCAAACTCATCCCCGCTGTAACTGCACAGCGCTCCAGTGGAGTTAGCTGTGCTGGGCCAAAAAATCACGGGGCTGTAATGAAAGGTTAGGGGAGGGGTGTGTAAAGTGGGACTAAATTGTGGGAAGACTCGCTTGCCATTGAGACCAAGTGTAGGTTATGTGGGAAAAATCTTGACTTCTGACTATCTTCTCCAAGCTGAGACAAAAGAAAAAAAATCCTGATTGTGACATAGCTCCTAGTATTTAAGGTCTGTTGCAAGTGGAGACTGTCAGGTAGACTTACACAGGGGGGAGAATAAACAAAACCAGAGCCCTTGCGCAGCTTTCCTCAATGTGCTGTGTTTGGATCCGAGTTTGTAGGTGTTTTCCTGTCCAGAGGAGGTGAATTGTTTTACCTGCTTTAAGGATTTTCTTCTAGTGTCTGAAATTCTGAGCTGTCTTGATTATTTGCTGCTCCTTGTTGCAGTCCAGGCTATCTGCTGTCAGTGCTTTTGCTCGGGCAAGATTATCTTCATGGCTGCAAAGAGCTACCTTCTCTTTAAATCTTGCTTTTACCTTCCTTTGCCTTCTGACTGACAGACTCTAATGAGCAGGAGCGTGTTGTAGTGCCCTGTATAGCGAATGGTCAATAAAACCAAATTGCTTTGTACAGAAGAGGTAATAACACCGCTTGTATTGGCACAGCTGATCCTGATACTGGGGTCCTCAGTTAGGAGAGGAGGGCTTTCTTGTGTCTTAAGTAATAACAAATGCATGTCACCCCTTTCTTCTCGCCCCTCTCATCCATGGAAAATAGTGTTACTTGGGGTGACACTGCTTTCTCGTGACCCTTTTCCCCTGTGGAATATTTTCAGTGGGGCAGCTGAGATATAACGCATGAGATGGCTCTTGTATTACTGAAAAAAAAAAAAAAAAGCACCACCAGGCATGCAAGGTGAGGCTGTTACAGTGGTGACATAGGTGAGGATCGAAATGGAGGAGATGGCTTAAAACTCCCTTTTACCGCTTGCTCTTAGGATGATTGTGCTGAGCTTGGGAGGAGACTTGCAGCATCCTCAGCGAGAGGAGCTGTTGACAACATGGGTCTCCTGCAGTAAGGGTAAATATATTAATAAGGGGTTTTTTGGCCCTGAGGATGCTGTTCTGAGGTGCTCATCTTCTTCAGTCCTGAGTCGTTTTTGTAGGGTGGCACAATATCCCATTGGTGGCCGACCACCCTAAGAACGCGTATGCACCCACCGCTTACTGTGGGGAGGGGAAGAGCCATTGTTAGTGCCTCAGCTGCTGCCTGGCTGGGAATGCCTCTTCTCCCGAGCTGCTCGGGATGCTTTGTTCTGTAGGAGCTCTGAAGCCAGAAGGAATCCCATGCCCGGCATGGCTGTGAAGGTATTGATCTGCATCTCCTGGGAAAAGCCAAACTTGTTCGTTTTTGGGATGGATCTCGTGCCAGGAGGTGGTAGCCAAATCGGAGGGGCTACAACAAACAGCTGCAGTGACTGAGACAAGAGAACTGGGCAATGACAGAAGATTACAAGAATTAAAGCTGTAAGCCTGGCTAAGTGATGATTAAAGAGATCCAAGAAGATGTAGCACGCTACAAAATGGTTGCATGGGGGGGAAACTGCAGAAACGGGTGGGGAATTAATTAGCGTGACGCAAGGCCTGAGCTCTGGAGAGGTGAGATGAAACGAAAGCAGAGGAGATGTTAGGAGAAACCTTTTGCCAATGAGATGGGTTGGGCTGCAAATAGTTTCCCTGCAAAAATGGAGGCAGTTCTGTGTTGTTTTAGGTAATCAACACTAGACTGGACAAATCACTGCTAAATATACTGTAGGGAACGACCCCTTATGGGCTGAGAGCTGAACTGAATGCCTGAGTTGGTCTTTTTCCATTTGCTTACCTCTGTGTGAAGTATATTGCATGCATAATTTCTGGTTTGGGGGTTCATTTTTGTTCTTCTGTTAAACCTTTTGGATGCCTTGAGTGAGCTCGGCTGCTCCATAGGAGGAACATAAAAGTACTACATTAAAATTAAGCCGGTACGTGTGTGCCCTAATCTAGATTCATGATAAATCAGGGTTTTAACTGTTGTTGCAAAAACGGAGCAGAAATATCTGCTGGGATTTACCAAGCACACAATGCCTGTGTGTTGCCGTGAATCAGAGCAGCCTTGTGGGAGGCAATGGTTCAACCTCTTCTGGCAACAAAATTTGAAAAATAGGTACGGGTCGATTTTGTATGTTTGAATATCTTTTGGGTTATGTGGGTTTTTTGTTGGTTTTGGGTTGTGTTTTGTTTGTTTGTTTGTTTTTAGTTTTAAATGCAAGGTGGGGTTTGGGTGGACAGACGTCACTGGTGACAGCGCAGTTTGCTTACGGAGCTTGCTCAAGAGGCTTGTGTCTCGTCTTAAAACCAGACCAGGTCAGCAGTGACCAGCTCCGGCCACTGCTCCTTGGGCTGCTCCAAGGCAGCGTCCGTGGCAGGGTGGTGTGTGCAGCAGGGAGACTCCACGCACCGAGAAGCTGGCAATGTGATAGGACTCGTGAGTAATCCTTGAAAGAGGCTGACTTCTGGCTGGCTGGTGGCGTGAAAACCACCACCGCAAGTGTTCCCCTGCGCCTGCTGCGAGTGCTCGCAGCTCAACATTGAGTGGCCAAAGACACCGAGCTACCTTCAGGGCGAAGATTTGGGCAGACAGCTGGCAGCCGCAGACCTTCTCTTTATTTCGAAGGTTTTTATGTATATATATTTTTTAGAAAAGCTTTGTTCTGCTCCAACCCCCAGTCTGGCAGTTTTAGGGACGCTTCTCTCAAAGAGAAGGTGGCTTTTTTGAGCAAAAACATCTGCTGAAGCTGGGCAGCAGAATTGGTGAACGGTGCTCAGGTAACCTTGTACAGTGCATCGCTCGCAGCGTGGAGAACGGCCTCTCCGGACCTCTTTGGTCGCTGGTGGATGCTGCAGGGCATCTTTGCTGCAAAAAGCTGCTGCTGCCTCTGCGACTGTGATCTTATCTCACACAGACACAACTGCGCCGCACTTGCTTGGTTGTTGTTGTGAGGAGTCTTTTATTTTCCGTCCCTGAACAAACGCGCTGCCTTGCTTCTAGTGTCGAGCCTTGTTCGAAGGCTCAAGGCGGCTGGGCTGAGCTCTGCGGTTCCTGTACTGCAGGATGAGCGTGGCAGGAGCGGAAAAAGGTGGTGGTTTCCCAGTTGCCAGCTGTGATTTGTGATGTGCCACGAAGGAAGATGGCAACACCTCCTCCTGCTTGGCTTTGTCTCAGCCAACTGCTGGCTCCGCCTGGCAGGCAACTGGGAGAGCAGCTGCTGAGTTCACCACAGCCACCCCTTCCAGGTTCCCACATTAGCATAACAATTACAGCCCCAGAGGCTGCAAAGAGGATACAGTCTTTAAAAAAATATACTAGAACTTAACGGAGAAATTAATAGCGTAGCAAATTGTAACACTCAGCGTGTCGGCTGCGTGTCAGTCTTGAAAGCCAGCTGTACGTGCAGCCTTGGCACAGTTGTGCTGATTTCCAGACCTTCCTCTGCATTTCAACATCTGCAATTCTATTTCTTGGGGAACAGGCCTGCAGGGCACCGTTCCTGCTGCCATTTACCCCAAAACCTGCTATGTTTGGTTTCTGTTGCATTTTCTCTAAAGCCATGCTATGTATTGGTACTAAAACGCTGCGCTAGCTGAAATTAATTTATAACTGTGATAGCCAGTAGGGCTGCTAGAGTTTGAGCCTCAGTGTGTTTTGGGTTATAAATCTTGATTTCTGAGGCTTTCTTACTTAGTTGTATATAGTTCAGTTATCGTAACAGTTATGACAGTAACTGCAAGCGCTTGGTGTTTGCTGTGGCCCGCAGTGAAACCAGGGGCAAAGCACGAGCATCTCGTCAAGCTTAAAAGTACTTCAGAAACCCACTGGCTGGTGAGCTCGAAGCTGTGGAGTCCCGTTTAAAGCTCCCCACAGTCCTGAAACCATACACGTGCGTAAAATTGTTGTAATCTGAGATTAGGGTGATGCCTGAGAAGCCGAGACACGGGCGAGGATGTCCCCAGGACTAGCTGATGCGTTCCTGCTTTCCTCGTTTGTGGCTGTTGCACCCGGATGTTCATCTCACCCTACTGGCATTTTTTTCCCCCCAAACCCCTTGAAAAGCAACTATTTTGGTGGCTCTCTGTGCCAGCGGTGACCACGGCTTGTCTGGTGGAGCAGCCAGCACTGTTGCCAATAATTTCTTTGGCTCTTCTTCTGACTGAGTCAGATCATTTAAGCATTAACCTTAAAATAGCCACTGTTTTTGTAGTTGAATAATTAATCTCATGTGTTTATGTTCCTTCCCCGTCCTAGGCTTTGAGGCTTCACCGTTCCCCTGCTGACTGACTCCCTGCTTTGGCACAAGCAAGTTCTTAGCAAAACTTGGCTAAAAATGTGGCTTTTTCACAAAAAAAGCACAAAGTATGGGCTCTGCGCGCTCTGCTCGATGAGTTCACTGCCAGGCAAAAGCTGTTTGCCTTTGCCGCTGCTGTCTCCACTTTCCAGATTCCTGGTTGGTTTTGGAGCATCTTCTCGATCGGCTTTTTTGGGTGGGTTGATGTGAAAGAGGAATGTTCCCAAGCCGCCAGGTCTGGGGGTAGCACTGGCCACGAAGACGATGGTGACAAGACTGATGGATGTGTGGATTCAGCGACACGCTAGGGAAAAAGGGGTTGGTGAAGCCTGAAGTGTGAATAAACCTTGTGTGGGGTCTCATCCAACCCTGGAAGGGGAGGAGAGAGGCGGATCCGCCGCCCGGCTCAGCTCAGCCCATCCCCTGCCTCTCTCCTCCCCTTCCAGGGTTAGCTCCAAGTGTGGGATACTGGATACTACCCCATCCCCAATTTCCAGCCCAACGCATGGCTCCAACCATGCCCAAAATGGGGGCCAGAGGGTGCTTTGGCTGCATTATACCCCTGATTTTTCAGATCTGAGCACATCAACAAGGGGGGAAGAAAGAAAAGACCTTTTGCCATGAAGCAAAGCCAGCGAGCGCCCTAGAGCGGGACGGGGTGGGGGGCATGACACCGAACCTCGCTGCTTGCATGTAGCGCTATTCCCAAGAGGTGACTGTAATCCCGACAATTAAATCAACAAGGACGCGTTGGGGAAACCCCCCGTGATGGCGTCTGAGGATGCTTTATTAAATGCAGGCAGCGGGGCGAGCCCACGTGGAACAAAGGCTGCGTGGCTGAGCCCGACAGCCTTGCTGTGTCCTGGGGAAAAAGAGCGCAGTGGTTTTATTAAACACTTTTTAAGTAAATACCCGAGGAAGGAAAAGCTTTCTGCAGACACAGACTCAGCTGCGCAGCCCACGCAGCTCCCAGCTTTTGCAGTCGGAACGCGCAGCGTCCTCGGATCCTATCCCAACCTCCGGCGCTGGCGTGGCAGGAGAGGCAGCAGCTTCCCTACAAGCAAGACCCTGCTCCGACCACAGCAGCGATAGCAAATATCGCCCAGGGAATGATCATTTCCATGGCAGCGTGTTGCAATATGGTGAACAGACGGCGGCGGACGCACCGTGAGCAGCGCACGCAGTCGCTTAATGAAAAAGCCGGTCAGGGCTGGGCAAGCTCGGGATGCAGTCGCTGGCGGTGGGGGGATGCAAGCACTGCCCTGGCTGCCGAGGTCTGCCTTGGAAGAGAGACGCAGGGGGATCTGCAAAGCAAAACTGCTCTCAAGGGCTGGCCCTGCACTGGATTTTCCTCTCTGAGCAAACAACCTGGCTCCTTCCCTGGCGCGCTGACCACGCTCAGCTGGGCAGGATTGGTTTGTGCGCCAGTCACTGTTCAGATTGCAATCCTCCCAGCCCCAGGAATCTTTCTGGGCTGGGGCTGTGTCCCTCTGGCTGGAGAAAAGTCGCTGCCTCCCAGAAAATGCCACTAGTGGTGTTAGTTAAACAATAATGAGGTTAAAGCTAATAATTAGGATGAGAAAGTGACTGGCTTGCACAGTTTCCGATTACTTTTCTCCTCTCGTCTGTGTGATCTGAGCTCTCTCTTCAGCCTTCCCCGTGGTGGAGGCAAGGTAGAGTTTTAAATAGAATTAAATCCCTTTAACATCACTCTTGCATTAGCAGAGCTTGTGCTGAAATGCCTGTGCTGCCCGGGGAAGGTTTGGGATGTTAGCCTTGCCGATCGCCCCAGCTGGGTGTGGGACAGGTCGTGCTCTGCACGCAGCAGGACACCCCTGCTGCAATGTGGTCACACCCTAGTGACCACAGATGAAGAGAAATACTGCAAAAATCGGTAATTTGCTGATGGGCAGCAAAGGAAGGGGCTGTACAGGCCATTTTACAGCAGATTTGGGGACCAAACCACAATCTGCTGAGGCCTCTGCCTGAGTCGCAGGCAGGCTTTTGTCCCCAAAAGCTGTGCAAATATCGCTGGGGGCTGCGAGGGCTGCTGGAGGGAGGACATGAGCCTCGCTGACTTCTCGCAGCCGTTTGCTGCGAATCCCCCGCCGCTCGGTGCCGTTCCCCCTGTTCATCCCCTGGGGTGTGCCGCTGCTGCCTGCCCGAGCTGGGACGTGGTGAGGGTGTTTTTATATTCTTCTGCCCTAATGAGCTCGTCTGTGGAAGGCTGAGTAATGGAGAACTATGCATTTTAGAAACATCTACCTGGGGAACGTATCCCTGGAGAAGTGTCGGGCAACCCTTCGCTGGTAAAGAAAAAAAATAGGTGGAGAGACCAGGCTTGTATCAGCTGTGCTCCTTGTCCCCTTGGCAATTTGTGCTGTGCTCTCTGCGGCGTTGAGACAGGTTTTACTGTATCCAAGCGCAGGGTTTTTATTCCCCCCCCTCCTTGGCTGCTACCACAGAAGCCCAGGCATGCCTGGGCAGCTCCAGCGGGGCCTTCATTGCAACACGGGCGGGAAGAAAACTGTATTTATCGTGTGCATCGGTACAGCTAATGAATGTGTGCGCGCATACACAGAGCGCTTTTGTAGAGGCATAAAGCCCTGCATGGGTTTGAGGTGGAAGAGAGCGGAGAGCCACTGCTTTTAGCACTTGTATGGTTTCCTGCCTGTGCCGCAAACCCGCCCTAGGTTGAATCCGTGGCGTTTTTGAAGGGATTGAACTTGGTCTCTACCTGCACGTTGCAGAGAGCGAACGAGGGCTCACGAGAGCCCCGAGGAGCCCGAGGGGAGAGACACGGAGCTGCCTTCAGCTGGGGGCAGCCAGGGCTTGGAAGATGCTTCTACAGCTGAAGGTGGTGGTGGCCCACCAAGGTCCCCCCCAGGCCCTGAGCCCAACCTTCCTCCAGGCTGCGCGTTCCCCCTGCCAGCTCCCCTCTCTCCCCATCCTCCTGCCGCCCATCAGCCCTCCAGGCAGGACCAGACCTCCAGCGATGGGGAGGGGGAGGCTTGGCAGGACCCCAGCTACACATCCACCCCCCACCCCCCCCCTATTTTTCTCCCCGTTTTCCCCACTGATCCCTGTGGAA
>VYXH01000340.1:422281-432424 GCA_013397275.1 Burhinus bistriatus
CAAAAAAGGCAACAAAACCCCACAAGGCAGCAGAGAGGAGGAGAGGGGTAAGGAGCCAGAGAAACGCTCTGTTTTCTTATAAAAACAATTCTCCGTGGCCTATTTCTAAACCTTCGGTAACTGTGGGACCAGGGCCGCATCCTGCCCACCCAGGCTCGATGGCACCTTCCTCCTCCTGCATCCCCCTCCTGCCCCTGCTCGGAGCATCCTTTCTCCCGGGGCTGCCTGGCCCTGGGGTTTCGCTGCCGGGGCCCGGCCGCGGTGGTTGTCCTGCCCTCGCTGCCTCCCTGGGGCCGGGCAGCTTCTCCCTAAACGGGGAGCCAAACCGTCTGGGTGCCTTTCAAAGTTTGGGTGCGTTAGTTGGCGGGTTTTCCTTTGTTATTATGCTCTGAAGCCGAGAGAAGAGCCCGACACCAGAGAGTTCAATATTTTTTATGAGTATCTCGGTATCAGTTTAATAACCTGATTTTCTAAATGAGTGGCTTTCCCATCTGAACCTCCGCTGGAATCTTATTAGCGTGGCTAGTGCCTGAGCCATCCAGTTTTGGCAAAATCGGGTTGTTTTGTTTTTTTTTTTCCTGAAGGATGCACAAAGGAAACAAAGGCTTTGGTGGTTCAAGTTTGCCTCTCGGCTTGCAGGTCGGAGATATTCCCCTAACGCGTGGCAGACCTGCGAGCTCTCCCCGCTGTCATTGCTGCAGTCCCACGGCAGCGCTTACCCAAAAAGGCAATAGATCAGGATGCAGCAAGTTCTCCCATATGGAGAAGAGGCGATACTGGTGCATTGCACAACCCTACACGTGGGGTTGCTCTCTCGCCGTGCCACAGGCAGGAGGAGGGCAGGTTGCAGGGGGGCACGTCCGCATAGCCAAACCGTGAGCGATGGTAGGAGAGGTTGGGGTACCCCGGCCGGGCTTCCTCGAAGTGGCTCAGGGAGAAGAAATAGCGAGAACACGGCGGTGCCGGCTGGGCGCAGACCCTGGCTGGAGCTGGAGCTGAGCCCCGGGTTTCGGTGTCCTCACTGCAGCTGTGACCCACGGCGGGTGCAGCCGTGCTGGGCTCGGTACGGGTATTGTCATGCTGCAATCGCCCGCTCGGTTTGCAGCCGCCACGACGATCCGATCTCCGATGGAGAGGGATCTGGGAAGAGCCGATCCCGGTGCAGCCTTGTCTGCTGGTGGTCTCCTGCGTGCTGGGCTTTCTGCACCCCTGGGGTGGCTCCTTGCTGCGCGGGGAAGGTGCCAGCCCCGGTGGGGCACGCGGGGAGCGATGGCCCGTGTGTTAGCAGCAGCTGATGCCAAACAAACACAGCGCTGGTGAAACCATTGTCTGCGGGCACGGGGATGTCTCTTTTGCTGGATGAGGCCAGCAGAGGGTCATTGCCTTTTGAATCGCTTTATTCCCAACTTTCTGCTCCTCTCTCTTGGGTGCCCTCCCCTTTTCTACCGCACTCCCTCCAAAAAAGACTCCGGTCCTCTGATCGCTCCCTCGATGGGTTCCCGACCTGCCTGGGGTTTTGCCTGCCCGCTCCGGGCCTCTTGCTGCCTCTAGACCCATGTACCTGTGCAGGTGAGGCAGCAGCGCCGGGCAGCCACGCCACGGGGCAGCATGTGGCCCTTTGCATGGCCGGAGCCCGGTGCAGCATCCCAACGTGCCCCGGCAGCGTGCGGCCGGCGCTGCGATGCCTGTCAGGGAGAACCGTCGTTAATACCAGGCTCCGTTTGTTGAGCTCTACTCATTCCACCTTTTGTCTCTGGGATTAATTACTTCTGCTGAGTGTTTCTGCCCCTTTGCTGCCGCTGTCAAGGCGAGCGCGCCTTCCCTCCCTTGTCTGGCGAAGCCCCTCGCAGGGCCCTCCCAGGCATGTCTGAGAGCCTCCGATGTATCTGCAGACCCTGGGAGATTGGGAAGATCCTGATTTCCTTCTGCGTTTCGGGGAATCCAGGCAGAGGAGGTGCAGGTAGGAGTGCAGGATTGTGCTGAGTACAGGGGGCAGGGCTGATCCAGAGCCCTGTGCTGTGGCGCGTGGACCAGCTCGACCAGGGGACAGCCGGACCCCCAAATCCATGGTATGCTCAACAGTTTCTGGGGATCTGCTTGGGGGAGGTTTTACTCCACAGCACTGTGGTATTTCGGTACCTTTCTGGGGGACCGGTGGTGGCCGTCCTTCGAAGAGCATCCCAGGCGCGTGGCTGCCCTTCCCGCATGCTGGCTGCCACGTTACCGAGCGGGCGCTGGCCCTGCCTCCTGCATGGTGCTGTTCTGCTGCCATTACAGCACATCTGGGCAGATGTTTCGGGGAGCCTGTAACTGGCAGCTAATGACAGGGGACCCGCTTTTGTCCCAGGGAGGTTCCCGTGGCAGCGTGAGCCGTGGCTGCGGTACGTGAAGGGTTTCTCCCACGATGGGATTTCCTTCCGTTGCATCATTTTCTGCTTGTGTGATTTCCAAACGCAAGGAAGCAAACAACAAAGAGCCCCTTCGTGGTTCCGCTGGGATCGGAGGGACGGGGAGACTTCACCCCCTCTCCCTGCTCTACGCCCCTTTTGTACTGATTTATCACGTCTGTGGGACTACAGAGGACCCGCAACTCGTGCTGCGTTCCCTGGTGGCTTCTCGCATTCCCTCGCCACTGTCCCCTGTCCCCTCTGGTCTCTCCATCTCCTGTTTTTGGCGGTTTCTCTGGCCGTGCCTTGGTGGCAGCAATCTTGGGGCAAGCAGGCGTTGGGAGCAGCCGGGAGAGGAGCGTGGGACCACTCGCGTGCCAGGGCAGTCGTGGGAATGGTGGTCGTGCCGAGGATGCTGCAACGTTGCTGTCAGCGGCTTCCATGAGATGCTGGAATTATTTTACTGCGGGTATTCAGAGCAGGTTGTCCCAGGTCCTGCCGGGAACTGGACACGGAAGGTCAGGAGCCTGGAAAAACCTTGTCTTTTGGCTCCCCTCCCCACTCCGCTCCTGACTTACGGTGCCGGAGGCCAGATTTTAATGGCATTTGGACACCTAAAGGCGCAGAAGGACATCCGAGGCCTTCTTGGAAGTGCTGGCTGCCCAAGTCCTATTAATTTGGACCCATCACCACGTGCCTTTCAGCATCTCTGGGCACCTGAGTGCCCAGGAATATCTGGCGGTGCCAAGCTCGCCCGTCTGCCAGGCGCTGGCGGGGAGAGCCCGGCTGCGGGGCGAGGATTTAACCTTCCTCAGAGGCCACGCTGGTGCCGTGTAGGAGCGTGCGGGAGAAGCCAACGCTGAGCGATAATAATAATGAATAATAAATTATGTAATTCTTTGTACTTCCATAGAGACTTTCATCCAAAATCTCTTGAAGTGCTTCACAATCGTTAATTTATTAATCTTCCTGATGCCTTGTAGCTCGGAGACGCAGTTTTGCCCGCTGTGCGTTTTGTCCCAGGGGGTGATAACGCCCCAGACTCGAAGGAACCACCGTCCTCCCTGGGTCGCGTCTGCCGGCCCCTCTTCAGCGGGGATTTAAGCCTGGGCTTAACTTGGGCCAGGTGCTTGCGGCTCAGGATTTGGGATTGTGCTTAAGAGCCTTGCAGGGCCGCGGTCAAAGGGTTCTGCTGAGCTGGAGATTTGTGCAGGTCCTGGGGTACCCCTGCTCCCTGCAGCCTGCGTAAAGTTGTGTAAAGTGCCTGTGTGCGGCTGGGGGTGCAGAATACGCATCGTGGGTGGAAATGGCTTGACGTGGACTCCCGGTGGAGAAACAGGTAGAGAAATGCGGTGCTGAGTATCCCTGCTCACAGCAGCGCTCCCAGGCTGGCCCAGCCGCAGCATTGGCAACCCTTAGAATCGTGCTTGAAAACTCGAGGTTGTTTGAGAAAAGCACGTTTTAGCTCTTTTTTTTTCCTCATTTGGGGGGGATTGGAGGGTTCACTTTTCATAGCTATTTCCCAGGACCAGAACTACTAAAACTGTATTTTTATTTTTTTTTTTTTTTAATGCTAGCTGCAACAGCCGTGCAATCCAGTGCAGTAGGAGCCACGTAGGTGCAGCAGCATCGCTGCCGGGACTAGGCACAGGATCGGGATGGTGGTCCCGGTGCTCTGGAGGCTGTAGCGAGGCTCCGGTGAAGGCGTGGGAGCCATGGCGAGGGTGCCAAAACGACACCCGCGGTGCTGGGAGGCCGGGGTTGCGGAGTGGGTGCGGGGCAAGGAAGATGCTCTTTTCCCAAGAACCGCGTCCCACCCACTGTGATCTATTTTGTGGATTTTAAACTCACTCTGGCATCATCGTTTTCTGCTGGTTTACAATAAGCCACTAAATTGGCTCTGTTGCTCGACGGTAATGCGTTGAATTAATGGGCATTAGTTTAAGAGCAAACTACAAACATATTGATTTGTAGTTACGGGGGTACATAGTGGCAGGTTGAATTCTGTGGGAAAGGGAAGAAAATTCTCCAATTGTAGCAGTTTTCAGCCAGGAAAAGGGGTCAGTTCCTCGCTGGGGGCACCGGGTTGGGGCTTTGCTCCGTCGTGCCACGCTGGTGCTGGGGAAATGTGCCGGCCGGGGCAGAGGGCAGGAGCAGAGGGACAGGCAGAGCCGAGGAGGGACCTCGATGGCTCTGCGCTGCCAGTTTTTTTTTATCCTCCAAAATGTTTGGCCCCAGGCGCTGGCTTTCTCTGCCAGGTTGGTTCGTGTTGAAATCCCTTGCTCCTCCGGCAGGAAGCGGGGCAAGCTGGCCAGGTGGTTACGCACCCGTTACCCCTGGGCGGCAAACGATGGGTGAAACACCTAAAGCATGGAGTCCCAAAAACACCGCTCCCTGCCTGTGCCCGGCAGCTGCCTGCGCTCCCCTCTGCACCACCAGCCCCGTGGCTCCGCTCCGTCCTACCGGCACCGTGGGCTGAGAGCCGGTGGGCAGGATCCCACCCCGGGGTGGGAGCCCTGTGGGACCTGCCCCTTGGGAGAGGGGTCCCGGGATGCTGAGCCGGACGCGTGCCCAGTGTGCAAAGCTGAGGCTGGGCTGCTCCTGGCCGGTTGACCCGGCAAGCGTGCCTGCCTGCTCCGAGCCCTCTCAGCGGGTAACAGGATTTGCAGGAGCCCAAAAGGGATTTTTTTGGGGGGAGGAGGGACGCACCTGCCCTCACCCACCCTGGAGATGTGCTGGGGAGAGGGGAGCGGAGCGGGTCTGCTGTCCCAGGGGAGCCCCGAGGGAGGCGATGGGCAGGATGTGCCGGAGGGATGCCGGCGGGCTGGCTTTTCTTTGGGGCCTGTTTTTCCTGCAGCCACACGTAACCCAGAGGCACGAAGGCGGCAGCTGTGGTGCGGGTTCGCTGCGAGCTCGATGGGGACCTGATGTGCTGCTTCCAGAGGGCTGTGGTGGTCTGGAGGCATCTCCAGCCCCTTCCCTAGGGAGACCCCAACCTGCTCCCAGCAAATCTCCTGTCTGGGTATCCCATCTGCGCGTGGACCTGGTGCTCTGTGGGTAAATGCAAGCGAAGCAAGTTTTGGGGTGTCCGTGTGGTCCCTGGGAGGTGTTTGCAATGCCAGGGTGGGAAGGGGAAGATGTGGCCAAGGGCCTCTCGGGCTCCCTCTGCGGCAGAGCGGAGCAGCCATCCCTGCTGGCCACGCTCGCGCCGCTGCCTGCTGCTGCTCCGGCATCAGAAGAATCACATTTCATTTATCCCCTGACATGTTAATGGATCTGCTTAACCACTCTCCTGACCTTTGCTGCTGCCGCTATAATTAAGGTTGTGAAACAAGAAGCTCTGAAGGCATCAAAGGAAGCGGCTGCTTTGGGGAGGAGCCTGCGGACACACTCGCTCCGTTATCGGGGTGACATTTGTGGGGTTGCTTTGTTCCTCCCTCCCCTCCTTGGCCTCCCGGGTCCTTTAGGGAGCTGGATGGGGAAGGGAGCCAGGGTCCGTGCCCTCCACCCTGGCCTGCCTGAGAGCAGGGGTGGCTGGGGGGTGCTCAGCCCAGGGCATGGTGACCACCGCTGTGGTTCCTCGGTGGCCGTTGCTGCAGGTTCCCCAGCCCGGCGGTGCTGGCACGGCGCCCGCTCCCTACACCTCCTGCACGTTGTTCTCCCTTCAAGGCATGGTTTTGGTTTCTGCATGGAAGGAGGGCTGCCTGCGCTTCATCCACCCGTGGTTTCTTCAGCGTCTCCTGATCGGTCGCTGGACCCCATGGAGATGCCCCGGGTGTCCCAGCTGCTCCCCATGGAGGAGCGTGTGTTTGGTGCCTCTGGCACCCTCTGCTTCAGCAGCCCTTGGCACGGCCCCATCCCGGTGGGCCAGACGGGGAGGGGGCAGAGGCTTTGCCTGCTGCCAGCGAGGCTTTGCCCTGCTGCGTCCTCCTGACCTTCCCTTGGCTCCAGGGTCTGATGGCTGAGTCACAGAGACTTCCCTTCCCCTGCCCGCGCTGGGTCTGGAGGGGGGCGTTCTCCTTGGCGCGGGGCAGGAACCCCTCCATGGGTTGGGGACAGCACCTTGGAGCGCCAGGCCGTGCCGAAATCCCCGTAGCCAAGGGGAGGATTGAGCAGGGGGGAGGACACGGCTGCCCCCAGCACGGCCAGGGCAGGGTGGGCTGCTCCATCCTTGCTCCCGGCAGCACCGGGGATGCTCTGCCCTGCCGTGGGGCATCGCTGCGTCGGCTCGTGGGGAAGCCGGGATTAAATCCAGCCTGGGATAGACCTGCCGCAGCCTCCGGCTGCTGCTGTGAGCGTGTTTCGCTCTGATTCATTAATTTCTAAACGAAAGCACTGTCCTTTGCCCTTCTGCTGCTGCCTTTGCTGCAAAGAGCGACTGCTGCTTTTTCCCTGAACCCAATTGCCAAAGCCTAATGTCGGGCCCTTAAATATTTAATAAAGTCTAAAAAGGATTTTAACTGCATATTGGCTTTCCTGTTGGTACCAGCCCCGGGGGATATGAGAGCAGAGCTGCTCGTGGACCTGTTTATCCAGTCTGGGAGCAAGACAGACCACTAATGGCAACCGCCGGCGAGAAGAGCGCCAAACGCACATGCAGTTCTCTCCGCATATTGCTTCGTATCTCAGCAGTTAACAAATGACACCAATAACACTGTCGGGTTTGTGCTCCGAACGTCTCGGAGGCTCCTGGACCTGCCGTGATGCTGGCGATGTCTGGGTCTGATGGGGAGAGAAGCCAAATTGGGCAAGTGCGCAGGGAGATGGGCGAGCTGGGATGGGGCTGTCCTGCTCTGACAGGTAGGCAGCTCCAGCTGCGTTCGTGCCCGGGCGGTGAGGCTGCTCCGACGTCCCTTTGAGATGGGATGTTGCAGGGATGGGTGCCTGCATGGGGACATGTGGGGACACCCCCGGTGCGTGGGCGACGTGGCTGGGAGTGGGGACTGGGCATCACCGGGGTGCGCTGGGCTGAGATGCGGCCACGGTGGTTCGGGCAAACTGCTGCGGGTCATCTCTGGGACCAAAAGAAAGTGTCATCGCGCAAGCTCTCGCCACGTTTTTTTCCATGGGGGGTGACCCTGGTGCTGCTGCCGGGTTTTAAATGCTGCTTCCCCAAAGCTAGCCCTGCGCCGGCCCGGGAGCGGGAAGAAACCCTGAACCCAGGAGGGTTTGGTAGCCCCGGAGCTGGGGCTGAGCCCTGACGGAGGGCAGGAGGACGGTGCGCTCTGTAATGTTTAACCAGGACGTTGGTTGTGTAGTTAAACCTGAATTTTAATGAGATCGAGTCAACAGGGCCAACCAACCCAGATTTCCAAAGTGCTGACGTGCGGCGTATCTTCAAAATTACTGTCATCAAATGGGGACCCGGGTGAGCTCTGAGGTGCCCCAAGGCGGGGTGACAGACGGTCCCAGGGGCGTACCAAGCCCGCGGCAGCCTGGGGGGCGTTTTGGCCCCTTCACCCCCCCGCAGTGCTGCTCCCGCAGGCGCTGGGCTCCGTGCCGGGGGTTTGGTGTCGGAGCTGGGGATTGCATTGCTGGGGGAGTCTCATGCCCACGCTCCAGCCATCCCTGGGGGCCAGCGGGTACTTCCCTCTCCCTCAGCCTGCACAAAGCCACCCAACAGCCCAGGCTGCCGGAGATCATCCCCACGGCCCCGCGGGGAGATGCCCGCTCTGCACCTGTTTTTGGGCTGGATGAAGCCCTGCAGCTACTGCGCTCGTCGGTACCTCCGACAGCTCGAGCTGCTGCCACGCTCTTGGCTACGTGTTTGGTAGGGACGAGGCCTGAAGTTGGTGGTAACTGTTCGGGTTATGATGCGGTCACCCCAGGTAAGCCGCTCTGCGGGGCCGGGGACTGGTGCTGGGGATGGGTCCGTCTGTGCCGACCGATGGGACCTTCTTGGGTCCGTGTTTGCAGGAGCAAGGTGTGAAGTCCGCACAGCGTCTCCGTTCAGACGGCTGTACTGAGTCCTGCGGTGGCTCTGTGGGGACCAAGGGCTAATTCTGCGGTGGGTGTTTGTCGAGGCTGTGGTGCTGACCCCCAAATCTGGGTCCCAGGAGCAAGGAGCGCAGTCCGAGCGAGCACGCACACACTGCTGAGCCCCGTCGCCCGCTTGGCGAAGAGGGAGGGGGGAGCTCGTAATTGGTGCATATTAACGTTGTGATGATGTTGAAAGTGGGGTTTGTAACAGATTTATATTCAGACAATTCTTAAATATGTGTTTCGCAGAGGCGAGGGGTGGAGTGTGTTGGGCATAAATTGCAGGGTGTGCGGGGTTCACCCCGGAGCACCGCGGTATTTTACGCATGAGGGACCGATTAGCTCATGCGTGAGCACCCCGGTCGTTTCCGCATCAGCACCCAATAAGTTCACGCATGAGCACCCAATTAGTACACACACGAGTGCGCAATTAACTTACATAGGAGCACCCGTTTGATTAATGCATGGGTGCACAGTTGATTTGCGCTGGATCCCCCACTGCTCCGTGCATGAGCACCCTGTTAGTGGATGCATGGGCACCCAATTAATTGGTGCGTGTGCCCCCAGTCAGTTCATGCCTCGGTGTCCAATTAATTTATGCATGAGCACCTGATCCATTCACACCTGAGTGCCCGATTAGTACATGCACAAGTGTGTTATTTTCTAATTACACTAATTTACACATTAGTACAAGCACAAGTGTGTTATCTACTAATTACGCTAATTTACACGAGTGCCCAATTAGTTCACGCAGGAGCGCCCAGTGAATTTACGCGTGAGCGCTCAATTAGCCCACGCATGAGCGCCTGATAAATTCATGAGTGCCCAAAGCGTTTATGCATGAGCACCCAGCTGGTTCATGCATGAGCGCCCCTTTCATTCACGCCCGAGCACCCAGGTAGTTCGTGCATGAGCACCTAATGAAATCACGCGTGAGCACCCAATTAGTGGGACTACACCCAGTTTATTTCTGCATGAATGCCCGTCTAGCTCAGGCATGGGTGCCCAATTAGTGCAGGCATGAGCGCCCCGCTAATTCACGCATGAGCGCCCGCTGTGCACACGCATGGGTGCCCAATTTGCCCTCGTCTGGGCGCTGCGCTGAGCAGCTGCAGCAGGTTTAGGCAGCCCCAAACCCAGAGGGGAGCCCCAGCGTGGGGCGATGCACCAGGTCCCCCAGACCGGGATGCGCAGGGACCTGCGGCGACTCCGGGCAGGAGCTGCAGCGAGTCCCTGGGGGAAATAAATGCCGCAGGACTGACACTACCATGCCTCGGCGGGTGATGCTGGACCAGTCGGCCGTGGGTTCTGGCAGAACTGGAGTGCCCTGCGGCGGCGGGGGAGTCTGTGCGTGGAAATAATTAACCCTGGTTTCCCTGATAAGGCGGCGGTGCCCGTGGCAGCGCAAAAAAAGCCCAGTGGGGCTGCAGCATCACGTCACCTCATGCATCCCACCGTGACCAGGGGTGCCCAAACCGTTCCGAACACAGCCACGTCTCCTGCGTTCCGTGCTGCCACCTTGTCCCCACCGCGGTCCAGCGAGCAACGAGCTCCTCCGCGGGCAAGGCGATGGAGGGTGATTTGCAGTCCCGGGTCCCTCCTCTTCTCCCTGCCTGGCAAACACAAATTAACGGGCTTGAGCACTGATTAACCAGAGCTGTTTCTTGCTGCAGTGGCAGCTGGGTGGTGGGAAGAGAGGGGGCAGGCGAAGGGCGGGTGGTGACGGAGCTGTCAGTCCTCGCCTGTGTCGATGGGGATTGATGGAAAGGTGGGGGGA
>VYXH01000340.1:432759-447685 GCA_013397275.1 Burhinus bistriatus
GGGGCAGCGAGGAACCGTGGCCGTGGCTTGGCCATGCGGGGCAGCTCCTGTGCTGCTCTGGGCTGCCTGCCCCTGCTGCCTGCCCCTGCTGCCTGCTCCTGCTGCCTGCCCCTGCCTGCGGTGCGAGCCCTGCGCTCGGCGTCTCCCTGCGCTTTGCTAACAGCAGCGGAAACAAAGATGCTGCCGTGCGGCGCTGGACGTACGGGAGGGCGGCGGCAGCGCGTAGCCGGGGCTCCCAGCTCGGCCATGCCTCTTATAGCGTTGCGGTTCATAAGGAATGCTGATACCCTGCCTTTATTTAGCGCCTTTCATCCCCAAGGATCCCGGGGCACGCTGCATCCGCTAACAAGCTGCTACGTGTGCTATTTATAGGCATCCCCATAGCGGCTGCGGGAATGGCGGTCCCTGGGGAGCACGGCACGGCAGCTGAGCTCAGCCGCAGCCCCGGCTCAGCAGGGGCACGGCAAGGGAGCCGGCCCTGCTCCGGTGGGATGCTGCAGTGGGGCTGCTGCGGGTCATCCCCTTGTCCTTGAGCGCTCGGGGTCAAACGTGGCTGAGGTTTATAGCGCTGCAGATTGATTTGCGTCGGCTCAGCATCACGCCACAATCGATGCCGGGGAAGGGAAATACAGCAGCCACCACACAGGTACTTTCTGGGAGCTCGGCTGGGCTCTGCACGCCGGGGAGCTGCAGAGGATGGATCGGGGAGAGCGGAGGGGCAGCCCTGCCCCTGCGTGTGTCCCCTGTCTCCAGCCCCAGGACGAGTGGCTCAGCCCGGCCAGCAGAGTGGCGTGTCCCCAAGACTTCCACAGCTGCGGGTCCCTGCTGCGGGGATGGGCACTAGCATCCCTAATCGGTGCCACTCGGAGTGTCGACACCCGGTGAGGTCGGAGCGGCTGGGAAGTGACAGCCACGAAGTCATCATCGGTCTCGGATCCGTAACTGCAGATACGGGGAGGCAGGTACCCGCGCAGCCCCAGCTTGCCCAGCCGCAGCGATGCTGGGCTCGGCGCCGTGGTGTTTCCCTACGCTGGGAACACTCTGCCCTGGGGAAAGGGAAGATTTGGTGGCAGTGGAGGGATGCACCCAGGGGTGGGTGTTTTTCCAAGGGCCGCGTTTCCCACCCCAGGGCAAACCCTGCAGGGGCAGGAGGAAGGCACCGGTGCCACTGGGCTGGAGGAGGGATGGGGCTTTGCGTGGCCCCATTCCAGGGATGCACATTAACAAATCCCACCTCGGGAGCCCCGTGCTGGTTTTCAGGCTGGCACCTGGTAAGTCCCCTCCATCGGAAAAGCCTCTCCTGGGAGCATCACGCGTCCCTCCTGCAGGCACGAGTGGAGTCGGCTCCATCCCTCCCCTCCCACCCCAGCCCGAGCGTGTCGTTACCAGCGTTTCTCCTGTACTAAAAAAAGCACAGATTTCTTAATTGTTTCCTGCTGGAGTTGAAAGGCAGCTCCTGGGCCTGAAATAGCACGTTGGGGGAAACACAGCCGAACGAGAGAGAGAGCAGAAGGCGATTTACCCAGAGGGGCTGAGCCGAACCCCAACTGCAGCCCTGGGTTGCTGCCGTTGCCCCCTTCTCCTGCCCCGTGGGGTGCCTGAACTCCTGCTGCTCATCATCCTCCTCCTCCTCCTCCTCCCACCCGCCTTCTTCAGCGCCTGCAGGCGATGGATGGGGCTGCAGAGCTGGTGCCTGGGGCATCCCTCGGCATCCTCGGGGCCGGGGTCCTGGCTGGTGTCTGGGTGGCTGTGGGGAATGTGTGCCTGTTTGTTAGAGATGTCGCTCAGCATCTCGCTTTTGGAAGGATGCTTCCTTCCATTTGGGGATGGAGAATCCTTCGGGACCAGCACGACTGGTTTTTTTTTGCCTGCCCCAGCTCAGCCGCTGGATGCGGTGTGTCCTTCCCGGCTGGCTCCTGCCAGGAGACCTCTGTCCTTTCCCCTGTCTGCTCCCCTCCTGCCAGACAGCCCTGCCAGAACAACCCTCCAAATCCCTCCTGTGGTGCAGCCAAAGCCCTCGGTGTCCTTCAGCCCAGGTGCTGAGCATCCCGGCGCCTGCCTCCCTTCTCCCAGGGGTGCTGCTGTCCAGGCACCCCACGGTGATACGGTGGGTGCTGCCACTCTCCCGGCACGGCTGGTCCCGGCGTGGCCACCTTTTGCCAGTACCCTGGGGAGGCCGGGGGAGAGGCTGCCAGCCTCTCTGCCCTGTGCCGAGCCCTTCCCAGAGGGGTTTGCAGGCTCTGTCCCTCCAGCGGTCCCCAAGCTGGGATGGAGGGACCCCCCGTATGCATGGGGACAGCCTTGGGCACAGCGATTCCTGCCCACAGGGATGTGGGAGCCAGCACCCGGCCACCTGCAAGGTGGGGGCCAGCGGGTTCCCTCCCGACGTGCCCCACTGCTGCCGCCTGCCAGCCCTCACCTTCTGCGGTCCGCGCCTTCTACCAGGCACGTTATCAATCTTCCTGATGGAAAATTGCTTTCTTTTATTTGCCATCCAAGGTAATTGGCATCTGTTGATGTGTCTTGGGTCTCTATTTTTATCAGCCGTTTGCACATTGACACATCTCCACTCCGCCTCATTATCCCAGCGCCTTCCAGACCTATTGCTTTTTTATTATTATTTAGATGCACGATGCAAAGGAAATGAGTAATGAGGCTGTTCCCCCTGTGCCTGCCCGCTGGCACCAGGCTCCCCCCTGGCATGCTGGGACACATGGGGATGGGTGCCAGGCCCCCGCCCCGTTGGGCTCCCCGGCATCCCATATCCCATCGAAGCCTTTCCTCTGCTGAGGACATTTGCAATCTCAGCAGCTGTCCCTGAGCTGGGGACGCTTGGAGTTGCCAGTGCTCACCATTTTCTAGCTTGTCACTTTTTTGGGGTTTCTCTGGAGCCCGGTAAAGCTCACCAGGGCCCCGGGATGGGTTTGATGATGTTTCTCTGGTTCAGAGGCAGCTGGTACCTGGGGGGATGCTGGCCGGGGGGCTGTGCCCATGCCCATGTTCACTGTGTCGATGTCGGGGCTGGGCAGGTGCCTTCCCCAGGCTGCCTCCAGGCAGATGTTTTGGCAGATGTTTCCAGGGATGTTTTGGCTCTGGGGAGACCAGATCCTCCCCAGGCCTGAACCAGCCCGGCCCCTGCGTGGTCCATAGCGTCTTGCAGCAATGGTGCTGCACTCCCCAGGCAAAACATCTTGGTGGGCTCCCCAGTTTTGGAGCCGGAGGGACCCCAGTGCCTGCAGCCCTGGCCTCATTGATCTCCCGGGCTGGTGGAGGACTCCTGGGCTGGTGGAGGACTCCAGAGCTGTGCCTCAAAGGCAGCCGCTTGCATGTGGGTGACACATGGCAGTGCGTGGAGCGAGCAAGCGCAGGGGCATCGCCCACCAGGGAAGTCACGTGAATCATAAAATCATAGAATCATTTAGGTTAGAAGAGACCTTTAAGATCCTCTAGTCCAACCATTGGCCATACTCGACCAGGTCCACCACTAAACCATGTCTCTAAGCACCACATCTACACGGCTTTTAGGCACACCTAGGGACGGTGACTCAACCACCTCCCTGGGCAGCCTGTTCCAACGTTTGATAAGTGCAAAACACCGACCGTTGCTGGGAAAGCACTAAATTCCTTTTTCTTTTTCTCTTTTCTCCTGTTTTCTCTTGCAGTTACGGAGAAGGAGGTGCAGCAGTGGTGAGTGTCCAGGGTGGCGGTGAACTGCCGGGGTGCGGGGGCTGGTGGGGGAGAAGGTGGGAGCCAGCGGTGCGCAGCAACCCATGGGCCATGCGGAGCGAGGGGTGCAGGAGGGTGCACCTCTTCTGGGGTGTGGGTGTTGCGCCAGAGAAGGGAGACCAGAAAATAGAGTGTTTTTTTTCCTGCACACCTCGTGCACGATGCATGGCAGGGCTCAGCTCCGGCCGCTCTCAACCACCCGTGTGGGACGACGCACGCTCCCTCTTGCTCTTCCCTCCCCATATGGGTGGCTGAGGGGAGCGGGGATGTGGGGACTGTCCAGCTGGTGGCCGCGGCCCTGGCTGCGGGAGGCTGTTGCTGTCCCAGCGTGTCCCCATTCACAGCAGGACCCGCAGGGGCTGAGGCCATGGTGCCTCACCAGCAGCACGCTCTCGCCCCATCCCCTCCTCCCCACCGAACGCGACGCCCTAGAAAAGCCACCGCTTCCTTTTCATCTTCCTATCCCACCAGTCAAGGTTTGCTTTCTTTATCTCTTTCTGTCATCCTTCCCCCCCCCACCCCCCCCGCCATGAGTCATAGCTGCAGAGCGTGAAAAAGATGTCACCGGCACTTCGGTTTCCCACCTCGCCACCCCCTTCCCCCTCCTCCTCCAGCCCTCGGCCCACCGCAGCGGGCGCCTGACAGATCTGGGCGACGCATTGCATAATGCTCACGCACCCCGCGTGGCCCCCGCGTGGTCCCCGCGTGGTCCCCGCATCGCCGGTGGCAGCGAGCCCCTTCCCCTGCACCCTCCGGGGCGGCACTTTGCAGCATCCAGGTCCAGCCCGGAGCTGGGACCAAGGGCTTTGGGGGTGTTTAAGCGCCGGTGGGGTTTTGCAAGATGCCCTTGGCCGTGCCACCCTGAGGACACAGTACTGTGCCCCCCAGCTCCTCCGAGCACCTTTCACTCGGGGTCATCCAAAAAATGCCGTCGCGGAGCCTCGGCTGCCCTGGGTGCTCCGGGCTGCCGTGCTGTTGGTTTGTACCGGGGCATGGCTGCAGCCCGCGCGTGCTGAGCGGTGGGTTGCAAATTGCCTGTGGGGTTGCTGTGGATCGTGAATCCCCTCCCCTGCGGTGGTGCAGCGGCTCGGAGGGAGCTTTCCTGGCCGTCTCCATACCGGAGAGCCGGTTGGATGCGCCTGATGTAGCAGGGCCACACTGGAGCGGCGGAGGGGAAGGGTGGCCCTTGGGTGAAGCTTTCCGTGTGCAGCTTCTTGCTGGGGAGCCGCATGCATCCGAAGGTCTGAGCAAGGGATATAAACACTCTTGGGCTTCAGGACCGAGCGAGGCACTGCCTGCCCCGACACCTCTGCCTGCAGCGTGGCCGGGCTGGCAGGAGGTGACTCCATGCAGAGGGGTTTTTATTTTAAAGGAGGTTTAAAAGACTCTCCCGTGTGCTCTTGGCTGGGTGGTGGGTCCCTGTCCCCTCCCAGCTCCAGGAGCCTGGTTGTGGTTGGGTTGCCACTCCGGGGCTCGCAGCGGGGTTGGAGCAGTGTGGTGGGCACCGCTCGGTCTCACCGGTGCTGCTCGCTGCTTCTCCCCGCTGCCACCCTCGCTGCGGTGCCCGCAGGAACCTTGTCCCGCAGGGCTGGGAGGTTGCGGGCGGGTGATGGGAGCGACACAGGGAGCACCCGGGGACCTTCCCGGCTCCAGCCCACCGCAGTGCCAGGGAGAGCCCCATCCCAGCTCCCCAGGGTTTGGGGGCTGCGTTCAGCAGGGAGACCCGCCTGGTGCCCATCTCTGCCCGTCCTCCGCAGGTACAAGGGCTTTATCAAGGACTGCCCCAGCGGGCAGCTCGATGCCGCCGGCTTTCAGAAGATCTATAAGCAGTTCTTCCCCTTCGGTGACCCAACCAAATTCGCCACCTTTGTTTTCAATGTCTTCGACGAGAACAAAGTAAGTTTTTGGGCATGGCCCGGGGGGGGTCGGGGCTGGGCCCGTGGTGGTGGTGGGGTGGGTTCAATAAGGCGGCTGCGCCGCGCTGGAGGAGGAAAATTCTCCAGTGCTTCCTGGGGCGTGCAATTAAAGCAGCGCAGCTGTAGCGAGCGAGCCCCCGCGCTTCTTTTAGTCGGTGAGAGTCAACTGGGAAAAGGCGGTGAAGTGGCAAGCGAGAGAGGGGAAAGGCGATGTTTCAGTGCCGCTGACAAAAGCCCACCCGCACGGTGTCCCCTGCGCTCCAAAGTCGCTCCCCCCCGGGATGCTTGCTGTCAGGCTGCTGCTGGAGATAAACGTGCATCACTGCTCCCTCCCTATTGCCTTTTCGGATGTGCCTCCTAAGAGCACCCGATGCCAGGCACACGTGGGCAGGGGGGACTTCGCAGGGCGGGGGTGGTGGTGGCACCCCTCACCCCCTCTTTTCACCCCGCCAGGACGGGAGGATCGAGTTTTCAGAGTTCATCCAGGCGCTGTCAGTCACTTCCCGGGGGACGCTGGACGAGAAGCTGAGATGTAAGTGCTCCCTGCGTGGTGGGCTCAGCCCCGCAGCCCCCGGCACGACAAGAGGACCAGGGGTGGAAGAGGGGGGTGGTGGTGGTGGGGTGCATGTCCAGCAGCAGGGGGCCATGGTCCCAAGCACCGCGGCGTTGCTCTGGCTTGCAGGGGCTTTTAAGCTGTATGACTTGGACAACGACGGGTACATCACGAGGAACGAGATGCTGGACATTGTGGACGCGATTTATCAGATGGTGGTAAGCGATGGGGGAATGGGGGGTGGGCAGCCCCTGGGGGGTCCCCACGGGGCTGGAGCCCGGCTCTGTGGGCAGGGGGACTGCGGGGAGGATGCTGAAACACCCCTGATTCCCTCCCTGGGCTTTTTTGGTGGGGGCTTGTGGCCATCGTGGCCGGGGCAGGGTGCGGACCTGGCCGCTGAGGATGGGTCTGGCACAAATGCCGGTGCTCTGCACCCTGTCCTGACGTGGGGAGGGGCAGGGGCCAAATGTGTGTCCTCTCCTGGGGACACCAACCAGGCAGGACACAGCTGGCTGTGTAACTGGGTCCCATCCCACCACCACAGGGAAACACAGTGGAGCTTCCTGAGGAGGAGAACACGCCAGAGAAGAGGGTGGATCGGATTTTTGCCATGATGGACAAGGTGAGGATGCTCGAGTGGTTTTTTCCCTGGGGCCAAAGGATTTAGGAGGCAGTTGTGGGCCCCCTTCCCATGTGTTGGCTCTTGCGGGTACCTCCTTCCCCTGTGAATACAAGGTCTCAGCTGCCGCTGGGCTCACTGCAGAACCCTGCATCCCTCCGGGATCCCCGTATCCATTTCAGGGTCCCCAGGGTGGCATTGCACCCTTGGTGGCATTCCTCCCTGGCTGCAGGCATGGGTGGTTTGATGGGGAAACCGAGGCTGCGGTCGTGGTGGGGACCCAGGAGGCTGTGTGGGATGGTGTGGGTGCTGCCGGGGTCCTGGGGTGCTCGGTCCTGGGGTGCTCGGCATCTCCCTCGCTGGGGCGAAGCGACGCTGCGACAGGAGTGTTTTGCAGAACGCGGATGGGAAGCTGACGCTGCAGGAATTTCAGGAGGGCTCCAAGGCTGACCCCTCCATCGTGCAGGCGCTTTCCCTCTACGACGGGCTCGTATAGTCCCGGGGCTGAGCGGCGGTGAGTGTGGCATGGGGGGGAGAGGGGACCCCATCTCCCACCTGCTTGATGCCATTCCCACCTTCCCCGGGAGTGGGTGGCTGGTTTTCCTCTGCTGAAGCATCAAAGCATGGGCATCCCCCCCAAATCCAGCTTGGGAGGGGGATGTTCCCCCCATACTGATGGGTTTCTCCCAGTCTCCCTGCATCCGACAGAGCATCCCAGGACTGCAGCCCATGAGGATGCAGTACAAGCCGCCCAGCTGGCAGGCGTTTGCCTGCGGCACAACTCATGCTCTCACCTGCAGATGCGGCAGCAGAGGCGGCAGGGAGGCAGCTGGCATGCTGGGGGCATGGGGATGCTCCGGAGAGATATTATATTAAATGTTTTATTTATATTATATCTTATTATATTGTGCCCTGGAGCTGGCAGGGTTTGGCCCAGTGGTGTCAGGGACGCCGTGGTTCGCAGCATCCCGGGGGTGCTGGCTGAGCACCCCATGGTCCTCACCGTGCCCCACGGGGCCGTGCAGAGATGTCTCTTGGGATGATTTTGGTCATTGCAGTCCAGGCGCCGTCTGCCTAGGGGTGGTGGTTTGTGGTTTTTTTTTTTTTAACTCCGCTGCAGTTTTGAGCTTTTCAATATTTTTATTGTGTTTCCAGCGGTGCTCATGTCACGCGAGATGGCTGCAGGGCTTTCTGCACATCCTTCTCACCCGATTTTCCTTCTCCCCACGCTCTCCTGCAGATGCCTGGGGGAAGACGCTCTCTGTGCCATCCGACCACCGCCGCGCGAAGCTTGCCTGTCCCTCTTGGCCTTCCTTTCTGTTCCGCAAGCAAAGGATGCCCTCGAAGCGCGAGCTCACTCCCCCTCTCTGCACTCTGAACCAGCCGCTGCCATTTGCCAACTTCTGCTTTTTCCAAAAAAAACCACCTGCAACAGACCCCGGTCTGAGCGGCAGCGAACGCCCGAGACTTCAAGACCGGGGGAACGGGTCGAGCGTCGCCGAAGGCAGAGCTCCCCCCGGCCTCCTCACCCTCTTTGCTCCCCTTTCCTATGTTTTCGGATGGGACTGCGGATGTGCCGGCGCCGGCGTGGTCCTCTCCTGGGAACCAGCCGGTTGGAGATGGAGCCCAAAGGTACCAGGGGGCCGCGCACCCCAGGGTGCTGCCTGCGTGGGGCGGCCGGGGAGCCAAGGCACCGATGGCAATTGGGAACACAGTCCTGGCGTCACCTGCGATGCCGCTGGCAGCCTGGCCCGGCTCACTAGGGATATATATTATTATATTATTATTTTATTTTTTTTTGGTGAGACAGTATTGTGCTTTTTCTTTTTTTTTTTCCTTTGGTGGAAAAAAGTGAGGCTTTTTTTTATATGCCTGTCTCGATGATCGATATCCTTATTTATTTGTTGTAAATGTTGCTGCCGTGTTTAGTCTCTCGTGTGTGTGTCCGACCACCTAGGTGATGATATGTAAGGTTTACACGCTCGTACACTATTGCGGGGCACCGGGAGCCTGCAATAACAATGAAGCCAAAAATCTGCCTTCCCCCCCTCTCCTCCCACCCCCCTGTATCCCAAGCTCCGTGGGCTGCCTGCTGTTTTAAGGGGATGCTGTAGCTTCTTTTCCTCTTCCCGTCTCCGAGTTCCCTGCATTTTTCTGTTCACCCTTCTCTTTGCAAGCTCAGCGAGTGCTCGCTCAGCCCGGGCTCTGAGCCCGCTCCGTCCCTCAGCCGGGCAGGGTGAGGAAACCACCAGGCACCAGAACGTCCTCATTTCCATTTCTGTTGGTTTTGCGGGTTTTTTTGGGTTTTTTTTTTTTCATTTTCTCGCTGCATGAAAAAGTATTAATGGAGCCGAGAGTTGGGTTTTACTTTCAAGCAGATTCCTTTACTATTTTATTTTTTTCTACAAATGGTGGGAAGGTCTGTTTGCGCTCCGAGGACGTGGCTGGGAATTAGCCCGTGTGCTGGCGGGGCTGGGGCAGCAAAGGGGGTGCCCATGGGGACCCCTCGCTCTGTCCCCCCATCCTGGTTGGGGCGATGGGGCAACTCCTGTCTTGGGGGTGCCGGGCTGGGAGACGCGCGGCTTGGGGTGTCTCCTTATCCCCTTGCTCCTCGTTTAGGCCGTGGGAGGTTTCGCTGTAAACCAAGGGGACAGCCCCAAAGCGGAGCCGCTTGCGCCCGCCCTGGGGGAGGCGGAGGGCTGGGGAAACACACCTGGAGACACCTGAACGTGGGGCTTGGAAACGGCCCCCCAGCCACGAGCGGTGCCTGTTTGGCCTCTCCATCACCCGCCACCACTGCAAGATGTGCCCAAGCAGGGCTCAGCCCCACCGGGACACAATCCGTGGGACACCAGTTGGCATCTCCGCTGGAGCACGAGCGTACGTGGATGTTGCCGCAGCTCCGTTTCCATCCGCCTTGGCCCCTGCCCTGGTGAAGGAGAGATTTGCACCACCTCGGGAGGAACGTGCAGGATGCCCATGGGATCCCTTATGCCAGCCGGGGTACAAATCCCTCCTGCTCGGACGTGGTTTGTTCCTGGCCCAGCAAACCCCAATGCTGCTCTCCCACCACCCTGGGGCTCACCCCTCCGTCCCCAGTGCGGCTGATGGTGGCAGCATCAGCTGGGATGTCTGCAGCTCTCGTGGCCCAGCCCAGCCAGAGGTGACATCTGGATGTGGAGGATGTTCTCACAGGTGTCCCACCATGCAGGTGACAAGACGGTGCCCCAGCAGGGTCTGAATCCTCCCCATGTGGCAGGAACAGACTCTCTGGCCAAGCGATGCTGGTCCTTTGCTGTGCAGCTTGGCTCCCCCAGTTTCGGGGCCGTATGCTGGTGGCACTTTCTGATGCCCATAAAAAACTGCCCTTCCCCATCCCCAAGGAGACCGACCTCATGTCCATGTGCAATATTTCTGCCTCTTCTGTCGTTCCTGCCCTTGAGGGTGCCCATGGCTCATTGCTGGGGGTTCCTGGAGGGTGTCACCTCACCCTGGAGACTCCTTTTTCTTGATGCTTTGTGGCCAAAACAACTCTCCTGGGTAGATCTTTGCAGTGCCTGCAACTTCTCTAATGCTCCTTTGCCAGACCAGTCCCTTCCCGGTGCCAGTCGATGTTTCCAATGAATGTGACACTGCTGTAATTGCCTCTGCTGATAAATGATGGACCCCGCAACGTTTGACATGATTCCCAGCCAAAGGCAAACCTCATTTGTTCTGACACTTTCCCCTGAAAGGCTTTCAATTTTCGGACGACCTGCCATGCTTTGAGCTCCGTCAGGGCTCGCCGATGCCTCACCGAGGAGGCAGCTTTGCAAGGGCAGCGGGGCGCGTGGCCCCCGTCGTGGGTGGGGTGCGGGACCGGCGTCGGCTTGGGAGAGCTTCAGACCCCAGAAATCCCAAAATTCAGTGTCATCGCCAGCAGCCTCCTGCTGCCGCTGCTGCTGGCGGGCTCAGGGATGGAGCCCAATGCCTCATCCTCCCTTGCCCCTGGTTAAACATTTGCACATTAAAAAAGAAGAAAAAGGAGCAAAAAGAAAAAAAAGTTGTTTGCCTGTATTCAAAAGCTCTGTGCCGGCTGACGAGGACCCTGTTGGTTTGGTGGCGATGATGATGTTTCCCGGGCAGGGGCCGCTCCTGCAGGGTTGGGGCTGGCTCTTGTCCTGGGTCCCAGCATGGGGGTCTGTCCTGCCCCGCTCTCAGCATGCTGAGCGTCCCCAGGCAAGTCAGTTTGGCCTCAGTATTCCCCCCCGTCTGCAGATTTGGGACCCTGGCTTGGATGCTTTTAGCCTGCCTTTGGGCATCACCAAGGGCCTCTGACTCCTCCTGAACATCACCAGGATCTGCAGCTTCTCGGTACTGCTGAAAATACGGCTTGAAGCATCTCACGCTTGGAAATGTTGGCCTTAACCTCCTCGTGCCTCAGTTTCCCCATCAGTGAAATGGCCGGGTGAGCCATCCCCGCCTCCGGAGAGCGATTCGATGCCTGTGCCCAGGGTGCTGGATATGGCTCATGGCTGCGACCAGGCGGGTTTGGCAGGACCCACTGAACATCAGGCACGTGCGGAACGCCGGGAGTGGGGCATGAACCGCTGGGTCAGAGTTTATGTCACCAAATAATTCATTTCACTCCTCTTTTTCCATCTGGTCATTATTAAAAGCGAACAGCCGACAAGACCTGGTTTGTTTCTGTTTATACGCGGGTTCCTGGTGCCTGTCTGAAATACCGCCGGCTGGCGATGGGAAGGGGACCCAAAGCGCAGCCAGGCAGAGGTGAGCGTCTGGCCCTGGCGACCGTGGTGTGTGTCCCCCCCCCACCTCTCATGTGTCCCCGTTGGTGTTGCCCCATTAAAATGCCGTGTCTGTACTTTCCTTTCTTTCCATTTTTCTGTTCGTGTGCTGACTGTTGCTGCTTTGTAACCGTCTTTCCGTGAGCTCCGGGGCTGGGCTGGGCTGAGCTGTTTCCCCCCGAGAGCGAGGATGTGGCCGAAGGCTCTGGGGGCAGATTCTCCCCACCCTTTTATCACGGCACAAACCAGGACCCAAGAGAGAGAAGCGAAGTGGGTTTTTCCTCCGGAGCAGCCCTTTAATTGCTGCGATGTGTAATGAGACTGGGCGGCCCCCAGGAGCACTCCCCAGCAGGTTCGTGGAGGGGGGAATTTGCTTACGGGGGACCCCAGACCCTGTTTGTGCCGGGTACCAGCCGCATCTCACCGGACTGCATGGAAGTGGGTGCCTGTCGGTGCCTGCCTCCCACGCTGTCAGGACACCGCATCCCAGTTGGATGGGAGATGCTGAGGCTGTGGGACCCCCATCCCAGAGCCATCGCTCCCCTCCGAGCGGGCAGGGATGCGAGGAAGTGGCTGCCACTGGCTGCCATGGGGCTGTGCTCCCCCGGGGGGTGGAGGGGTCTTGGGCTCCGGGACCGAGCCCCGTTTGGAGCCCAGCTGGCTTTGAAGCCAGGCCAGGCACGGTATGGAGCCAGCCGAAACTGGTCGTAGAGCTGCCTTCTTCCCATGTATTTAGGATCAGGAGGGTTTGGACGGGATGGGTGGGTGACCCACAGTCAGCTCGCTGTCCCACCGTCCCCAGCCGCAGGGTACAGGGGAGGATCTGGGACATTTTGAGAGGGCATCAGCCACCCCTCCTTCATGGGGGCATTGGAGGGGAGGGGACCGGCTGGGGTGGTGGCGGTGGTCGGCAGGGCAGGAGTGGGAGCTGGGGGCGAAGGAGGGAGCCGCTGACCTGTGTTGGTGCAGCAGCTTGGGGGGGGGTCTCCTTGCAGAGCAGTTTTGGGGTCTCCGTCAGGCGTGCCAGCCTCGACTGTCCCAGCGGCGCTGCAGGAAAGCCGTCCTTCCCTTCTCTCTCTGTCCGCTCCTGCGACCACCAGCCCTGGGTCCGGGTGTCGTGTCCTGCGGGACCCCTGCCCGGGGGGCAGCCAAGCCCCGGGCTGAGAAACAGCAGCTCCAGCAACGAGCCTTGTTTGTAAAGATGAAGCCTGTTTGTGCGTCCGTGCCGGTGTCTCGGCTTGCATGCCCTGCTGCCTTGTCTTGAGATGAATTCAAGAGCAAACCAAGCAACCGAAACAGTTGAAAAAAACAAAAGAAAACAAAACAAAACCCAGGAACTTTGTGACAGTGGAAATAAAAGCTTAATGACAATAACGAAGCACCCGTGGTCTGTGATGTGCTGCGATGGGAAGACAGGCAGGCTCAAGGAGGGGGGGCACAGGTCGGGCTCGCTGCCTCCTGCGGCCCCCAAAGTTACCCCCGCGGGGCCGGGAGCTGGGCTGGGAGGTCTGACCGTCCGGTGCTGTGTGCCCCGAGCGTGGGGCTGCAGCGGCACCGGCAGCGAGCGGTGCCCGGGCTACGCTGGCGTGGCTGCAAACGGGGATGCACCCAACTGTGTCGGCAGGCAGACCGGCGGGCAGCATGCCCGCACGCTGTGATGAGCTGTCAGGTCTCAGCTCCAGGCCGGGGGCACATCAGGGACCATTCACCCCCATAACACAAATCCTTCCACCTCTCTTCACCCAGACACAGCTTTTCTCCTGCCGGGTCCTATCCCCCCTGTCCCCAGCGCCCGCATCCTTTCTTCCATTTCTCTTTTGCAGCGAAGCCGCTTGCAGCTGTGCCGTGCCTGCCTGCGCCGTCCCGGTCTCCTCCTTGTTGATGCAGCGGGCTGAGAGCCGTCGGGTCACTTTTGGCACACAACGGCTGCCGAGGAAGCTTGATATTAATATCCCGTAATTGTGCCTCACAGCCCGGAACGGAGGTGCCCCTCGGCAGCCCCCCCTGCGGCTGGCTGGGTGAGCAGGGGGGCTCGCAGCCTGGATTAGGCTTTTCACGTGCGATGGGATCGCGTTTGCCATTCTGCCCTGCCAAGTCTTCCGGAAAAGAGCGCCGCGAGGCCTCCCTGCCAGCCCATCTTCGTTTGTTTGCCTGCCTAACGAGGCTGACTAATTATTTTCGGGAGGCCAGAGGAGATGCCCTACCAGGCTAAACAAGGAGGCTGTGTTTGCACAGGGGGTTTTGTTCGGAGGTGCCTTGTGCCAGCACATGGTGGGGGGCACCCGGGGATCTATCCCCTGTGTCGGGGAGTGGGCGAGGATGGGCGCAGGCTCCGAACCACAGCGGTTACCCAGCGGCTGCGCCTGGCTTTACTGTGCTTTAACCCCCAGCAAGGAAGGGGTTAAAGCCCAGCTAGTGCAGGTGCTCCTGGGACTGGGAGCACTGGTGGGTGTGGGAAGGGCTGGCTGGGATTAATTTGGTGATGGGGAGAAGCTGTTGGTGTTTCTTGGTGCCAGCATCCTTGGAGAGAGGTGCTCCCTGCTGGGGTGCAGGATTAGTGGTTGGGTTGGGTGGCACTGTGGGGTGGGAGACACACACACACACACACACACCCCCCCCCCGGGCTTGCAGCTCCCGCGGAGAGGGGGGTTCAAAGCCTGGAGGGGACAGGCAGGGGACAGGCCACCGGCACAGCTCGTGGCTCAGCCCTGCGGGGCAGAAGTGCCATCTGGATGTCCCCTCTGCCCTGCTGCGAGGCGGGGGGGTGGGGAAGGCATCTTGCCCACCCTGGGGCTGTGCTGGGCAGAGGGATGCACCAGAGGGTCCCACTGTCCCGTCTGTGGGGATGTGGGATGGATGGTCCCTGATCTCCCCCAGCCCCGGTGTCTGGCAGGAGCGGGGCTGGTGGCAGTGAGGCGCTGGGGGCTGGAGGAGATGCTCAGCCCCAGGCAGGATTAGGGCCTCGGTGCGCAGCTTCACCTGGAGCCGGCCCTTGGCCGCAGCTGCTCCCCAGCTCCCACGGCGGGGAGAGTTGAGCAAGAGCTGAGCATCCCTCCGGAGCAGTGCGGCCATGAGCTCAGCGCTCCGCTTCCAGGGGAGCCAGGAAAAGTTTCGCCGCCCCCGGCCAACGGTCCCGGCCAAGGGCTGCCTTTCCCGGCCAAGGGCTGCTTTTCCCAGCCCTTGTCCTGGCTCTGGCTTTGTCTGCGCTTTACGTGGCTGTTTGCTCCCCGTTCCTAAGGCGGCTGCGCTGGGGAGCCCCCCCCGAGTCCCCTCAGAGCCCCTTGTTCCCCCAGCCCCATTGTGGGCCCCTATTCCGGGGAGGGGG
>VYXH01000340.1:447874-486897 GCA_013397275.1 Burhinus bistriatus
GGGGGCTTTGCCTGGCAGGGGGGGGGTTGTCACTTCCTCGGGGTCCCTTTCGCAGCTGGCTCTGCTCCCCCCCGCCATGGTTTGGCAGGGGTTCCCTGCAGGCGCTCAGCTGTGAGCCCCCGTGTCCTCCCCTAACCCCCAGCTCCCTCCGACAGAGCGGGGGCCTCTCTGAGCTGGAGAGGGGGTGTGTGGGTGTGTGGGGATGTGTGTGTGTGTCAGGACAGGACCTGCTTCCCAATCCCTGCATCCCCCATCCCGGCTTCCTCCAGCTCCCACCCACCTCCCCGCCACGCCGGTGGCTCCAAAAGTCCCGTTCTCCCTCCCTCCCTGCCAGAAGTTGAACGCCGGAGGAGCAGGTCCGCAGCTGCGGGTGGCTGGGTGTCCCCCGGCTGGGGTCCCTGCTCTGTCCCCACCGTGTGTGGCCCCTTGTACCCTGTGTTCCTCCCCAGTGCGGGGTTGGTGCCCAGGGTTTCTGGGGGAAGGAGCGGGGCGAGGACAGAAGGGGTGTCCCTGGTACCTGAGGGTCCCCCCCACGATGTCACCCCACGGAGGGGTGTTTGTGGGTCTCTGGCTGCTGCTGGCCCCCAGTCTCGCCGAGCTCCCCCCCGGCACAGGGGGAGCCACCCTAGCCTTCGTCTTCGATGTCACCGGCTCCATGTACGACGACCTGGTGCAGGTGATGGACGGGGCCTCGCGCATCCTGGAGCGGACGCTCAGCAGGAGCACGAAGCCCATCAGCAACTACGTGTTGGTCCCCTTCCACGACCCAGGTACGGCTGGGACAGGGTGAGGGTACGCGTCCCACTGGGGAATGGGGAGCTGGGGTGCGGTTCTGGCCAGGTTTGGGGCTGAAGCGTGCAGTTCCCAAGTGCCTGCAGTGTCCCTTCTCCCCGTTTTTAATGACAGCTGGGATGGGGATGGCAGCACGGGATGAGCCGCAGATCAAGGGCAGGGTGCTGGGCAGGGGCTCCCATCCCCAAGCCACCCTGCAGGCACAGGACGAGCCGGATTAATTCCGGTGATGCTGGCACCCACTTGTGGGTGGCTTTTCTACTTCTAGCCTGTTCCGATCTCGCTGGTCTAATCATGGGGGAGCATTTCTGTACGAGTCCACAGCTCGTTTTCAGGTTGCCTTAGTGAAAGGACCACTCGCTGAGGGGTTCTGGTAACGTACTGCAATACCGGGATCATTTCTTTCTCTCCCAGTCTTTGCCTTGGCACTTTTGTGCACACCCATAAATAGCGGCTGCTCTCCAGAAAAGCCCCAAACTCCTGCGAGGAGAGCGGGACTGGGGCTTTATTTGCGGCAGAAACGCTGAGTTTGAATGAAAATCGCGGGAGCCGGGCAGGGAAGGAGGCAGAGGCAGCAGATGGGCTTCTGCATTGGTTTGCAGCTCACCCTGGCCGAGAGCTTTCCCAGGGCGCTTCCCTGGGCACGGGGACAGTCTGCCCGAATCCATCTCTCTCTGGGTGCCGAGCCAGGGTAGATGCTTAACCCTGAGTCTCATGGGTCCCGTAAGGGTGTTTAAGCTGGGACCAGTGCTTGGGAGCGCAGGCAGCATGGCACCAGAGGAGGCTGGTGCCCGCGGTGGGAGAGGCTGAGGCAGTGGTGCCGGTGTGCTTGCAGAGGTGGGACCCGCCACCCTCACTGCGGACCCCCGGCTCTTCCAGCGGCGCCTGCGGGAGCTCCATGTCCAGGTAGGCGTCCCCAGCCCCGTGGCGCTGCTCCATGGCTGGCTTGGTGCATGGCCATGATGGGAAGCCTGGCCCAGCGTTCCTGCATGGTGGTGGGTCCTGGGAGAAATCCCTGCTCCCCTCCGGGCCTGGGGTGTCCCGGGAACGTGGCAGAGGCTTGGGGCTGAGCTGGGCTTGCTGGGGGCTGATTGCACCGGGGTGGGAGTGGAGAGGGTGGGTAAGGGTGGTGCTGAGCCTCAGGCTCCTGTGACGGGACGGAATGCTCTCAGTTCACAGCTCTTGTCCCAAAGTGGGAATGCTTTCCCCAGGAGAGTTTGCACAAACTCGCCATGGAACCAAAAAATCTCTTCTTCTAGAAGTGCTGTTTGAAAATTGTTTGAGTTTTTTATTTAAAAAAAAAAAAAAAGATATTTCAGCTGTATTCTACCAGCTGAAACACTCTCCGGGAGTTTAATCATGATTTATCCATCCACTTTATCTATCCCTGCTCCGGCCCTGCCTCCTGTGCATTGCTGAATCCCTGTGGTGTTTCCCTTCGGATGCAGCTGTGTTTTGGCGGGGGGCGTTTAAAGCTGTGGCTGCAAATCGTTTCACAGCCCTTGGGGGTGCAAAGCCCCCTGGAAGTGGGAGCTGGTCCTTGCTGTGCCTCTGCGCGTGCCTGGGGTGGCCGGTTCTGCTGCCATGTGGGGGGTGACCGGCTAGGGTGGACACAAATGTGCCCACTAAAGGAGCTGGTGGGAAACCAGGGGCTTCTGTGAGCCTGGGTCACCAAAGGGGTGGTTTAATCATCATTAGTGGTGAGACACAGATGGGTCCTTGTGACCCTGTCTGTCCCTGCGGTACCGTCACGCTGCTCTGGCTGCGCTTGGGCTGACGCCGGCAAACTGGTGCAATTCCTCCCCATGAGCAGACCCTGGGTGGGAGCCTGCTGGGAGCCCAGCAGGGAAGGGCTGAACACTGGGTGGACTGGTGCCTGTGCCACGTCCCTCCCTGTGTGCCGCAGGGCGGAGGGGACTGCCCGGAGATGAGCGTGGGAGCCATTAGGCTGGCCGTGGAGATCTCGCACCCCGGCTCCTTTGTCTACGTCTTCTCGGATGCTCGGGCCAAGGACTACGAGCAGCAGGAGGAGTTGCTGCGGCTGCTGCAGCACAAGCAGACCCAGGTGAGCAGCGCTGCTCACCGGCCTCCTGCGAGAACCGGCTTGGGTGGACGCTGCAGGAGCACGACGGCGGCTCCTGGCAATGAACCCCCCCTACGCTGCCTGTTAGCGGGGTGAATTTTGCATCCCCCGGCTGGCTCGATCTACTGGGGGGCTGTCTGATGCTGGCTGCGTCCTTTCCCTGGGATGGAGAGACGACTCCCCCCCTGTGGCTGCGCAGTGATGCTATGGGGAGTGTTGCTGTGGCAGGTGGTGTTTGTGCTGACGGGGGACTGCGGGGACAGGAGCCACCCCGGGTACCGCGTGTACGAGCGCATCGCCGCCACCAGCTCTGGGCAGATCTTCCACCTGGACAAGCAGCAGGTGACAGAGGTGAGCAGGGAGACCTGCAGGAGCAGGGATGGGGTGACCGAGGTGTGTGTGGTCCAGCCCTTCTTGGCTGCTCTTATATTTTCCTGGGGTTAATCCTTGTGTCCAAGACACCTCCAGATTCCTCTGGGAGCCCTGCTTCAGCCTGAAACAGCAGTGAGGGCTGGAGAAAGCTGGTTGCTCTGCAGCTTGCTGCTGGGCTGCTTGCGTGATCCTTGGGATGAGCCGACTAGCCTGTCCCTGCGGAGAGGAGGTGTCTGCTCGGGGCTGAGGCTGAAGCTGGGGTGCTCCTGTTGTTCTCAGCACCCTGGGAATCGGGCGGGTGGCCCGGCCACAGGGAGAGGAGCCTCTCTGCTTGTCCCTCTCCTTGGAGATCTTGACTGGCATGAAATCTCAGAGATCTGTGGAAGATCAAAGTGCTTTTCTGCTCATGACTGGGCAGCAGACCCCCAGCAACAGCCCCTGCCCAGCCTCCAGCCGTTGTGTGTCTTAATGGTTTCTGTTCCCATGAGTGAGCTGGGGGGTAGTAACACGTCTACTCCGAGCGGCTGAGCAGGAGCCACCTGGCAATAAAAATTACACCAAATTACTCAACTCCTTTTGTACCTGCTCATAGCAAGGGGGGGCTCAGCCAGGGCCATGACCTCCTGCTCACCCATCCCCATGCCACCCTTGTGCTGGCACCCACTGGACCGGGCTAGTGCTGCTCCCTCGCCCGGGCACTGTTTTGCAACCATGCCTGAGATTTTGACCTGCAATACAGCCCTGCTCCCGAAATGGCCATGCCTGATGGCGAGGGGTGATCCAGGTCAATCCTCCCCCATGTGTCCCCAGGTGCTGAAGTGGGTGGAAGAGGCCATCCAGGCCTCCAAAGTCCACTTACTGTCCACGGACCATGAGGACGGCGGGGAGCACACATGGCCTGTCCCTTTTGACCCTAGCCTGAAGGAGGTCACCATCTCCTTGAGCGGCCCTGCCCCGGGGATTGAGGTCCGGGATCCAGCAGGTAGGAGTCCAGGGGAGGGGGAGCAGGCAGAGGGGTGATGGTTTGCCTCCTGGAGAGTCCTCAGGTCAAGACAAACGGGAGGTTGTAGGCATGAGAACCGCCAAACCCTACACTGAAAACTGAAATAGAAAAGCAATGAGCTGCAAAGCCCTCATTAAGCACCATGTGCATCTGCTCTGCTCCCCTCCCTGGTTGGCAAACTTTGGTTTTAGGAGGGTTTTCTCTGCTGCCCTGTTTGTGAGATCTGTGTGATGGGCTCTGCACCACAGTGAGCCCTGAGGGAGGGTGCTCCTGGCCGGCTGCTGGGATGGGGGGACGGACCTGTGTTGCCCATCCCAGAGGTTCACTCGTTATTGCAGGAAAGGTCCTTGAGAAAGGCCAACATCTGAAGGAACTGCTCAGCATCCCCAACTCGGCCATGGTGGTGGCCATGGAGCCCCATGAGCCAGGGATGTGGTCGGTCACGGTAGGCTGGTGGTAGACCCTGCACGTCCCTTACCCATCCCCTGATGGATATTTAGCCAGCCAGGCTTTGCCGGGTGTGGGCTTTCCCTCATCCACCTCCAGCCAGGCAGAGGATGCCTGAGTGGGCTGGAAGGGGCCAGCTGCCACCTCCTTCCCCATCTCCTCTCTCTTCCTCTGCCCTTGGCACACACCTCTTGCTCCACTTCCAGACCCAGAGCAGTGGCCGCCACTCACTGAGGATCACGGGCATCAGCAACATTAATTTTCAAGCCAGCTTCTCCACCCAGCCGGACTTTGATGCCAGCCAGCCTGGGGACCAGCCAGTGCAGGGTGAGCCTGGTGCTGCCTGGGGGTGTGGGTGCTGTGTCTGGACTTCTCGCAGGCAGGAACCCAGCTGGGTATTTTTTTCCCTTCCCTCTCTCCAGGTCTGCCCATCTCTGTGGTGGTGAACTGCACCGGTCTGAAGCCACCCGGGCACTTGCAGGAGATTGAGCTCTTCAACACCTCCGGCCATGCTCTGCTCTCACTGCCCATGCGGCCCCTCTCCAACACCTCCTCAGGGCAGCTCTGGGTGGGCTCACCACTTCATGTCCCCCCGGGTGACTTTCTGCTGAAGGTGAAGGGCGAAGATGCCCAGGGCCACCCCCTCCACCGCCTCTCTGGGGTCACCTACACCAGCGTGGTCCCCGGTGAGTCGTCACCACACTCCCCAAGGGTGCTGAGAAGGGACCAGAGGCTCCAGCACCACCCCTGCTTTGGTTTCTGCTTGGATATTTTTTTTTTTATCCTGCTTCCCAGTGCAGCTCTCAGTGAGCTCCCAAGGAGGGTTATACATGTGCGTGTCCCCAACTACTTCCAGGTCTACCCAAAGTGAACATCTCCAGCAAGATCCATGCTTACAACCACGAGCCACAGCTGATCTCCTGCTCTGCACAGAGCGAGATCCCTTTCCGCCTGCAGCTCAGCCGTGGTAGGATGAAGCTCGGGGAACAGCAGCTCTTCAGGTGAGCCTCTGGTTTGGCCCAGTGGGGCTCCATGATGGACCCGTGTGGGCAGCAACAGCCCCCTGAGCTGTGCTGCCCCGGTGGGGTGATGCTGTGTGATGGCTGGGTGCCTGCAAGTCCTGAGCATCCCAAGGCAGCAGAGGAAGATCCTGAGGGATGTGCCCCTGTGATGCTGTGGGGGGTGGAGGTACATCCATTTGCCTGACTTGGATGCAAGAGTCCAAGGGATTCGGAGCAGGGTGGTGTCACGGTGGCCTCAGTTCTGGTGCTCTGGGGTGGAGGTGACCCTGTAATCTCCCTTTTTGTAGGAGCTGGGGGAATATCAGCTGGCTGATCCCTGTGATGTCCAAGAGTGACGAAGGGTTTTACGAGTGCACGGCCACGAGCAAGGTCGGGGTGACGCGGGCTCGTGCCTATGTGTCTGTCTCAGGTGGGGACTGCTTGTGTCAAGCCTCGGTGCCTGCAGGTCTCCAGGGCTGGTCATGGGCTTGTTTCACCCTGGTGTGCCGTGTTTGCAGAGCCACCACCGCGTTTCATAGCCCCGGGCAACGTCACGGCGTCACCGGGCCAAGATGTGGTCATGTCCTGCCCAGTCCTGAGCGATGTGCCCTACAACCTGACATGGAGCTGGGATGGGAAGGTGGCACAGCCAGGGGATGGCCGGACCAGGCTGCTGCAGAACCGCTCACTGGAGATCAGCCACGTGCAGCCGGGGGACGGGGGCCTGTACGAGTGCGTGGCACGCAGCGTCCATGGCACTGCCACCGCTTCCCTCTGGCTATTTGTCCAGGGTAGGCTCTGCCCCACGTGGGACCCTGGCCCAGGTGATGCCTTGCTCTGTCGGCAGGCGGTGGATGGCACCTGGGGGCTGAGCCCTTCTTCTCCAACCCTGTGCAGAAGCACCACGGGTGAAGGTCGATGCCAGCCCTCAGCGTTTCAGCAGGGACCAGGAGCTGCGGCTGAACTGCACGGCCGGGGGCCACCCCCCACCCCACACCACCTGGAAGCGCTGGGGCTGGGCACTGGAGCAGGACGAGAGGTAACCTGTGGGAACCGGGATGCATTCATCCTCCCTGTCCTGCTGGCGATGGTGCTCCCCTCGTAGGGATGCAGGGGCTGAGGAAAAGGGGCTTGGCGTTGCCCGTAGCTCTGGAAAGAGGAAGGCGTTGCAATATCCCCGAGCCATGCACCTGAGATGGTTGCCATGCTGCTAGCTTTAATTCCTGGTACTTACTTTTAAGCCATCCTGCCTTATCCAGGTCACCATCCCCACCGAGGAGGACTCGAGGTGCTTCGCGCGCCCGGTGTGCACTCAAGCCTCAGATACTCCTTGTGCTTGCCCTTAATTTCTTCTGCTTTTTGGCTCCCACCTCCCCGCCTGTGTCAGGCTGTGAGTGCTGGAATGGACTTTGGGGAAGATCTTTTTACTTTGTGGCTGAAAAAGCCCAATTCTCAATGCTTTTCCCTGATTCAAAGCAACGTCCTTCCCTGCAGCAGCTGATGGAGCTGGCTTTAAGTGCTAACGCACATCTACCAAATGCCCGGCACTTACCACGTGTGCGGCATGGCTTTAGCCCTCTCACTTATTTCAATGCATTTTTCATCGGCCTGTTTTTACAGGACTCATTTCTCCCTCTCTGCCCATTTGCCGCAGGGTTTTCACGGATGCTCAAGGTACCCTGCACATTAGGGCTGCCATCCCAGAGGATGAGGGGAATTACAGCTGCTATGCCAGCAGTGCGCTGGGCTGGGATGAGCAAACCATCACCTTGGAGTTCACAGGTACCCACTCCCTGCCAGCCGGCAGCATCCCGGAAAGGGCCTGGCCTCAGAGCTACGGCAGGAGGGATTTATTGTCCCTCTTTGCTGTCCCTTGGCTGCCAGCTGGGACCTTGTGGCATGCGAGCTATGGGACAGGGCTGTCTGTGATGGAGGGTGTTGGGGGGGCAGCTCCCAGAGCTCCGGCGTTCCCTCGGGGTGAACGGCTCTGCAGCCAGCACTGCAGGGAGTCACCGATGCCACGTCTCTCCCCACGGCGCAGAGTCTCCTGCCATCCTGGCAGTGACGCCTAGCCTGAAGGCACTGGTGGGAGAAGATGTGACCCTTGAGTGCTGGGTTTTGGGGGTGCCCCCACCCCACGTCACGTGGTACAAAGGTGAGACTGGGATGGACCTGGGGAGCAAACCCTCTGCTGCCCTGCAGGGACGTCACATGTGGGGTCCCCTGGACCAACGGCAGGAGGGACCCCCGGAGGCACTCGGGGTGCTGATACAGGGGGGTTCTTGGGGCAGGTGAGCAGGTGGTGGCGGCATTCCCAGCCGGCACCCAGCGTGCCATCCTGAGGCTGCAGGCGGTGCAGGAGGAGGATGCGGGGCGGTATGTCTGTGAAGCTCTCAGCAAGGCTGGCATCGCCTTCGATGACACTGTGCTGGACGTGGGGTGTAAGTCTCTGCCTCTCCTTTTGGGTGCCACTGAGCACTCGAGCCTATCTCCACCACTCTCGCTCCTAGTTGCTTCTTCCCGACCCTCTTGCCCCCAGCTCCCAGATTTCCCAATGTGGGGGTGTCAGTGCTCAGTACAAGCAGGCTGAAGCCTGGTGGGATTTCCAAGGGTCATGAGAAGGGAAGAGGCACAAGAAGTGGCAGGAGACCTGTGCAGATGCTATTGCATGGCACATGATGGCTTGGGGCAAGACTAGGGGTGCAAAGTGCAATTAGTGAGACGAGGTGGAGGTGGGAGCTGGCTTCTGTGTGTCTAGAAATCCAGGTACCCCAACCGATGCTCAGGCCTTCCCACCAGAGGCAGAAGGGATGGAAGAGCCTGGGGGAGGAGGAGGATCTGAGTTGGGGGCAAGTGAGGCTTGAAGCGGTTAAAAGTGGAAAAGTGCAAGAGGTTTTGCTGAGCCAGGGGGGAGCTGAGTGTAACTGGAAGGGATGGAAACTGCAACGGCTGTAACAGCTCTGGAAGTACACCATACGTTAAAGTCAATCATCTCCTAACTTTTCAGGCTAACCTGGCTTGGGGGTTTTGCAGCCTTGTCTCCTCTCCGGGCTTGGCTGTGCACAGAGCCTTGCCATGGGGAACCCGGGGTGTTGGACCTGCCTGAGCCCCTGCTCCGCTGCTCTCTCCTCCAGCTGCCCCTCACTTTCCTGAGCCCCTGGGGGACGTGGCGGTCGAGGTCGGGGACAGCGTGAGCCTGCTGTGCCGTGTGGAGGGCTCTCCCCTGCCACGGATCACCTGGTCCCGGCAGGACGGGAAGCCCGTGATGGGCTGGCATGGATTGCCTGGTGTTTCCAGCCAGCTGGAGGCTGCCGAGCTCCTCATCGACAGTAAGAGAGCTGAGTGTGCACACGTGTGTTAGCATGGTGGAGAGTGCACACGGGCATCCCACCTGGGTGCACGCTTACACAGTGTCACCCTTGGGTGCTCTCCCCTTGCCCACTGCAGGCTGGTGCCCCACCAGTGCGATTAGCCCCCGTGCCCACTCTTTTTGCAGTAGTAAAGCATTGACATAGTGGGTTTATTTGCACTTTTTACTTGTGCAAGCTTAGCTGTGCTGTAACAGCCTGCAAGCCTCCAGCGCTGCAGGACCTCTCCCCCATCGGAGGCGGTGGTGGGGCAGGGCAGGATGGTGTCACCCCATCCTGGAGCTTGCTTGGGGCTCTCCAGCCCCACCAAGCTCAGGCTTCTCCCTGCCGTGCTACAGGCGCCTCGCTGGATGACCAAGCCGTTTACATCTGCGAAGCCCAGAATGAGTTTGGGAAAATCCAAGCGGAGATCAAGCTTGTGGTCACCGGACACGGTTTGCTTTTACGTGCTTTTGTTGGTGTGTTGATCCCGGCTGCTGTCGGCACTGGCTGTGCCGGCAGTGAGCGAGCAGCAGCCACGTTGGCTCCTGAGCCGGCTGCGGCGAATGCTCAGCAAACCCCACCCCAGCACAGGGTTTGAATAATGCCCTTCCACCTCTTTGGCTTGATGCACTGACATTAACCCAAACTGTAGATGATTATCCCCAAATTCTTGGAGGAACTGAATGTCAGAGCCGGCTTGTGCCGAGCCAATGTCTGGACCTTGGAAGAAAGGCAATCCAGATCTGTTCTCCTGAGCATTCCTGGCCAGTTTTTCTCCAATTTCTATTGTTTCCCTTCCTCTTCTTTCAAGCAGCCCCAGAAATAGCTGTTGCATCCCCTGTGGTCCGTGCGCTCCCAGGCCAGCCTGTGTCACTGCCCTGCGTGATCCTGGCCGGGAGGCCATTCCCAGCCCGCCGCTGGCTGAAGGACGGGCAGCCGGTGAGGCTTCCGCACCCGCTGGGATGGTGGGTGGGCAGCTGTGAGCACGGCCCTGTGGTGGGGGCTTTGCTGCAGGACGGGTGCCCCAGCCTCCCAGGGCCAAAGCTGCTGGTGGAAGATGCCGGGGAACATTTGGGTTGGGAGGGTAACATGGGTTTATCATCACATCAGGATGTTCTTACTGCTCAAGGATCAGTTTCTAGATATGCCCCAAAGACACAGTGATATGGTGATGTTTGACACCCCCCCTTCTGTCCTGCTTTCTGCTCTCCGCCTGTGCCCAGGTAGCCCCAAGCAGCCGCTACTTTGTCCAGGCTGATGGGAGCCTGCACGTGGACCAGGCGTCACCAGGGGATGCGGGGAGGTACACCTGTGAGGTGACCAATGCCCTCGGCTCACACAGGCAGGACGTGTCCCTGGTCATCCATGGTGAGCGGCAGGGTGCTGGGCATCCCCGCTCTGCGGTGAATGGGGAGCGGGTGCCCCCTGCGCTTCTTAAGCAGCAAAGCATGGCTCTCTTTGGTGGACGTGGTCCTGGCCACGCAGGGTGAGGTGTTTTTCTTCCTTCCCAGTTCCTCCCAGCATTGAGCTTGGCCCTGTCCTTGTCACCACCACTGAGGGAGCAGCTGTTACCCTGCAGTGCAATGCCACCGGTGTGCCCCCCCCTACTGTCACCTGGGCAAAGGTAGGTGACAGGGATAGGTAGGCTGCTGTCCCCCTGCCAGCCAGGCTGTGGGTCACCCTTGGGTGGGGGGTAATGCGTTTGGAGGGGATGTAGCTCACTAGTGTGGCTGTGGCTGCCCAGGGAGGTGGCACCAAGTACCCTGGGAAGCTGGGACCGGGAGGTAGCCTGCTCTGATGGGTCCAGAGCCCTCTTCTTGCCCTTGGGATGCTCAGCTCATGGGAGAGTCTCTGCTGTCTTCCTTCCTCCCTTCCCTTTCCTCTGCAGGGCACAGAGCCCATCTTGCCGAGCCCACGCTACCACCTTGACCCCGATGGGACCCTCCTGATCCCTTCGTCCTCCCCTGGGGATGCTGGAACCTACTTCTGTACAGCTACCAACGCAGCAGGCTTCTCCAGCCGGGAGATGCAGCTTTCTGTTAGCAGTGAGTGCCCGGGAGTGGCCCTGGCACCAGCTCCCAGTAAAGCAGCTCCAGAGGGTGACTGGCTGGGAAAGCATGTCCTCGGGACTCTCCTAGCTTCCCTGGGTCACCTAGCCAGGTTCCCGATGGGTTTGTGGGATGGGAAAAGCAGCAATGAGGGCCGTGGGGCACCTGAAATATTCCTGCACCAGCCACACTCCCTCTCCACCCAGCAAAGCCCAGGATCAGCGTGAATGGATCGCAAGCATCAGACCCCATAAACATCCTGGCTGTGCTTGGGCAGGAGATCACCCTGCCCTGCGAGGTTCAAGGCTATCCCCCTCCCTTGGTGGTGTGGACCCAGGAGTCCCAGCCGCTGCCTCTCGCCGCCGCGAGGTAAGGAGAGTTGTGGGTGCTGGGACCATGATCTCTTGGGATTGTGTGTCTCCTCAGAGGTATGTGGGGTGCATGAAGGGACTCAGCTGCTTGGCGAAGGGCATCCCTGGCATCAAGTGGCCAACGTTCAATGCTCTGGCAGGAGCTGAGGCAGCCAAGTGGTATGGCATTAGCTCTGCTCCTGAAGGAGAGCGCAGCAAGAACCACCAGGCTTTTTTTCCATCACACAAACATCTGCTGGGATGGAGCAGCTGCTCCTGACCCTTTGCACGCCTGCCCTGGCCACAGGGCTGGGGTTGGGAAGAGAAGGCAGCTCCAGCGCAGCTTCTCAGCCCCACTCGCCCATCCGTCTTCATGCGCATTCCTGGCTTGTGCCGTCACGGTGCCGGTGAGGCCAAGGACGTGCCTGGGGATGGCGGCCCCCTGTGGGAGGTGTTGGACCAGGGCTTGATACTGCTCCACACCCAGGTGGCTGCAGGGCACTGAGGAGGAGGAGGAGAGCAGCATGGAGAGGACGGGCAGCTGGGCAGGCTGGGGGTGTTGCAGCCTCCACTGACCCTCGCAGCCAGCGTGTTGGGGCGACCTCATAGGCTTTAAGCATTGAAATGCGGCTGGTGGCTTTGTCTGCACTGGGATGTGGGTTTAAAGGCCAGTTCTGTTTCAGTGGGTGACTTCTGAAGGGCCAAATTCACTTATTGATGGTGTTGAGGCTGATGGCAGCCGCGGGACAGTCATTTAATGTGATTTGATGGGAGAAGATAATCTGGAGGATGGTTGGATATGTGTTTATTGAGTGTCTTGGTCTTCCCTCTTAGAAACAGGAAATGCTTTATCAGTACATTAGCTCCATGCTGGAAGCTGCTCCCTAAAATCATGGGCCCCAGTCTTGGGGTTAATCACTTCCTTCCCTGCACCTGAGGATTGCTACGGCCTGGGGATGCAGGAAGGCTTCTTGGTTTTGCTCTTCTTGAAGGACTGTTTTGCCTTGTCATTCTTGTCTGGCTTCCCATGGCTGCTCCTGGTTGACCTGTGCTGCTCCCCACATCTCACGTGCTTGTCCTCATGTGCCCGGGTGATTTATGGGAGCACACGAGCAGGAATCTGCAGCCGTGGGCTGAGATGATGTTATGTCTGTGGAGCACAGACAGCGCTGGGAGCAAGAGCATGGCCAGCCCCAGCTGCGGGGGCTGTGCTCCACGGGGACCCCTGTCCCCCTTCGTCCCCCTGGGTGGGTGGCTCACGCCGCTGCCTCGTGCTGAGCTCATGCAGGAGCTGAGCGAAGGGGATTTCCACCCATGGACAGCTCTGCCATCCTCCTGGTGTGAGGGGTGGCCCTGGGGACCTTCTCTTGGCTGTCTCAAGACGATGGTGAGCTCTCAGCCCCTAGCTCCTGCCCAGGGGTTGGTGATGGATGACGTAGCTGTTCCTCCCATCCAGCTTTTCTGTTCCCTCTCTCCCAAGCTACAGTGTCCTCCCTTCAGGGTCCCTCTGGCTGGCCAAGCCCCAGGTGACGGATACCGGCCTCTACACCTGCACGGCCACAAATGTCGCAGGGAACGCCTCGCTCAGCTACAGCCTGCATGTCCAAGGTTCACATCTGCTGTTTAAAATGCTCCTCCTGTGGGCTGTGGGTCTTAATGTACCACCGGGGTCCTGCACCCTCCAAGCCCTTGGCTGCTCCCACATCCCTGTGCCAAGGTCCGAGGATGGTCCCAACCTGAGGTCCCCTTTCCCACCAGCTCCCCCCCAGCTGGTGATCGGCGATGGGGAAAGCCACCTGACCGCTGTCGCCAACGACTCGCTGAGGATTCACTGTCGTGCTATGGGCATCCCCACACCCCGGATCCAGTGAGTACCGCAGAGTGGTGGGTCCTGCCCACATTCTCCTGAGCTCCCTTAGGGGCTGCGCAACTCCCTGGGGGGGGGGCTGTGCAGCCCAGCATGCAAAACTGTGTCAGAGATCGGGATGGGAGCTCTGGATGGGTGATGGGGACCTCCGGCTTGGGGCGTCCCTTAGGATGGGAGGCATCCATTCCCACTCCTTGCCCTTGGGATCCTACTCTGCCTAACGATCTGGGCACCGCCAGCCCCTTTCCAGGTGACAAGGGGACAGTCCTTGCTACCAGCACCCCACTGTTCACTCCTTTAGTGGGCAGAAATGGGGGGTAGGGGATGGCACGACAGACCAAGGACTTGCTGCCTGTCCCCTTCCTCGCAGGTGGCTGAAGAATGGGCATCCACTGGGCGAGCGGGATGGTGCGGTGGTGTCCGAGGATGGTGGGACTCTGCTGATTGCCCGCGTGGGGCTTGGTCACGAAGGGCTCTACATCTGCCAGGGCAGCAACTGGGCAGGGGTGGCCCAGGCGGAGGTGCAGGTTTTGGTGCAAGGTGAGCACAGCATCTGGGACAAGAACTGCTATTCATCCCATGTGTCAGGGAGACCATGGCTGGCCAAAGGGTTGGGTGTTCTTGGCCCTGCTTTTTGGGAGGTGTAAGGTCGCTAGCCTGATCCATTGGGATCTTGCCCTTTGCCAATGAGGTTGAGAGCTCATTGTCACTGACACCACGGTAAACCATAGCATCCATCTTTGAGTGCTTCCCAGTGGAGGGTCTACCGCCAGCCCTGTTTCCCCTTTGGCCAGAGCATCCCTCGGTCAGCATTGCAGGATGTGGCGCTGAAGTTCCTGGGTGAGAAACCAGGCAAGGAGCGGAGATCCCTGCCCGGGAAGGATGAATATCTCATTGGGGTGGGGAACAAATCTGCTAGCTGAGTTGGGGAGCAGCAGTGGCACCATGTGGTGATGTGGTCCCCTCCCAGAGCGGGGAGCGAGCCCTGGCCCCCGGCTGCTGCTCTCCCAGGACTTGGTGTGTGCCGAGAGCCCTGATGAGCCCTGCCGTGCCCCACGGCACTGCGCTGTGTGGCTGCAGCTGGCTTGGGCCGCGCAGAGCTGATGACTGTGCATGCTGGGTTGCAGTGCCTCCGAACATCGAACCCAGCATGGTGGACCTGGCCATCCTGGAGAACAGCACAGCGTCCCTGCACTGCCTGGCTTCGGGGTTGCCTGCTCCCGGTGAGTCGGTCCTCTCCCTCGACTCTTGCTCATGTGTCCCTGGGGCTTTCCCTGGGTCCCCTTGATGAGAGCGGCAGCAGCATCGCTCCTCACAGCTCAGCTCCCTGCTTCCCTCCAGACATCGCCTGGTACAAGGGGCATGAGCAGCTCCCGGCTGGACGGGGCCGGATCCTGTCCAGGGATGGGAAGCACCTGGAGATCCAGCGTGCCCAGGTCTCTGATGCTGGCAGCTACCGCTGTGTGGCCTCCAACGTGGCCGGTGTCGCTGAGCTCTGGTACAGCCTGCGGGTGACTGGTGAGTCTGCAGTGAGCAGGGGAAGGACTGTGGGTGCTTCCCGCCCCCCGGCACCTCTCCTGTGTGCATGGGACCAACGGGGCTGTCCCAGCCCCTGGGACGTGTCTCTGGGAGATGGCTTTAGCAAAGCCCATGTCCTCTGCCCCATTTGCAATTCCAGCCATGCAATCCCCTGTGTTCATAGAATTGTTAAGGTTGGAAGGGACCTTTAAGATCATCAAGTCCAACCATTAACCTAACCTGACAAAACCACTTCTAAACCATATCCCCAAGTACCACGTCTACCCTTTCTTTAAACACCTCCAGGGATGGCGACTCCACCACCTCCCTGGGCAGCCTATTCCAACGTTGGATAACTCTTTCAGTGATAACCCTTTCATCCCAAATAATGTCCTAGAAAACCACGGCCCCATGGATGGGTATTGCCTGCTCGATATCATGGTGTCTCCTGCCCACCCCATCTCTTTTGCACCCTGCTGCTTCTGGTGACATTTCTTTTCCCCCCCTAGTGCCCCCGCGGATCACAGCTGGGCCCAGACCCCTGACAGTAGTGGTGAACGAGGCAGTGATGCTGGAGTGTGATGCTACAGGGACCCCAGCTCCAGTGCTGCTGTGGCTGAAGGACAGCAATCTGGTGCCCAGTGTGGTGGCAGGTGGCCCAGAGGTGAGACAGCTCCTGATGGAGGGGTGGCTCACTGGGGACATCCCTCCAGGATGATGCTCCTTTTCCTTATTCTGGCTTTTAAAAAAACAATTGCTGGAGAAGAGCAGGTGCAATGTTGCCCAGACCTGCCCCATGTTTGGTCCATGGGAGCACAGGCCTGCTCAGCTCCGTTCTGGGCTTTCCCTGCCACAAGGGGCATGGATGGGCAGAGGGTTCCTGGGATGTGACAAGGACTGGCTCAAGGCAGGCTTGTGCCCACCCATCCCTATTCTTGCGTGCTGTCAGGCAGCCCAGGTGCCTGCAAGTTTCTCTGATTTTGTGCTCATCTGGGCTCTTTCTGCTTCTTGGGGAAGCACAGATCCTCTCTGGTGGGCGCGTGCTGTCCTTGCCCGCCGCTCGCCTCCAGGACTCGGGGACATACATGTGCGTAGCCAGCAGTGCCGTGGGGGAGGACAGACGTGAGGCCACCCTTGAGGTGCGGTGTAAGTAACCTCGTGCATCCCCAGCCCCTTCCCACCACCATGAGTGTGGGGTTGGACGTGGTGCTCAGGACTACGGGGCTGCTCTCCTGTCCCCTTGCAAGCACACGGGGCTGTGGGGGACCAGCCCTGGGGACGGAGTGGTACCAAAGGGACTGGCTCTGGGAAGGTGTTGCACTGTCAATCTATTTTCCAGTGCCCCTCACTGTCATGGGCGAGGAGGAGAACGTCTCTGTCATCGTCAACCAGTCAGTGACACTGGAGTGCGCAGAGCCCGGGGTCTCCCCTTGGGGGTCCCGCTGGCTGAAGGACGGGAACTTGCTCACACCAAAGCCGGGCATGGAGCTGTCTGTGGAGGGGACTGTGCTCCAGGTGATGTTTTGGAGTATTGCAGGGGATGGGAGAGGAAATAGGGCTGTGAAGACCTCTGTCTGTCCCTGCCCACCCTTGGGAGGGAGCGGGTGCAGAGGGAGGGGTGTCCCTCCCTGCTGCCCACAGCTCAGTGCCGTTCCCAGCTCCCACCTCTCATCCTGACCCTGTCCCCACGGCTTCTGCCAGTACAAAATCCCCCCACGAAGGGGCTGCGTGAGTCCAGCTCTGCTGCAGAGCATCTTAGTGCCTCTGCTTGCTCCAGCAGATCAGGCAAGCTGCGGTGCAGGACACGGGCAGGTACACCTGCCAGGGGCCCGGCCACCTGGAGAGACACTACAACCTCGACGTGTGGGGTAAGGGCCACCGTGGCTCAAATAGCCCATCAGGGGCAAATAACAATAATAATAATAATAGAATATAGACATAGTGTATGTGAATTATATACACACTTATATACTATATTATATACCCTTAGTTTATATGTATAATATGTACCTGGGGTGGTCTACTGGCTTGGAGAACACTAAGCCCAAAATGTTAAAGCTCTGCAAGACAACGGAGCTGGAGGTGGTAGGGAATCCCCCCCAGAATGGGTGTCAGAGGGGAAGAAGCCCATGGTTGCCTGAGTCTTGAGGGGAGATTTCAGCGACAATGCAGAAGAGGTGTCTTTCCAAAATTTGGGCAGGAGAGCAAAGGGATTTCCTTGCCATTGCCAGGGCTTCCCTGTCCTTTCTTTGCACGTAGTCAGCACAGCAGTTGCTGCAGGCATTGTCCCCCTGGCTCTGTCCCTGCCCGAGTCGGGAGGATGCCAGCAGTGGTTCCCGGGCTGCTGCCAGGACGGGCACCGGCCGCTTTTGCTCGCTTGATTCGAGCATCTTTGCAGCCTCCCGGCCCGTTCAGCATGTCCGCAGCGCCGGGGGCTGAGCCAAGGTCTGGCTTTTCTCAGGAATGCTCTAGGCCAGTTGGTGGAAGTCCTGCAGGCAGGTAGCCAGGGAGCGGAGAAAATCCAGTTCTCCCGACCCAGGCTTGTTCCTGCGACCCCTTCTCAAGGAAACGTTTGCACGTCTGGCGTGCTGGCTCGGGTGGATTGTTTGGGTTCTGCTGTTTTTGTTTTTCAGGGGTTTCTGGGTGTTGGGTTTTTTCTTCTACAAATTGATATCCCTCATGGGAAGGAGTTACCATTTTCCAGCCAGCTGTATTTATGAGCAACGGAGAGCAGCATCCGATAATGGAAAGAGTTAGGTAACCTTCCCAGTGAGCAGTGCTACCTAATAAGGCTGCGTCTGGCCAGCCTGGGCTTGGCCTGCCTGTGCGGCTGGCGCGGGATGCTTGGTCATCCTCTGCTGTAGGCCACGTGCAATTAAAAGCATCACTTAATAGCTGGAGAGTCAAGATTATTATTTCCACATGGAGCCAGCGCAGGGGAGGCTTGCCGGTTCTTTGTGCAAAGCCCAGCAAAGCTGCGGGTGGTGTGTAGCCACCAGGATGGAGCTCTGGCAGGGAGTTGCCCCTCTCCTCTCGTCTGGTGCCATCACTGAGCTGATCCTCTCCTCTTGTCCCCTGCAGTGCCCCCGTCTTTCTCCTCGGCAGAGCCTGCTGCTGTGTCTGTGCTGGAGGGGCAGTCCGTCGGGCTGGCCTGCGAGTGCCGCGGGATCCCCTTCCCCACCCTGACCTGGCAGAAGGACGGTAGAGTCCTGCTCCTCAGTCTCATCCCTCCCCACACATGTGTTGACCCACCAGACAGATGTTGGTCTCCTTAGAACAAGGAGTGCTTTATGCTGGGCAGTATCCAGCTTCTGGGTGGGAACTGGTCCTGCAGGGAATCTGAGAGAGGCTGTTGTCTCCTTGCAGGTGAGCTGCTCTCTGCCCAACCTGGGACCTCAAAGCTGGTGTCTGCGGGAGGGAGGATGCTCTACATCGAGAAGGTACGGCTGGTGGACCAGGGGACGTACACCTGCGAGTGCAGGAATGCCGCCGGCAGCAGCAGCAAGGAGCATCACCTGGAGGTGCACGGTGAGCCAGTGGGCTCCAGAGACACAGAGGATTTGTTGGGGTGGCTGAAGGTTCCATGGTACCTTTCAATGCAAAGTCCATCTGGACCCAAAATTTCACAGCCATTGCCCACCACCTTGGGTGTTTGGGGAAGGATGCTGCTAGCTGGGTTAGCTTTGTCCCTCCAGGTTTCCTCTTGGCTCCAAGCTGATTGCAGCTGGTTTTCACTCCAGCAGCCTCATTGCAGTAGTTGCACCCGCTCACATTTGCTTCACCCTCCTGCTGCCACCATCCGGACCGATGGCATTTGTATATCCACTTGCATATAGCTAGCCAAGGGAGTTGCTAATGTCACCTCCACCTTGTGTCCCTCTGCCCGCAGCGCTGCCAAGGATCCAGGGCAGCAGCAAAGCCCTGAGGAAGGTTTCTGTCATCAAGGCTGGCGAGACGGTTTTGGAGTGCAAGGCCATGGGGACACCACTGCCCACAGTGACGTGGGTGAAGGATGGGCAGCCCGTGGACAGTGTGGATGGGATCCTGCTTACGGAGCAGGGGAGTCAGCTGCGCATCCCCAAGGCGGAGGTGGCCCATGCAGGACGCTACACCTGCCTGGTGGCAAATGCAGCAGGGCAGGAGCAGAGAGAGTTTGACGTTGCGGTGCATGGTAGGGGTACGGGACAGGGCTGGCGGCTTGGGGTATGGATGCAGCAGGCTTGGGAGGGTGGTGATGTCACACAGCACAAGAGCGCAGAACAAGACAACATGGAAGTCTTGGATAACCCAGCACGTAGAAGATCTTGGGTCAGAAGTGGGATGCTCTAGGCATAGCTGTAGAACTGGCTTCATTAGGCTGGAGTTTCTTTCCAGGGTCATTAGAGCAGACCACCTCACGCTTCATAAAGTCATTTACTTTCCAAGGACTTGGGGAAACCTTGTGGGTCAAGGTACTAAGCGCTTGAGCTGGAAAAGGCCTGAGGTGGCTCAGGGTGTGTGGCCAGCTTAGTGTCACATCTGTAAGCGTGGGCTTGGGGGTGTGGGTAGGTGGCACATACTTGCTGTAAGTCACCTGTCCCATAACACATTCCAAGTTGACAACTTCAGATGATGCTCATGGTCCTCTGGGCTCATGTCCTTAAACTGTACAAGCAGGAGGGTGGGAACAAGTTGGGTTTGCTCACTCAGTTTGCCTTGCTCCTCTGCTGTCTTGGTGACTGCATTGGAAATGGACGTCCATCCTTTTCTGCATCCCCAGTTCCTCCCGAGTTCATTCAAGGATCAGGATTGACAACCAATGTCAGCGTGTCTCTGCATGGAGCCTTGACGCTGACCTGCGAGGCCACTGGCATCCCTCTGCCTACAGTCACCTGGTCCTGGGATGGCTCTCCCATCACCCCCAGCGAGCACACACGTGTGCTTTCAGGTCAGGGATGAGGCATGGATGCTGTGAGAGATGGAAGCTTTGGGAACACATTTTGCCCCCGTGCGGATGGGTGTAAATGCAGCGGAGCTCCAGCCTGGCAGGAGCACTGCTGAGATGGGCTGGTGCCTGGGTCAGGGCCCTGAGACCTCTCTGCTCTGTGCTTCCCAGGGGGCTGGGTGCTGAGGATCAGCCGTGCACGAGCCCAGGATGGTGGCCACTATTCCTGCCTGGCCACCAACCTAGCTGGGGAGGCCAGGAGGCATTTCTATGTGGAGGTCCTAGGTAAGGAGGGGTCCTTCGTCTGCTGCAGGATTCCTGGTGGGATTTCAGAACTTCACCATTGTAGGGACAGTCATGAGTTAAGACAGCATGGTGGGAGTGCCGGAGTCTTTCATGCTTTAGCATGTGAGCTTGGAGGCTCAGCAAAGCTGGTCAGCTGCTGAGGTCCCCAGTGGCTTGTGTTCCTAGTTCCTCCCCACATCGAGAATGTGGATGAAGAAGAGACCACCAAAGTGTCCAAGGGTCACCCTGTTACCTGGTCCTGCCTGGCTGCAGGTGAGCGTCACGCAGGGAGTGGAGGTGGCATAAGCAGGTGGGAGATGGGGCTCAGGGACCTGAGTCTCCCTTTGGGGTGTGGAGCAAACGGATGGTGCCAGTCAATGACATGAAAACAGCTGAAATCGGCTGAAGAGGTTTTTTTGGCATAGTTCCTGGCTTTGCAGTTGGGCTATCTGGGAAGCGCTGGGCCCACGCGGAGAGCTTGTTCCACGACGTAACCTCCACTCTTTCCCAAATGGAGCTAAAATTCCTCTAATCTGGTTTCTCCTTTAGTGATGGGAATAATCAATCACCTCCTACTCAGGACAGTTTTCTTTCTTCTTGCTGGCTCATCCAGCAGCCTCTAAAAACCTGATCCAGATCATGATAATTTTGGATTTGGGCTCATGTCCCTGCTTCCCAGAAAAGCTTCAGCACAGTGACCCTGGTCAGGCTGTGCTCACACATGGAAAAACTTTGCATGAAGGCCAAAACTTGCTTTCCACCCCACACAAGCAACCCCCAACCTAAGATCACCTGGCTGAAAGACGGCCACCCTCTGCCTAATGGAAACACCTTCTCCATCTCCCCTGATGGCTCCATGCTCCACATCCCCCAAGCCTCCCTGTCTGATGCTGGCCGCTACTCCTGCATGGCCTCTAGCTCTGTGGCAAATCAAACCAAACACTACCTGCTAGATGTTTCAGGTATGAGATGCCTTTGGATGGAGGCAGAGTCTTGGGTGTGAGCAGGGAACATGGACTTAGAGGGCTTTTTAATTGCCTGCCCCAGGTAGGTGGTAAGGATCCCTTAACCCTACATCCAGCAGCATGGCATGATGTCCTGGACCTGCTAGAAAGCCCTTGTGAGACCTCCTTGAAGGCACATAAAGGGCCCATCTAGTGCAGGATCCGTCTCTGATGGTGGCTTGTGGGAAGGGGGAGAACATCTGTGTCCCCTGTGCTTTTGGAGGGCAGAGGCTGAATCTGGGCTTGAGCTGTACGTGCCGTGCATTTCACATGCTGCAGTCAAGTCCAACTACCTGAACTTGGATCATGCGCTCTGGTGGGGGGGATGAAGCATCGGGAACGCTAAGTGGGTGCTAATGCTGATCTGCTGTGCAAACACATCTCTGCAGCCAGTCCCACACCTGCTGGAGATGCCGATGCTGCTGCAGAAGAAGTCACAGTGATCATCAACAACCCCATCTCTCTGGTCTGTGAAGCTGTGGCATACCCATCGCCCAACATCACCTGGCTCAAGGATGAGGTTCCCCTCCAAGTGTCTAGAAACGTCCAATTGCTCCCTGGTACTGTGGCGATGTCCGCAGGCTCTGCATGACTGTGTTGTGGCCTCTTGCTACATGCCAGGGGGAGTGGGGAGTGGGGCCTTTTCTGGGTCTGGCTGAGGTCCAGGGCAGTGAGAATGGATGGTGAGAAGTCATCGTCCTGCAGGACCCGTGGGGCTCAGGCCATCAGGTGGATGCTGGTCTTCCCTGTGCTACATCATCTGGTAATAGCTAGAGCCTCCTTGGCAGCATCAGTGAGGCAGCACTGGTTTTTATAAACCTGGGAACTGGGCTCTAGAAGAGTGCTAGACCCCCTCGAGTCAGGTTTGCAGGTGATCAGGAGGTCCCTTAAGACGTCTTCTTGTGCTGTGTGGGGATAGACAGCTGTGGCCATGAGTGGCGACCCTCTGAGGAGACCCTCCCTTTGCCCAGGTGGCCACGGGCTGCAGATCCTGAATGCCCAGGAAGAGGATGCGGGCACATACAGCTGCATTGTGGCCAGCGAAGCCGGGGAGGCTGTGAGGAACTACTCCCTGAAGGTCCTGGGTGCGGGAGATCTCCATGTCCTTCCTAATTCCTGCAGCGACTCCACTGCTGTAACTGAGCCAGTGCCCCTTTCTTCCCTCTCTGTGCCTTCACCCTGGGGAGCTGCACCTCTTGCAGCTGGTGCTCAATCACAAGCATATCAGCATGTGGCCCCAAAAAGCCTCTGGTCTACCCTGGGGAGGGCAAAGTGGTCTGTCTGAGGGTGTCAGCAGCACCCCAAGGTGCTGCCTGTCATGGATTAGGGCAGAGCAGGAGCTTTGGGGGCTCTTCTCTGATCCCCGCTGTGCCATCTCTCCCCACTAGTTCCTCCTTGGATTGCCAGAGATGACCATTTGGGGGAATTTGCCATGAAAGAGGTAAAAGCCAGGGTCAACAGCACAGTGATGCTGGAGTGCAAGACCTGGGCTGTGCCCAAGCCAACCATCCGGTGGTACAAGGACAAGCAGGTGAGGCCCTAACTGCAACCAGAGAGGAGCTGCTTGTTTTGGGGACCCTCCAAGGTGGAAGGAGTTGGAAGATACCCTTTGTATGGTTGCCTGGGCTCTGTCCCACTCCTGGGTGTGTAATCCTCCTCCTGTCCTTCTTTTTCTTCCCTGCCTTGGGGCTGGGGTCCTTGTACAGCTCCTGGAAAGTGCTGGCCACCTCCAGATACTCAGTGAGGGGCAGGTCCTTCAGATCAAACCAGCCACCATCTCTGATTCAGGGCATTACACCTGCATGGCCAGCAATGCTGTGGGCAAAGATGACAAGGACTTCATTGTGCATATCCAAGGTGAGGCCTGGGTGAGTGGCCAGTGCCTGGAGCAGTGAGTGTCTCAGCAAAAGGAGGGGTCCTTAGTGGGGTCCCTCGTGGGAGCAGAGCAGGGTGAGCAGGAAAAGGGTTTGTATCTGCTGGAAAACAGACATCTCTTTGGCCCGGGTCAGCCCTGGGCAGATGTTCTGATTGCACCTGGGGGTGCAAGTCTCCATTCCTCACAGTTGACCACAGCCTGTCCCCACAGTGCCACCCCTCTTCCAGCAGCAGACAAGCCCTAATGAAGCCCTTGGGATCTTCTACCGGGAGGAAGACCAGGATGGGGAGGTGACGGAGCACCGGCAGGCCATCCTCGACCAGCCCATGGCACTCTACTGCGACACCAGTGCCATCCCACCCCCCCGGCTCACCTGGTACAAGGACGGGGAGCCCCTCTCCCCTGGCCCAGGAATGCTGATGCTGCTAGGTAATGGGGATGGACCCTCAGTGTGGGGTTTGGGGGGTCTCCTGCAGCAGTTCTGTGGGTTGAGAGCATCCGTAGCATGGAGGAGGTTGGATGCTGTCCTCTTGCTCCTACCAGCATGCACAGCACCTGTAGGACCTGCAGGATCACTGGGGTTGCATAGGGGTCTGTGCACAGCGAGGTTGGAGGGGGCCCTCCGACCCCTCCGTGGAACCTTCCCCATCCCCTGCCCCAACCCTGCCCTGTGCCGCAGGGGGCCGGGTGCTGCAGCTGCCGGCGGTGCGGGAGGAGGACGCGGGCAGGTACACCTGCGAGGCGGCCAACGCGGCAGGGCAGGACCGCCTGCACTACGAGCTGGAGGTGCTGAGTGAGTACGGGGCCAGGGTGGGGAGTGGATGGAGGCGTGTGGCAGCCCTGTAATGGCCTGCTTCCAGCCACGCCAGCCATCCATGGTGGCACAGAGGACCTGGCCGAGGAGGTGATGGCCACCATCAATGGAACCATCCGCCTCAAGTGTGAAGCCACTGGGCACCCAGTGCCCGTGGTGTCCTGGCTCTGGAACGATGTCCCCATTGTTGTCAGCCCACGGCACCAGCTCCTGGAGGGCGGCACAGTCCTGCAGGTCCGTGTCCCCCTGGGCAGGGTGGCTGTGCCGGGGCGGGACATGGGAGACATTGGGTGGAAGGGACAGGGCACTCTTCCCTCCCCAGGGAGGTGGCTGCCCTGGTCTTGCCAGGTGCTGAAGTCCCCATGGGAGCCCCAGCACCTCCCTGGCTCGGGGCAGCCCTTGGCAGGGCTCTGCTCCTCCTTTGCAGTTGGCCGCAGTGGAGGTGGGTGACACCGGCAGCTACACGTGCGTGGCTGAGAACCCGGTCGGGTCAGCTGAGAAGCACTTTGCCCTCATCGTGCAGGGTAAGGCATCCCCAGCAACCCTTCCCCAGGCTCCTGATTTACTGCGCCCTCCCCACCCCCCTCCCCGATCCACCAGCTGGAGTCTCCTGTGGCTCCTGAACCATGTGGGACCTCTGTCTCCCCTGTGCTTGTCACACTCGCCCCATGCGAGGTGGTCGAGGTGCCGGCACGCTCCAAGCAGGCGAGACGCTTGGTGCTTGTGTCCTCCTGGGGAGCCCTGGCGACAGCTTAGCCTCTGGCACTGTCTTTTGGGGTGTGCTGGAGCAGAAGCACCCTGGATCATGGGTGCAAACCCTGAAAGCATCGACGGCATCGTCAACGGCAGTGTCTCGCTGGCATGTGTTGTCCAATCTCACCCCGCTGCGGAGATCTCCTGGTACAAAGATGGCGATGTCCTGCAGCTCAGTGAGGAGGTGACCATTTCCCCAGGTATGCTGGGATGAGCAAGGACGACAGCCTGTCCCCCAGCGCTTGGCATGGCCACCAGCTCTCGACAATGAGCTCTAACTCCCCTAACCTGCCTGTCCGGATGCCATGTGTGGGACTCAAGCTCAGACTTTCAGCCGTAACCACACGCTAACAACCTACTGCCGAGCGATCCTTTCTGGTTGCATCCTGCAAACTCTGCGCTGCCGCTCCCCAGGAGCTCAGCACCCTTCTCTGCTGTGCATAGCAAGGCCTTGGACCTCAAAGAGGGACTTTAATGGCCAGACACCTCTCCATGGAGCTTGGCTGGCTGCTGGGGGATGGGTTGGCTTGCCACCACGGTGGTCCAGACTCAATCCTGGCTCCAGCCTGGCCTGACTCCCTGCTCTCCGTTTCTTCCAGACTCACAGGTGCTGCAGCTCCCTCGCCTGCAGCTTTCCAGCTCGGGCACATACACGTGCGTGGCGCTGAATGCGGCCGGCCGGCACGAGAAGCGCTTCATCCTCACCGTCCACGGTGAGCAGCGAGGGCTGAGCCAGGAGCTCTGCCCCCCGAGAGCACACGGAGGAGCTGACGGCAAAGCCTGGTCCGTGTGCTCCTGCTCACACACCCCATCCCCGCTCCTCCTCCTCAGGGTCCCCGGGCATCGAGGACCCGCAGCAGGAGACGCTGGATGCCGACATGGGGAGCCCCCTCGTCCTGACCTGCCAAGTCACCGGTGTGCCCACACCCACTGTCACCTGGCTGAAGGACGGGAGCCCGCTGGGTACGTGCACAGGGGGAGACCGTGCCAGGCTGCCATCCTGAGCCTCACCACTGCCCTGCCTGAAGCTGTCCTGCCTCAGTTTCCCCATTTCTATTCCTGCTGTGAGAGAACTGCAGGAGCCCACAGGGGAGGAGGCAGAGCAGGAAGGGACCAGCATTTTCCCTGCATGGTTTTTAAAAGGCCTCAGATTTGTTCCAGAGGCTAAAACAATGGGATGTGGGCATGGGATGCGATGCAGAGATGAGGGGGTGAGCTCTCTGGGTACCAGCCCCTGGCTTACACACAGGAACAGGGATTTGTCCCCAGACCAGTGGCTCTTGTCTCCCGCGAAGCTCCAGCAATGCACGCTGCAAACACCCTGCTCTGCAGAGCCCCCACCTCCACTTTAGCCGAGTCCCCAAACCTGGGTCCTGGGGGTGGGAAAGAGGGATTGTGACAATGTGCCTGGGGAGGGCTCGGCGGAGGAGCGTCGCTGCAGCCCCCTTCTCCCCGTCTCCTCGCAGAGAGCAGCCCGGAGCAGGGCCTGGTGTCCGGGGGGGGCCAGCTCCAGCTCAGCCCCCTCCAGCCCTTCCACCAGGGCTTATACACCTGCCTGGTGCGGGGCCCGGGCACCACAACACGCAAGGACTTCATGGTGCTGGTGCGAGGTAGGTCTTCCCTGGGGTGGTGGGGGTTGCTGCGGGCTCTCCCTCCGAGGGGCAGCCTTCCTCCCCCTCCTCTTCCTCAGCCTCCCTCTCTTCTTGGTGCAGTGGCACCCCGGATCACCAGCGCGGGGGTCCCCAGCGAGCGCAGCGTGCTGGAGGGCAGAGGGGTGAGGCTGGAGTGCCGGGCGGAGGGGCAGCCCACCCCCCAGATCTCCTGGCTGAAGGACGGGCAGCCCCTGGGGCTGCAGCCTGCTTCACGCGCCCGGTGGGTCTGCAGTGGGGGGGCACCCACCCCACAACCCCATCCGTGCCTCAGTTTCCCCACGTGCGAAAGAGCAGTGCAAGGCAGGCTGAGCTCTGCTGCTTCTCCTCTGTCTCCCTGCTTGGGCTGGGATGAGCAAATCCCAGCTGTTTGTCGAGAAGCATCATCCTGGGTTAAGCCCTGGTGTCCTGGATGGTGCTGATGCCTGGCATGGTCACTGTCACCCTGGGAGGATCCCAGCTCCTGTGCTGGCCTTGCAGCGTGCCCCAAAATCTGCAGTCTGGGTTGCAACCAGGCACAGAGCATCTCTGCCCCATGGGCACATTAGGGACAGACACACAGGTGACTGCCCTGTCCTCCCTGCGCAGGATGTCCCCAGATGGCAGCTCCCTGCTCCTCGAGGGGCTCCAAGCCGCCGACTCAGGGGCATACACCTGCCTGGCCCGAAACAGCGTGGGTGAAGACGCACGGCTGCACACACTGAACGTGCTGGGTGAGCGGGGCGGGGGTCCACGGGCCAGCACCAGGGCCACCTGCCCTCAGCCGCCCCATCAGCCCCTCTGTCCCCTCATCCAGTCCCCCCCACCATCGAGAGAGGTGCTGATGACTCGGAGGTGGTCCGTGGCATCCTGTCTGCGGCGGTGACACTGGAGTGCCAGGCACGGGGGTCCCCTCCCCTGCACGTGAGCTGGCTGAAGGATGGGCTGCCCCTGCGCCTGTCACCCCGCGTCACCCTGCTCTCGGCTGGGCGCATCCTCCGGTAAGAAGTGACCCTAGAGGTGATGCCCAGCCACAGGCTTTGGGGCTGGCACCCAGGTTTGTGTGCCGGAATGGCCACGGCTGCACCCCGAGGTGGCTGCATGTCAGCATGGAGACCTTGGGGGGCAGTGGGGGACCCGGAGCTGATGTCCCCTCCCCATCCCCGTACCCCGCTCCATGGGGTAGGATCTCCCAGGCACAGGTCTCCGACGCTGGGCTCTACACCTGCATCGCCTCCAGCCGGGCAGGGGTGGCCGATCGCAGCTTCGTCCTGCAGATACGGGGTACGGGACAGCCAGGGGTTTGGGGAGAGCAGAGCAGGGGGCACCTGGGCACCAATTTTGCTGGCAGAGCATGTGTTGTGCTTTGCTGTCCCATTTCCAAGCAGGGTCCTGAGCCATCCCCTGGCTGCCGAGATGGGCTCGGAGAGGATGGAGTGAGGCAGGACCAGCCTGAAAGCAGTCCCAGAGCACCCTGCTGGGAGGCTGAGCTGCCTCTGGGTGCTTGCAGGACACCAGGGAACTGCCAAACCCGTCCCCAGTGCCTGGGGACCCGACTTTGGTCCCATGGCCCCCCTAAAGGAAACCCCTCCCTCCCCAGTGCCCCCTATCCTGGAGAGCCCTGAGAGCAGCGAGGAGCAGATGGTGGCCAAGGGCTCCGATGTCACCTTCACCTGCGAAGCCACCGGGTCCCCAGCACCAGCGGTGACCTGGCTGAAGGATGGCGAACCCCTGGCACAACAGAGCAACCAGGTCACTGGTGGCCCACGGCTGAGCCTGGCGGCCGTGGGGCCGGCTGACACGGGGGTGTACTCCTGCCTGGTGGCCAACGAGGTGGGGGAGGCCAGCAAAGCCTTCCACCTCCTGGTGATGGGTGCGTGTCTTCCCCATGGGATTTGGGAAGGGCAGCTTAGCCAATTTTTTGGGAGCAACGTGGGGATGAGCCCACCCACCTCACCGTGTGCCTTGCAGAGCCACCCTGCATCGAGGCTGCATCCCAGCCCACCGAGATGTCCATCGCTGTGGGCACTCCGCTAGAGCTGACGTGTGTGGTGACAGGCATCCCTGTGCCCACCGTCACCTGGGAGAAGGACGGACAACTTCTGGCAGGGCCCTGGCTCGTGTCGGGGAATGAGAGCACCCTCCATATTGAGAGCACTAAGGTAGAGGGTCCTCTTTCTTCTCCCCACCTGCATTTTCTTTTCATGCCTCAATTTTTCCCTCTCCTGGCTTTGCATAGGTGGTCGACGCTGGCTTGTACACCTGCCTGGCTGCTAGCCCCGCCGGGGAGGACAGCAGGAGCTTCCACGTCAGCATCCAAGGTAGCGTGGCCCCAGCAGTGCAGCGAGGAGGGTGCTAGCAGGGGATGCTGCGGGGTGGTCAGAGATCTGGGGGAGCGGAGAGCCGGAGCAGTCCCTGCACCCATCCTTGGGATCGCTGGGAGGTGGACAGGAAGAGCAGTGGAGGCTGTCAAGCCTCTGCTGGGCAGGATCTGGAGCACAGCGTGAGGCCCTGCAGAGCCAGGGGGCTATGCATGACTTATGGGGACAGGTATGGGGGTGCCCAACCCACATGGCACCCCCTGACTCGTCTGGCACGTATCCCACAGAACCTCTCAGCATCACAAGCGTTGGAGAGACCCACAGCATCACCGCTGTGGCAGGGGGGCAGCTCGTCCTGGAGTGCCCTGAGGATGCTGTGCCACCCCCCCACATTGAGTGGCACCGGGAGGGCTCCCCACTGCAGGTACGTGTGATGGGACCTGGGACTGGGCACAGGCAGGGGCTGGGACGCACCTTCGCCAGCCCCATGGTGCTCGTGGTAGGGGTGATGCGGGGAGAGCTGCTGACGGGGGGTCCCCGGGGGTGTCAGGAGGATGCCCGCAGGCAGGTCCTGGCCGAGGGGCGCTTCCTGCAGATCCGGGCCGTGGGGGCAGCGGATGGTGGGGAGTACAGCTGCAGGGCCACCAACGCGCTGGGGGACACCAGCCTGCGCGTCCAGGTGGAGGTTCGTGGTGAGTGATGATGCCCTGCCACGGGGCTTTGCTGGCAGCGAGTGCTATCTCTGTCCCTGTTAGTTCAGGGACATGCAATATTATGGGGTGTCCTAAGGCTGGGGTAATGGGAAGAGGGGTTGGATCATGCCCAGCCTCCAGTGCTGGTCTGGGCTGACATTCTCCATCTCCTGAGCCCTGTCTCCGACTTTCTCTGGTGCCGGCTGGGCACTGCCACAGTGGCCCCGGAGATCCAGCCGGGCCCCGAGGAGGCGAGGGCACTGCTGAACGGCTCAGTGGTACTGCCATGCCAGGCGGAGGGGTGGCCCGTGCCCCGGGTGACGTGGTGGAAGGATGGCCGGCTCCTGCCCCTTCATGGGACCAACAGGTACGAGGCTCTGTAGGTTGGTGGCAGCAAGAGCTGGCTCTTGGATTGTGCTACCCTCCACATCAACGGGCTTTTTGCGTGCCTGGAGCAGAGATGGCACTGTCACCCCATGAAGGGCTGTGCTCTGTCCCCACAGCAGCTCAGTGGGCATGTGCCATGTCTGGCTGCAATGTCACGTGTCACCTTCCCAGCCGTGTGTCCCCATGCGTTGCAGCCCAGCCGTGCAGAACCTCCACAGGGCTCCCTTGCTCTCCCTTGTTGTCCCTCCCCAGGCTGCAGCTCCTGCCAGGCGGCTCTCTGCAAATCGACCCCATTCAGGTCCAGGATTCGGGCTATTACCTCTGTATGGCATCTAGCCCGGCTGGTTCTGACCGGCAAGGCCTGGACCTCCATGTCCTGGGTAAGTGGAAAGGCCATACGGATCCCTCCTGGGCTCAACACCCGCCAATCCCACCGCTGTTGGGCTGCTCTCATCAGTGCAGCGATGTGCTGCTGTCCTCTGCTCATTGCCTCCGTGCCCTTCCACAGTCCCTCCCACCATCGCTCCCGGGCCCTCCAACCTCACCCTGCTGGCTCAGGAGCCGGCCACGCTGGGCTGCGATGCCTGGGGATCCCCCGAGCCCTACATCAGGTGGGAGAAGGATGGCCACCCCCTGAACCCACACCTCCCAGCTGGCACCTACAGGTAATCGCAGCACTGGCCACCTCACTCACCGGATGGTCCTGCCATAGGGTGGGATTTGCCCCCTCTCGCTGCTCCCTGCGGGGCAGGGCCTGACCCCAATGCATGCTTGGCCCGCACAGCTTGCAGTCCTCAGGGTCACTGCTCATCGCCAGCCCTGGTCCCCGGGAGGAGGGGTGGTACGAGTGCATCGCCACCAACGCTGCCGGAGAGGCACGCAAGGTCTTCCTTGTGTCCATCCATGGTAAGATCCTGGGGGCTACGGGTCTAGCCAAGAGTGGCTTTCCTGGGGTCTGTCACCACCTCAGGCGTGATGTGGGTGTGCTCCAGCCCCCGGTGGGGTTGGGTCCCCTCTAGAAGACTGGACGTGGGGGCGGGCAAGGAGGGAAATAGAAATACCTGTGCCCACGTACATGGGGATAGGATCTTCTTCAGCATTCCCATGCAGCCCTGCTCACCTCCCTCCCTCACCTCTCCAGTGCCCCCCACCATTGCTGATGACCTTACGGATGTGGTTGTCACCCGGCTGTCCCCTGCAGTCCTCACCTGCTATGCCTCCGGCGTGCCCCCACCTGTGGTGTCATGGAGCAAGGAGGGGGCTCAGCTGGGCAGTCGAGGAGGGGGCTACCGCGTCCTGCCCACAGGTACGGGCACAGGGCACTGCAGCCCCGGTGGGGCAGTGGGTCCCTGCCAGCTCTCCCACTGCCTCCCCTCTGCCCGCTGTCTTCCCAGGGGCCCTGGAGATCCGGCAGGTGCTGCCTGCACATGCCGGCTGCTACACCTGCACGGCGAGGAGTGCTGCCGGCACAGCCCGCAAACACCTCCGGCTTGCGGTGCATGGTATGCGTGGCTCCTGAGTGTCCTGCTCCTGGAGGTCCTGCTCCCTGTGCCTTGGCCCACCTTGGGGGAGCCCCAGTGGGCAGCGCTTCCCTACCACTTGCAGAGCCCCCCGCCTTGAAGCCCCTGCCAGGCATGGTGATGGTGATGGTCAACAGCAGCACGATGCTGTCCTGCGAGGCGACCGGGGTCCCACAGCCAGAGGTGACCTGGCAGAAGGATGGAGTCGACATCGCTGGAGGTGAGTGGGAGCCCACTAGAGGCTGGCAGAGTCGGTGCTGCCTGCCCAGCCTTTGCCTGGGGGGAGATTTGGGTGCCTGGGGGTTGTAGGTATCTCAGCAACATGCTGGGTGGTACTGTGCATGGGTCCTCCTGGCTTACGGCTGCCATCCAAGGTGGGTGCAGCGGCCACTGGAGCAGTTCCCCAGGGACTGCCCAGAAAGGGGCGCTTCTGCAGTTGAAGCAGTCCTTGCGCACCATTCCTCCGCGCCCTGGCACGGCTGCACTGCCCCATCCTGCCCTTCATTCCCGCCCATCCCTGCAGGGCCCAGGCTGAAGGTCCTCCCCAACGGGCAGCTGCATCTCCTCCGAGCTTCCCCAGGGGACGCGGGCACCTACCTGTGTGTGGCTCGCAATCCCTCAGGCACTGCTGCGGGGAGGACCAGGCTGATCGTGCAAGGTAAGGCAGGACTGGAGCCCTAGTGCTTGCCCCCTCCTCTGCTCGGCTCCTTCCCCGGCACCTCACAGTGAAATGTGGCTGTCAAGGTGTGAGCAAGTCCCTGTCCTTCTGCCCCATCCAGTGCCTCCCACCATCGCCGCTGGCCCAGTGGAGCTGGCTGTCTTGGAGGGGCTGGAGGTGCTGCTGCTGCCCTGCGCTGCTCACGGTGTCCCAGAGCCTCGCGTGTCCTGGAGCCGGGAGGGAGCCCCGGTGCGGGACGGCGGGGGGAAGGCCACCATCCTGCCCTCCGGGGAGCTGCTACTCCGGGACATCCAGGTGAGCACCATCCCCTCCTGCAGCCAAGCTAGATGTAAGCTTAGAGAGCTGAGAAACAAGTGTCTTTTGCTGCTGAAAAGCAAGCCTGGCTTGTTCTGCACCTTGCTGTGCCCCTGGCTGCTTTCAAAAATATTCGGCAGAGGGAGAGCCCTGTGCAGCCCTTTGCAACGGGCTGGAGGGTCGGGGCAGTGTGGTTTTGCTAACACGGGCTGGAAAAAGTGGCTGTGGCTGAGCCTTGGCTTTTTTGGTGCACAGCAGCCAGCAGAACCATAGCCCGGTGAGCCAGGGCTGCAGCTGGACCCCAGACCCAAGCTGACACCCCTCCCTCTCATCCTCCCCTTTCCCCGGGTAGGAAGGGGACGCTGGGAGCTATTCCTGCACTGCGGTGAACTCGGCCGGGAGAGCCGTCCGCCGGCTCTCCCTCTCCATCCACACCCTGCCCATCTTCACCCGCCTGCCCGGAGACGTCACCCTGAGCTGGGGCCAGAGGCTGGAACTGGTGTGTGCCGCTGTGGGCAGCCCCCAGCCCCGCATCTCCTGGACGGTCGATGGGCAGCTCGTCACTGGTGCGTGGCTGGGGGACCACAGGCAGGGTGGGCACAGGATGCTGAGCTTGGGGGGAGGATGCGTTCCTTTCGGGGTCCCTGGGGTGCTGGCATGGCTGGCTGTGTGGGGTTATAACTAGCTGGTCCCTTTCCGTGGTTTTTGGGGGATCTTGCACCCCGCAGATGGTGTGACGGGGCAGAGCGGCTGGAGCACCCTGCGGCGGGAGGCAGCCACCCGTGCCGACAGTGGGACCTACGTCTGCCATGCTGAGAACAGCGCTGGTGCCATCAGGGCCACCGCCTTCGTTTCTGTCAGAGGTAGGTGGTGGTGGGAAAACCGGGGTGCCCGGCCAGCCCTCCTCTTCTGCCACCCCTCTCCCTTCTCCAGAGGCACCCATCATATGGGGGGACCCCAGCACCTACCAGGTGGAACACCCCGGGAGTGATGCTCTCCTCAACTGTGATGCCCGGGGCCACCCCACACCCCTCGTCCGCTGGAGCAAGGACGGGGTACCGGTGGCAGCTGGTGGGCGCCTGCACCAGCTGTGGAACGGCTCCCTGGCCATCCGTGCCGTGGGGGTGAGTGGGGCCTGGGGGGTGCCAGTGCATTTTGGGGAGCTTTCAAGGCAAAGCCAAGTGCTGTGCTAATGCTATTGGTACTGCTAGAGCACTGACGTGGGGCACTACCGGTGCGTGGCAGAGAATGATGCGGGCACGGCGGCGAAGGTTGTCACCCTGGCCCTGCAGAGTGAGTGCTGCCCCGCTTTGCCACCCTCCTTTTGAGGGACTGCAAACCATGTCACCCCTCAGCCCCCCAGACCACCCGCGCTGCTGGGGTGCTGTGGGGCTGCCTGCATCCCTCTCCCTGCCCAGGTGCCCCTGCGGTGACGGTGACACCACGAGCAGTGGCAGTGCATGCTGGGCAGCGGGTGCTGCTGCACTGCACCGTGTCGGGGGAGCCCACCCCCTCCGTGGAGTGGCGGCGGGATGGGCAGCCGCTGCCAGAGGGTCCCCGCGCCCGCATCCTGCCCAACGCCACGCTGCTCCTGCCCGCTGTCAGCCGCCGTGATGCCGGCAGCTACTCCTGCCTCGCTCGCAATGCCCTGGGGTCTGCCGTCGCCCATGCCTCCCTGGCCATCCAAGGTGGGTGTCTGCCCTGGAGCTTGGGGGGCTTCTGGCCGGCTTGGGGGACTGGGGCTGCCCACCGCGGTGTTACACCCTGGGGTAAGATCTGGGGGGCGGTTTGGAGAGATATTGCCTTTCTTTGCTTACTCTAAACCCCTCGATTCACACCCTGGTTTACCTTCTCCTGTCTCTTCTGCTGCTCATCTGAAGGTCTGAGCCCAGATGAGCTCTTACCCCAGCAGACGCCACGTACCAGCCCGTGCCCCCGCTCGCCTCACCCCGTCCTTCCTGCATTTGCTGCCCGTGATTAAATTCCCATTTCCCAGGGGCTCTGCTAAACGCTCAGGCGCATCCTCTCCCGCTGCCTCTCTGGGAGCGGAGGGCCGGGGGGGCCGGCAGTGCGGAGGAAGCATTGGGTGCCCTGTGTGTCCTCTGCACGGCTGCTGGCGTTCTGCTGCCAGGCACGCCGGAGGAGAAGCAAATAAAAGCTTGGGGCTGGGGCCAGGACCGTGGGGATTGATACAGAGCAGGGTTTGGGAGGGTGTTGGTACACGTCAGCGTGCGCGAGGCATGGGGCCACGCTCGCAGCATCCTCTGACACGGCACCGTGCTGCCTGGACCCACGGGGTCTTTGGGGGCTGTGCTCGCAGCCGGGCAGGGACACGGCCCACCTCGCTCTGGCTGCCTTCATCTCCAGAAAATCACATTTTCTTGACACACAAATTACTGAGACGGCAGATGGGAAACCGCCCTGCTTTCTCACAAGAGAGCAGCACCAATGCCGCTTCTCCTGTTTCTTTTGCCCCAGGGGAGCCACACCGGGTGCGGGGCAGCCTGGTTGGTGCCATTAATGCCCACGAGCTTGGCGTTGCCACCCTGGATGCCAACGTGCTGGACAACCCACACTCCAGCACCGCCCTTGTCCGGAGCAGTATCAGCAGCATCCCACCCGCTGTTGGTAGGTGGTCACCCCTGCCCTCACCCCAGGGAGGATTTTTGACCCGTGTCTTGGGGGAAGATTTTTATTCCCCCCTCCCCCCAAGCAGCAGCCCCTGTCTGTGCTGTGCCCCATGGGCAAGGGCAGTGGGGGCGGTTGGGGAGAGCTGGGTACCCCCTTAGGAGGGCTCCGGCTCCGTGGTGACACCCTTTCTCCCTCACCCCCAGGGCCCCTCATGCGGGTGCTGGTCACCATCATTGCCCCCGTTTACTGGTCCTTGGCACACATCGGTGGGGAGGCCCGGAGCGGGTTCCGACTCACCCAGGGCACCTTCCGGCACGAGTCGCAGCTGGAGTTTGCCACAGGTGAGGGATGCCGTGGCTCCAGGTGTGTCGGGGGCTGCAGAGCCTGGTCCTGCCCAGCTCAGCCTCCATCTCCCCCATGCACCGGCCCCTGGGACTCAGCCCATCAGTGGGCTGAGCTTCACAGCTGGAGACGGAGCTGCTTTTCGGGGTGCCATGGGCTGCTGCTCACCGCTCCCCTCCCTGGCAGGGGAGCTCCTGCGGATCACCCACCTCGCCCGGGGCATGGATGCTGCTGGCGCTCTGCTCCTGGACAGCGTGATCAGCGGTTCCGTGCCGGAGAGCATCGGCGAGGCCATGGTGCTGCTGCAGGTGCCGGTGCTGCTCATCTTCCCTGTGGGGCCACGAATCCCATGCTGGGAGCCCAGGAGAGGTCCATGGCCTGAGCCCCCTCCCGGCCTCTCCCCAGGACTTCAGCGAGCGCTACGTGCAGATGGGTGCAGGGCGGCTTTCGGGGGGCTCGGTGCAGAGCTTCCTGCGGGATGGGCGCATCATGCGTGCCCGCTGCAATCACACCATCACGTACGACCCCTCCGCGGGCCCGCAGCCCCCCCGGGTGCAGCACGTCCGGGCCAGCGCTGTCAAAGCCTCCTACGACCCTGCCTCAGAGGAACTCCGCTTCCAGCTCCATGCCTCGCTTGATGCGGGTAACGAGGGGATTCCCAGGGATGGGGATGGAGACACTGGGATCCCTTGTCAGTCCTGAGTGGCTGTGAGGATGCAAAGGCCACATCCCTGCAGTGACATGTCCCTTCTCCTCCTCTCTGCTTGTTTCCCAGGGGCTGATGGAGACCAGTGCCCGCCGGGATTCATCCTGGGTCCTGGGCAGCTGTACTGCGTTGGTACGGACCCTTCCCAAGGGGGGCACGAGGATGGTGAAGGCACCTGCTGCGTGCTGCCACCTCCCTGTCACTCCTAACCCTGTCCCCTCTCTGCTCGCCAGATATCGACGAATGCGCCGAGGGGTCCCACGCCTGCCGCTACAACCAGCTCTGCCAGAATGCCGCCGGGACCTATCGCTGTGCCTGCCCTCCCGGCTACCGCTGGCTGGGTGCTGGCTGGCCGTGCTTGGGTGCGAGCTGGGGGTCTCAGGGGATGCGTCCTTGGGTGCAGGGCCATGGTCGCTCCCCTGCCCTGCTCCAGCCTCAGCTTCCCCATCCAGCTGCAACTCCTCCTCTCCTTCCCCCACCAGACATAAATGAGTGCCTGCGGTTTCCTCCACCGTGTGCTTTTGAGTGCCGCAACCTGCGGGGCTCCTACGAGTGCCTGTGCCCCCCCGGCAGGACCCTGCTGCCAGGCGGAGAGTGTGGCATAGCAGGAGCGGATGGAGGGGCCACAACAGGCAGCACCCCCCGGGAACCCCTCCTGCGCCGGCTGGGGCCGAGCAGCCCGCGGGGACAGTCCTCCTACACTCAGCTCGCCCTCCGCCGCGTGGCGAAGGCTGCAGGGCTGGCTGCCCGGGGACCCTCTTGCCCCACGGGCTTTGTCAAGAGGAATGGCACCTGCAGCGGTGAGTGTGCATCGGAGAAAGGCTTTGCAGGGAGTTTGGAGGCCACTTTTTGCCCAAAAGGCAGCTCCTGGGTCGGGTGCTGCCCTGTGTCCCCTTTTGCTTGCACCCCTGTTTGCAGGGTTGGGGTCTCCCTGGGCTTGGCTGGGCTGGGAAGGGGAAGCAAGAGCCAGGCTGCCCCGGGGCAGCGGAGGGGACCGACGCTTCCCTGCTTGCCTTCACCCCTCTCACCCTGCAGACCTTGACGAGTGCCAGATGCTGAACCAGTGCCAGCACGAGTGCAGAAACAGCCCGGGCAGCTACCGCTGCATCTGCCCCCCCGGCTACCGGCTGCTGCCCAACAGGAAGACCTGCCACGGTCAGTATGGGGGTGCTGGGGGACGCCCCTGCCCTGGCAGCATGCCTGTGTCCCTCGGGGTGTGAACCCAGTCCCCACGGTGCACTGGATGTCATCTCTTTGGGGCTGCAAATCTTTCTCCTTCCAGAGGGAGGTTGTTCCCAGGCTCAGCACCCTGCCAAACCTGGGTGCTTTCGTCTCGCTGCCCCAGTGACAGACCCCAGGCAGGGTGGGCAGTGGTGGTTTGAATCCCCATCTCAGCCTGGGGCACAGGGGCACCCCGGCACCCTCAGATCTGTGCCCTCTCTGCCCGCAGACATGGACGAGTGCATGGAGGGCACGATCCAGTGTGACTCGAGCCAGATGTGCTTCAACACCCGTGGAAGTGCCCAGTGTGTGGATGTGCCGTGCCCGGCCGGGTACCGGAGGGGCTCCAGTCCTGGGTGAGTCGTGCTGCGGGGCTGGGGGTGCCCATCCCGCACTTCTCATGCCACCGTGGGCCCAGGTGTCCTGGCTGCTCCTGACATCCCGCTGCATCCCGTATCCGCCCCCCGGCTCTCATGCAGGCTGTGTGTCGGTCGCTGCACCCCAGACTGCGGCTCGGCCGGCCCCCCCACGCTGCAGTACGAGCTGCTCACCCTGCCCCTCGGCATCGCCGCCGGCCGTGATGTGGTGCACCTTGCCCCAGGCGCTGCCCTCCGCCGTCGCCCCATCTTCACGCTGCTGGAGCGGGAGCCCAGCAGCCCCTTTGCCCTCCGCACCGAGCAGGGCCATGGCATTGTCTCCACCCTGCGCCCGCTACGGGACCCTGGCACCCACCGCCTCAAGGTGCAGGCGCTGGCCCCGGGCGGGCAGCGGGCACCCAGCATCTTCCTCCTCCTCATCTCTGTCTCACCTTACCCCTACTGACACCGCCGAGGGACAGGAGGGGACACAGGGTCTCTTCTCCTGTCCCTCACCACCGCACTGGTGCAGGCACAAGGCTCGGGGAGAGCTGAGCTTGCACCTTTCCTTTTCCCCCCCTGGACACCCCCTGGTTTCCCCTGCCCCCAGCGGCCCCTGTCCACGTTGCTGTCACCCAGGGCCAGTCCCTGACTCAGCAGGACCCTGGAGGTGGGGACAAGATGTCCCGCCAGCCTCTTGCAATCAAGTTTTGTTGCAACCCCGCAACTCAGACCTGTGGCCCCAGAGCAAACACAGTTCTAGATGGCCTTGGCCGCGATCGGCCCCCTGATAGGGAAGGGGATGAGTCGGGTGACAGCAGCCAGCGAGGACCCCGCTGGGGTGCAGGGTGGGATGCCCCGGGCTGGGGAGGGCACAGAGCACCCAGCATTAACCGCTTATTAAATTGAAATAGCCTTGTGTTCAGTTGTTTTGGGGTTTTTTTTAATCCACTCGGTTTCTGTGCACAGTTATTTATTTATGGTTTTGTTCCAAATAAAGGTGTTTCATGGCTAAATATCAGCCCTGCCTGAAGAAAGCAGCTTCCTTCGGTGCACAGGAGGGGGCTGCCCCGGCAGCAGCTCTGATTTCCCGGGGCTTTGGGCACCTCCCTGCGTGGCCTTGGACCATAGAAGGGATGTGGCAATGCCGGAGGGCAAATGTCCAGCATCTGAAGGTCCAATCCTGCCCCAGCATTGGGTCCCTCGGTCGGCAAGAGCAGGATGCGGCCTCTCTGCACACGGTGTAGGTGGAGGCTGTTCCCAAAAAGCCATTTCAGTTCTACTCCACAGCACTGGCTGGAGGGACAGGGGGTGCTGGCCCCAAGGACCTGAGCCTACGGGTCCCCAGCTTTGGGCCATTGGGTCGGAGACGGCCATGCACCCAGGTGAGGGTGCCACAGTCAGATCTCATCACCGAGGCTCGCTCTTGCTGCACCCATGCAGGGGTACTGAGATGCCCCCGAAAGGCCCTGTCCTTTGAGTTAGGGGTTTGCCGTCCCCAAGTCCATGTCTGCTGCTGGTCTGGGGTCCCCTGGGCATGTGTGAGGGGGAAAGGCGGTTTTGCCCCATGCACAGCCCCCTGCCCCATCCCTTCCTGCCCACCGGGGCTCCCGCTTCTCCTCCTGATGGGAGTTTCAAATAAATTCAACCTTCCCCTGCCGCGCTGTGCCGGGAAGGAAAGCTAGGCAGTCGCAGGGCAGCCGGGCACCAGCTCCTCTCTGCCCCCAGTTTTCCCACTCCCTGGGGCAGGTAGCTCCGT
>VYXH01000340.1:486914-503004 GCA_013397275.1 Burhinus bistriatus
CTGGGGCCGGGTTGCCCCGGGGGGGGCCCCCGGGGGAGGGTGGAGGGGACACCCCCTCGGTGCTCTTTGGAGACTGATGGGGAGGTCAGGAGTGGGGGGACAGGGGTGGCAGCACCTGGAGCATGCAGCGGGCTGGAGCTGGGCACAATCTCCATCCCGCTTTGGGGTGCAAGCTGTCCCCGCTTTGCACCCGTGCACCCTGCCTGGGGACGGTGTCCACGGAGGGGACAGTCCTGCGGCGGCTCCGCCTGCCCACGTCCGGCTATAAGGGAGGAGGAGGAGGAGGAGGATGCTCCAGGCACCGGACCGGAGCGCCGAGGGCAGCCGGGCCGCGGAGGAGAGGGTGAGTGCGGACATGACAAGGGGCGGGGGGGGCAAGAGCGCTCTTTGCTTTTGGGGGACCTGGCCCCCTGTCCCTAGCTGTTCCCTCTCCACCCACCCACAGGTCTCCCGCACCCCAAGGTGCTGGAGAAGGGCTCGTTGGTCCCTTTGGGAGCAGGGCAGGGGGGAGGTCCCAGCCCCTTCCCAGCACTGGGGGGGTGCAGGCTGTAGTCAAGCCCCTTCTAGCTCGGTTTTGGAAGGGGGGGGTGTGGGGTGTGCAAGTGAGTTCCATCTCCCCGACAGGGACCCTGAGTTCAGCCACCCCCAGGGAGCAGAGCTGGGACCTCGGCTGGCACTAGCCCATGCTCTTCCTGCTCTGCTCTGGGGATGCTGGGGGGCAGGATGGGACCCCCACGAGATGAAGGAACGATGCTGAGGTAAACCTCAGCACCAGCGAGGGCGACCCCGTATGCCTCTGCTGCAGGAACCCCTGGGGAGCCTGCCCCATCCCAACCCGCAGGCAGCACTCACCAGAGCAGAGGCTGCTCCTCCAGCCCGGCTGGCGAAGGCAGTTCCTCTCCTTACCAAAGTTTCAAGCTTTTTATTCCCCTCCCCTTTTATTTTTTTTTTTCTTGGTTTTAAAAACAAAAGCGCAGTTGTTCCTGCGGAGCAGAGCAGACGGAGTCGCTGTGGTAAAAACCCAACTCACACGGAAATTGCTACAGAATAATAATCAGAGTTGAGAAAGTCCCGCCACGTTCCCCTTTGCTGAGCTTTGTTTGCTCTGATTTATTACCACCTAACGCCAAAACTTCGGGGCTCTCCCTTCCTGGGCAAGAGGGCTTGGCATGAGCCCTGTTTCCGGAGCTGGAAACACTGGTGGCCCCGCACTGTTCCCGGGATGCAGGATGCATCCCCAGGGCAAGGTGGCTCAGGTCCCTTGGGCATCGCGTGGGCATCATAACGTGTCTGCGCAGGCAAGAATTGGAGGCGTTTCCTCTAACCCCCTGCTGCGCCACTTGTGAAATGAGCGTGCCTGGTCTCAGAGGTGCTTAGGCTGGCTGGCAGCCACGATGGCGATGCTGGCAGCCGCAGCAGAGATGGCTTTTGGGGTTAAAGGAGGGAATTTGCCCAGCAAGAAGCCGTGGGTGCAGCGTCACGCCTTGGCTGGGCCCTTTCGGGAACTGCGACTGCCTTCCTGTAAATGCCCTGGTGAGGAAGGGACCGGCTGAGCCTCCCTGGGCAGCAGCCCAGCTCGGCACACCCACCGGGCCCCGAGGACAGGGAAACACCAGTTGCAAAAGCCTGGGTGCTGGGTGCTGCCTGCACTGCCTGCACAGGCAGCCCGGCGGGCACGGGCAGGCTCACGGAGCCGAATGGCAGTTACGGGGCTGCCAGACCTCGTTTGCTCTTCAGCAAGAAACGAGCAGCAGCAGGCCAGATCCTGCACCTGGGCCGGCTCCAAGCTGTGCTCCGTGGGATGCTGGCCCCACACCGTGCTGGCAGGACCGGGGTGCTGGGGCACACCCCGGCGTTACCGCGTCCCGCTGTGAAAGGTGCTGGGTGGGCCAGCCTGGAGGAGCTCAGCACGGCGCCTTCCCCGCCTCCAAAAGTTGGAGCAGGATTGTGCTGACTTGGCGGCGGCGGCAGCAGCGTGAAAGTTGCTCAGGACGGGATTTGGCCGGCTCTGCTGCCCGCCTTCCCCGGCCAAGGGTCAGCTGGCATTGCCTCTTCGTGGGGCCCTGGGATTCACAGTCCAGCCTGGGGACCACGGGGACAGCCCTGAGCCCCTTCCTGCAGCGGGACCCCCCGTCCCTCCCCCTGAGCTCCGGGCTGCCACGTCCTTCACCACCTCCTGTTTTTGGCTGGAGTCCTTCATCTCCTTGGCTGAAGGGTGAGGGGCACCGAATCTCCACTTGGGTCTTTCACGCTGGCAAGAAACATGGGGCAGCGTAATTAGGACAAACGCCCATTAAACATTAATTAGTCATGGGTCTGGGCTGTGGGGGATGCTGCCGAGCGCTTTGCCCTGCAGCTATCGCATACCCAGCAGTGCCAGTGGGTGCTCGGGGCAGAGCCGGTGGGCGGCTGCGCCCGTCTGCCACCGCTGCTCCTCTGCACCGGCCCTGGCGCAGGGCCACGACGTGCCGGGTCGTGCCCGAGCAGAGCATCGGGCTGCATCTCTGCGGCAGCTGGGCGCCTGCGTCTGAGTCCCGGCCCCTGGTGTTGCAGGGCGCTTGCAGAGCGTGGGGCAGGCTGTGCCGGGGTACCAGAGCAAGAGCCGCGTGGAGTGAAGGTAAGAGCGAAGCAGCCCTGATGGCTGCCCTGGTCTCCTCCATCACCCGGCTGCCACCGGGTGCACCAGCCGGCACGTGGGCAGGGTGCCCTCCCTGGCTGGGAGCCACAGCCTGGACGTGGCCACGGTGCCGTGGCTTTTCCTCCTGCCCCCCAGCTCTCCCCTCTCCTCCTCCTTGCAGCCCGGGAGGACTCATGGTCCAGCTGATCCCTCCCGATGCCATGGCGAGTCCCCTCCTGCGCTGCCCCCTGTCCCCAGCCTGGCGCTCCCAGCAGAGGCGGGGGCTCGGCCAGACCCGGGTGCGGTGTGCTGCCCATGGCCCGGGTCCCGCAGGAGCCCCTGGCACCCGATGGCAGCAGCTCTCACTGCCCGTGAGCAGGAGCGATCCTGGGAGTCCGTGTTTTAATCAGAGAGCTTGTCTCAGCACCGGCAGCTCCACCATGTGCTCCTCTACCTACCCAAGCCGCTGCCAGCCCCGAGCGTTCAGTTTGCCGTGGGCTTTGCTTCTTGCCTCCTGGTTGTTCATCCCCTGGATGATGTTTGTTTCGCCCAGAATATTCCATCTCCAGGAGAGTCCTCACCCCTGGCTGCCCTCAGCGCCCAGCTGGACCACGACGGCCCCATGGCCACTTCAGGGACACCAGGGAGGGTGTCGTGGCTGGTGGCTGCAGCACGCCTGTGCCAAGCAGGAGCAGGCTGACATTCGGGGCAGGGGTTGGGGCTGTTGTGTATCCCTTTTCCTTTGCTTTGCCAGGGCCATGGCTCAGCCCAAGGGCACGGTGGTCCTCGCCTACAGCGGGGGTCTCGACACCTCCTGCATCCTGGTGTGGCTGAAGGAGCAGGGCTACGATGTCGTCGCCTACCTGGTGAGCCCCCCGTGCACCCCATCCCTGGGGGCTGGGGGTGGAGGGGGCACTGGGCCATGGATTTGGGGATGTGGGATGGGTGACGGGGGGCCTGGCATGTGCGTGGCCATGGTGGTGACCCCGCTCTCACTGGTTAACCATCGCCCAGCCCGGGTGCTGCTCTGCTGAGCTGCCAGCCCTGTGCGGCACAGCCTGTCCCTGCCAGCAAATGACCCTCCGCTAATGAGGGCAGCACATCGGGGCAGAGCCACAGGGCTTGGCGGAGGGAGGTATGGCCCCAAAGTATGCCGTCTCGGGGCGGGGAACCCCGCTCCTGTCCATCCTGGGTGGTCTCAAGCCCGGCCAGCCCAGGCTCTGCCATGCCTTGCATGATGCCCCGTGCCGGGCTGGCCTTGCGCTGGGTTTTGTGGTCTCCTTTCAAGCTCAGTCTTGTTCTCTGCTCCTTTCTAGGCCAACATCGGGCAGAAGGAAGATTTTGAGGCAGCACGAAAGAAAGCGCTGGCGCTGGGGGCCAAGAAGGTAATAGTGTCCCTTCCTCATGGTGCCCAGGGGGCTCTGAGCTCCCCCCAACTCCCTGCTGTGGGGCTGAGCCCTGGGGTCTCGCACACCCTGTGGCTAGGGCCACCGCGGGGCGGGGATGGATGAGACAGTGCCGGTGAGGAATCCCTTTTCCAGAGATTTTGCACCAAAGCCTTTTAGCAGCATCTAGGAAAGGCGAGGTGAAAGCACCCTTTGCCATGCCATCCCTAAAGCCCCAGAGGAGTGGGATCCCCTCCAGCCACCCTCCCATCGTGGGGCTCGCTCCATCCCGGCAGGTTTACATCGAGGATATCAGCCGGGAGTTTGTGGAGGAGTTCATCTGGCCAGCCGTGCAGGCCAACGCGCTCTACGAGGACCGGTACCTGCTGGGCACGGCGCTGGCACGGCCCTGCATCGCCCGCAAACTGGTGGAGATCGCCCAGAGGGAGGGAGCCCAGTACGTCGCCCACGGGGCCACCGGCAAGGTGAGGGAGGACGGGGGCACCAGGGTGATATTGGTACAGGGTGCTTGGAGGGGGGTGGTGGTGTGACCCTTCAGCCCAAATGGCCAAGCTGTGGGTGCCGGGGTGGGGTGGGGGTGCACAGGGTGTTTTGTGGGTGCTCTGCGGGGAAGTGTTTCGACACTTCCTTCTCGCTGCTGGTATTTCTGTGCCAAATTTCGGTTCCCTCTGGCTGCCGGGAAGGTTCGGGTCACAGCAAATCCCCGTTTTCAGCAGCACCTTTCCCAAAGCTGGTACAGACTGGGGCTGCCCGGGCTGGGACCCGGCTGGGGCTGAGCCAGCACCGCCCGGGGCGTTTCGGGGCACCCCGGGGAGGGTGCGACTGTCCCGGTCCCTGTCCCCATCCCTGTCCGCATCCCCGGCTGTCGCTGCCGGCCGCAGGAAGGACCCTTTGCCGCTAGAGGCAGCCAGAGACCGTGGAAACGATGCTCGGGGCCAGCCCCTGCCCAGAGGTTTTTTTTTTTGGGGGGGTGGGGGGGGAATCCTCCACGGGGAACGTGGGACCTGCGTGGTGTGACCGTGAGCCACCCGCTGGCACTTCCAGCCCCTGCCCGCCCGCCTGCCCAGCTCGGTGCAGGGACACCCAGGGCAGGGTGACACTGTCACCAGAGGTCTCCGTGGGGCCTGTGGGTGCTGTGCATGCACCCAGGACCTGCCGGATGCCCCCTCCTTCCTGTCCCACAGGGACCTGAAGCGTTGATCATGCCTGCCTTGGCCCAGGGGCAAAGGTGAGGTGCCCACCTGGAGGGGTCCCAGTGCAAGGGGCTGGGTTTGGGGGGGTCCCCAGCTATGGCAGAGGACCCTGCTACAAGTGGGATGTTGGATGCAGCCAGCCAAGGGGTATGGTGGCACCGGGGAGGTGGGGCAGAGGGGCAGCTGGGGGGGCGGTTCGTGGCTGAAATAACTCTTGCTCCTGCTGCGGTGGGTTCCCCTTCCCTGTTCATGTCACCCGCTCCCAGCAGCCCCCTCTTGAAAGCCCCCACTCAAGGGTGCCCTGGAGTAATGCACCCCCAATGCGATGATGTCCCCTCCGCTCCTGGGTACCGCCAGCACCCCGCTCGCAGGGGCACCCTTGGCTGCTCCCCAGGCTCTGCCCGCTCCCCAAGCCATTAAGACCCGAGCACAGGCAGGGCCTGACTGCGGGTAACTCGACCCGCCTGCGCCCCGTCCCCGGCATCTTAAATGCGGGCCATCTGCGGTGTCCCCACTGCCGGAGCAGATGGACTTGTTTTGGGCCTGTAAGGGAAATGAGTGCTTTGGTGGATGTTCTCGCCTGCGTGTAATAGTCCTTAGGGATTTCCCAGCCCGGCTGTAAATGTATCCTCCAGGCCAGGGCCAAGAGGAGGGGAAGGGGGGTCCTTACACCCCTCGGTGCTGGTGGAAAATAGGCTTTGGTGAGTGCTATTCCCCTGGAAGAGCTAATAACTCCCAGGTTTGCTCCTTGTCCCTTCCTGACTACCTGGCCTCATTAGCGGGATCTCATCAGCATAGGCCAATTAAGATAAAGGGATGTTCAGAGCTATTTAATTATGAGCTGCCGCATCCTCCTGGACACTATGGTCTTCCTCCCCGTCGCCCTCCATGTGTTCTCTGATGCCTGCGGGGGAAAAAAATACCCAAATCTGGGTTTCTGCTTGTTCAGTTTTTGGGAGTGTCAGCTCAGGGGAGAGCACGGCTCTTGGGTGACTCCAGGGTCAGCCGGGCTCCCTCAGAGCCAGGTGAATGATCACTCGGTGCCCAATTCTATCAGGACCACCAGGAAAGGTGGGATTGGGTTCAAAACAGCTGTGGAGAGGGACCAGGAGTGACCCCATGGAACAGACCCCACTCAGGCCGTGGCATCCATGAGCCCCTTCCACCACCCTCCATGCTGGGGGAAGGGAGGAGATAAATGGGTCCTTAGCCTCAGGCCTTACTTTTTAAAGTGAAAACAGCCAGCAATCCCACCCTAGTGTCATTACTGGGAGAATGGGTGTGACCCACCTCTTGCACAGAGAGCCTGGGTCTATGAAGTCCCTGGTAGCATCAGCTGGACATCCCTCTTGGCTGGTGGCTCTTGCTGGGATTTCCAACCACCCCACTCAGCCGAGGGTCTCCCGAGCCACGGGCGGTGAGGTTTTTCCCATGAAGTGGCTTGTCCCGTGTGTTGGCCGGAGCTGAGACCCCGAGATGTGTCCCCTCTAGCTCCTGGCTGGGGGAATCTCGATCCCATCCCTGCACAGGGACAGCAGCTGGGAGCGGAGAAACAGCACGTCCTCGCCCGTCCCGGCGCAGGGTGAGCCCTCAGCACCTACTGTTTGTGTTTCAGGGCAACGACCAGGTTCGGTTCGAGCTCACCTGCTACGCCCTGTGCCCTAACATCAAGGTAAGGCACCCAAAATTGTCCCCCGAGTCCCCACCACCAGGCTCCTGTCTCCCTCCCCAGCTGGTAGGGAATTTTGTTTTAACACCGGACGCGAGCGGCGGTGCCTCACTTTAACAAGCTGCCAGCTGCACGAAGCGACGTTTTGGCATTTGAGGGGGCCGTAATGATCCTTAATTGACCTATTTTTACCCCAAACACCACGAGGCCATGGAGAAAACAGTACCAAGGCAGCTGCTGGATAATCGATGCTGCATCCAGCGCCTTGTTAGGGTCAGGGCTTTGGGTTACTCCACCCTTGTGCAGGGAGATTAAATTTCGGCTGGGGGACCAACACCCCCTGGGTCCTGGCTCCCCAGGGCTGCCAGGAGCCCTCTCCTGCGGGGAACCCAGAGGGGTGCCGAGGGGGGCGCAAGGGGTGCAAGGGGGCCAGGGGCTTCTTGTCTCATGCTGCTGCCCTCCTGCCAGGTTGTGGCACCGTGGAGGCTGCCCGAATTTTACCAGCGCTTCCCCGGGCGCCGTGAGCTGATGGACTATGCCAAGGTAGGGATGCTTGGGGCGGTCCTGGGGTGCTGGGAATGGTTAGGGGATGCTCACCATGGCTTGGTGGGTGACAGCAGCAAGCCCTGCACAACATCCCTCCAGCACCACACCGGAGCCTTCTGGTCGGGTTTTTTTTCCCCCCTCTATTTTTTTTTTTTTTTTCATCCTTTCTTTTCTAAAAGCCCCATAATTACCTGGCTATTAATGGTAACCCGTTTTCCAAGGAAACGGGTCCCAGCTCCCTGACTTGCGTAACAGACAAAGCAAATACGTTTGCCTTTGTTGTCCCTTCCTTTTTGAAGTACAAGTTGCAATAAAACATATTAGAAGTTTTGCATCAGGTTTTTATGTGCCCACCAGGGTACCTTTCTTTTTTAGCGACTTCATGGAAATGCTTGACAACTCGGCTCAATCAATCAAAAGGGAAAAGGCAGCCCTGTGCATAAACCAGAAAATTGCTTCAGTTTTTAAATAGCTGCCGTCGAGGCTGCCTGGGTAATCTCTGGGAAGGCGATGCGCGGAGCCGGAGGGATGCGGCGCGGGCTGAGGAGCCCTCCGAGCCCATTAGGGGCGCCGAGAGCGGCATGTTGAGGATTGTGTTTGCCATCTGCCGTTGTATTATGAAGGGGCGAGTTTACGAGAGCTTTCCATATGTTGCCAAACAAATTGTCAAATAGGGGAGTTATTAAGAGTGTCGCGGTTTTATTATATGGAAAATGGAACATGTGTTTTGGGTTTGGGGGTTTTGTTTGGGGTTGGGGGATTTTTTTTTTTTGTTTGGAAGGGGGGTGGGAAGGGAAATGAAATGGTTTGGGGCCCCGTTCAAAGAGAAAAGGTTGGGGTTGAGGGTTTGTAGTGCCTCTCGGGCTCCGGTTATGTTCAGCATTTTTTTTTTAAAAAAAAAAAAAAGCGGGGGGGGGGCAGATCCCTTCTTTTTCATGCTTGGAAGAGGGAGATGCACGGCCAGGTCCTTTCAGCACCTGGATGCACTGGCCTCTGCGCTCGGGGGGTTATAACGCCATGATGTTTGGGGCTCGGTTGCTGCTGGGGAAAGCGGGGATCTGTGCCGCTGTGGCACAGCTCTTGCCGTAGATTTGCTCCCGGAGGGGCTGGAGCCAGCCTTGCTCCGGCAGCAAGTTGCTCCGGCGGCTGCTTCATCCGTGCAACCAGCTGAGGCTGAAACACCTTAATGAGCAAGGTGAAGCTCTCCTGGATACTGCTCCAGGATGAGCCATCGCCGTGGGCAGAGCCGGGCGGGATGGAGCTCGATGGGTCTGTGCCCTGAACACGAGATCCCTCCTTGGTCACGGCGTGTTTCATCCTGGCCAAGGCTGCCCAGGCTCAGTGGATGCTGGTACATGGGTCTGGACTCAGAGGATTCCCTTTGAAGCGGAAAACCAGCACGGAGCAAGGATGGGTTGGGGAGCAGGGGCTTCCCCAGCTGCCAGGAGGGGGCAGAGGGCAGGGGGCTGCCTGGGAATGTAAATCAACTGGGGCTGGTGGTTGGCGACCAGTGCGTATTTGGGTCTGAAAGATGTACCCGGGTGAGACGGGTGCGATCGATGGCATGGGGAGAGCCTGGCAGAGGACACAGCCTCTCCCAGCCCTGTGCGGCCGAGTGCGGCCCCGCTGGGCAAACAGCCCTCAGCGTTAATTGCTTGGTTGTAGTTAACTAAGGTGAAACGTCCTCTGCCAGCATCCACCAGGGCGCTGGGATGAGGATGAGAGGGCAAGTGCCGATGGGAGGTTGGTCTGACCCCAGGCCGAGTTGAAGTCTGTCCTCCAGCCCTTGGTCTCCATTATCCCATCTGAGGGATGGGACAGGGAGAGGCATCTTCTCCTTCATTCCTGGAGAAGCCAGGCAATCCCCAGCACTTGCACCCAGCAGGCAGTGTTTTGCCCTCCCACCAAGCCTCAAGCTTGTGTTTTGAAGCCCATCCAAAGTGTTGACATGCCCTGCCTGCTCTCCCCCATGGGCAAGGTCTGTGGGCAGGAGAGCAGCCCTGCAGAAGGGGGCGACGAGGTGAAGGCTGCCCAGCACCAACCTCTAAAGCCTGGGACAGGGGTCCCAGGGGGTCCCACACTGGGATTACAGTGTGGGACCAGCAAACCAGGACTCATGAGCCTGGAGCAATGTCCCTCCCACAGTGAGGCTGAGTTAATCCCTCTGCAGCCTTAGGAGGTATCTCAGGACCTTGCTCCCATCTCAGGTGATGGGTTGAGGACCGTGATTTAAACAAGCACAAGCATTTCCTTCCCCTCTTCTTGGCAAATGAGGAACCTCTGCTCAGCCCTTGCTCCTCCGTTACCAGCCAAGCCCTTGGCTGATGTCCCTGCTGTGGTGACACTGAAATGCCAGAGCTGCTTGGCGATGTATGGGCTGTATGGACATGTCGAGGTATGGTGGGAACCCAGAGCTGCCACCTCCGTCCTCGGCTCACCGTGGCCATACCACAGTTGGAACATTGCGGCTTGGCATGCCGGCAGGGTGGGCGACATCTCTGCTGGCTCTGGTTGTTAGCTCACCACCGTCGCCTCTCCCGCTAATTCCCCCACATATTCACCTCGTCTTCACAGGCAATTTCCCCCATTGAAATGTCAGCAGATAATTGAGTGTGCCGGTGACCTTGTTAGGGAGCTGGGCTCGGCGCTGTGTGCTGCGCCGGGAAGGCAGCCGGTGCGGGGCCGTGCGTCCTTGGACATGGTGTGCTCAGGGTGCCTGGGATCAGGGGAAGGTTTGCCACCTGTGTGCCATGTGTCTGCATCATCATGTGTTTGCACAAGACACTGGGGACGGGTGTGCTGTCCCCTTGTGGCAGAGCATCTGTGCTGTTTAGGCTGGAGCACATCCTGTGGCTTTGGGTCCTTCTCTCCCTGTGTCGCCTCCCCTTGATGAGGAACTCAGCCAAGGGAATGCACCATCCTGGAGCGGGACCTAGAAAAAGCACACAACGTCTGTGCCAACGTCTCCACCGCTTGGGTTCATGGGGTGCTCTGAGGCTTCAGCTCTGTTCATGGCAGGGCTGGGTTGGCTGTTCTTCTCCTGGCAGCACCGTGTCCCTGATGTCCCTATCAAGGTGGCCCTCATGGTGGGAGCTGATGTTGCCCAGGGTCAGGGACATAGCCTTGCTCCGTGCTGCCGTGCTGGTGGCCATGGGTTGTACCTTTGCGCAGTCGGGGCTGATCCCAGCAGGAGCTGATGCCGGTGGGGGCTGGATCTCCCCACGGGCTGGTTCACCCCCACTCCCCTTCTCTTGGCAGAAACACGGGATCCCAGTGCCTGTGACGCCCCAGACGCCCTGGAGCATGGATGAAAACCTCATGCACATCAGGTGAGAGGCCAGGTGGGCAGGGAGCTCCCGTGGGTTGAGGACCCAGAGCCTGGGGCCCTGATCCCCCCATCCTGCGTGGCCAGGACAGCCCTTTGCACCTCCAGAGTCCCAGGCTGCCCCACCACGTGCTGGCCAAGGATGACCCCAAAACCTCCAACCTCCCTTTCTGCCCAGTTGTCCATGTCCCACGTGGCAGCATCCATCTCCTGGGTTCTCCCAAGCCCAGTGTTCCTTGCAGGGTTGCTGCTAAAAGCCCCTGGAGATCCATAACATATTTACCCCCATCCTCATGGGGTGGTGGGAGTGGAGGGCTTGTCCTGGCAGGTTTTAGTGTTGCAGGTTGCAGGTGCTGCAATGACTTCTCTCTCCTTCCCTGCCTGCCGCAGCTACGAAGCCGGGATCCTGGAGAACCCCAAGGTAATCGATCACGGCCGCCCGACCAGCATGGCAGCCACAGGGCCGAGGGCGTCTCGTGTATTTGCAGCCTAATTGGAAATTTCACGGCGGGCCATGTGCGGCAGGGAGGCCCTGCCGCCTGCCTCTCCCGGCACGTTAATTGCCGCCGGCGTGAATAGGGGAAGGGACCGTTTCAGGGTGACACCGAAGGGGACAATGTCACGGGGCAGCAATAAAGGAGCAATTAGAGAGATGAGGCGCTGGTGGGAGAGCGGGGCTGGTGGCGGGTGACGGACTTCCAGGCTGGCCCCTGCAACTTGGGTCCCCCACCCATGCCTGCCGCTCGCCCAGCCCCCCTCCCTTTCCCATCCCCACTATCTGGGGGGAAACGGGGTAAAACCTCCCCTTGCCTGGGGTGGTGCTTGGACACCCCAAGGGCACCCATGGGACCACCAGCTCCTGGGCAGCTCTGGCTGCCGATGGGGCCAAGAGCCTGGTGGCAGTGGGTGCTGTGGCCAGGCGCTGCCGGTGAGCGCGGCACATCGCTCCAGAGGCGTGGATCCAGCCCCGGCTACCTCCGAATCGTGCTCACGGTCCAGCTGCCTGCTGGCCCCTGCCTGCGCTGTTCATGCTCCAGCGGGTCGTGACGCTGGGCAGCTACTTAAACTATCCATCAGCGCTAATTAGACAATCCGGGGAGAGGAGGGGGAGACAGGCAGAGAGGGAGCGGAGCCGGCTGGAGCTCAGCGCCGGTGGCCGGCTCGCTGCGGCCGGGCTGGCGCGTGCCTCTGTCGGGGCATGAGGATGAGGAAGGTGGAGAAGGGGATCCTGCTTCCCCTTCTGTGCCCTCTGCAGGGATGTCTGCGGGTCGGGCTTTGCAAAGCCAGGCCCTCGGAGGGTCTCCTCCTCCGGCAGAGTGGTTGGCACCGGGATGGGTTTTCACGCCTCTAGCTGGAGCTAGCAAGGGACAGATCCACATCCTTCCCGGTGCACCCATCCTGACCCACCCCTCCGCACCCAGCACCTCTCCCCTCGGGGAAGATCCCTGCTCCCAAGGCTCTGCCAAGCCCCCTTCCTTCCCAAAGCCAGTTTGGAAAATGGGGCCAGTGTAGCAGGAAATGGGACCAGTGCCCTGATCCCATCCCCAAGCATCCTTCGCTCCGGCATCTCTCCCTCCGCCAGCGCCGGGCGGTGGCTTCCCGGAGCGTGGTGTCACCGCTGTCCCCTTCACTAGCCTGGGAAGCATCACTAGGCACCGGGGCGGCTGCGGCAGGATCCGGGGTGCCAGGCACGGCAAGCTCCCCTCCCCAAACCCCCGGGACCTGCCAAACGCAGGGATTTGAAAGCAGATGGTTGAGCTATTTTCTGCCTCTGTGAGGCCCGATTGAAGGGCAATGAGGCAGCTAATGCGGAGAAAGATAGAAATTTACTTGCTTTAACTTCATATGGCACTCTGAAAGAGTTCATTCAGTCCCGGGCACAACAATATCAGCCGGATGAATAAACCATTTGCGGCATCGATAGCTCTGCATCATGGTTTACTTCATGGACCATTTGCTTCCAATTTCTTCTCTTCTTGCCCCGTTTTTCTTGCTTCTTTCTTCCCCCCCTCCCGCTCTCCCTTTCCACACCCTCTTCCTTTTTTTTTTTTTCCCCTTTTTTTTTTCCCCCCCCCCCTCCTTTTTTCCCCTTTAAAGATGACATTGCAGGACTAGCCCCCCTGCGGGGAGGGATAAATAGGAGGCATTGATACACTGCAACAAACTATTTGTCATTTGAACTGTGCTTTTAGGAGAGAGAATAAAAAGAGGACAGACTCGCACCGTAATGATGGAATGCAAGCCAAATGTCACTTTTATTTCTATTTAGTTATTTTATTTAATAGGGGTTTTCATAGTTGGCTCGGAAAATTGGAAACTACCTGACTTTGACTTCCAATGTTTAGTAAAGAGTTTTTAATACTTTCCGGTATTTTTTTCCCTCCCGCCCCCCCATCTTTCCTTTTGAACTCAAAGTTTTTCATCATCTCTCGCAGGTTCGTCTAGTTAATAAGTGTGATCAGGGCTAGGAAAGGCCAGACGATGTAAAATTGAAATTCGCAGCCCGTGTAATTTGTGTGTGTGCGCGCGCGGGGGGCACGGAGGAGGCGCGCCTGCGAGCGCCTCTTGTTTAAAACAAGGGAAAGAGGCAAAAATGAGATAAAATAGGAACCTGAGGGTGGTTCTGCTGGAGCATGTGCTGGGGTAGCTATGTCTGTATTCCCGGGACTTGGCTGCGGTTGCCGCCGGGATGTGCACCCAGGGGGTTGGGGGTGAGGCAAGGCTGGTCCCCCCCGATGCGGAGGGGGCGGCAGGGATGCTCACTGGCAGCGATTGGGCTTTGCTATTTATTGAACAAATAAACAAACCAAAAAGAGGACATTTTCACTAAAAGGCTTATTGCCCACCTTTAAAAATTTTAGATTAAAACTTCTTCTGCCGAGAAATTAATTTTCCTTTCAAAAAGCTTAAGTATTATTTTAAAGCAATCACTTTTTTTTTTTTTTCTTTTTTTTTTTTTTTTTTTCCCTAACTTGCTTTCCACCTTGTCCTTTTTTTCCCCTTGCTGGAAAGGAGGAGGGAGGAAAAGTGAGCCGGAGAAGAGCTGAGCCTTAAAAAGGAGCGGAGAAGCGGGGGGAACGCGGGCCGGCTGCTGGGCGTAGGGAGCAGGCAGAGCCCTGGGTGCCCGCAGCGCCCCGCTGCCTGCGGATGCCCGCAGCTCCAGCTCTCACCAGCCGGGTTTTGTGGGGAATTACCAGTTTACCACCGCTTAAAACGTTTGCAGGAGAGGCTCAGTTTGGAGAAACTCCACCTGAGCTGCTTGCGCGGGGTTGGTTTTTTTTTTTCGGTTGCTGGGACTCCTCAGCTCCTTCGCGAGGGTCCCTCCGAGGTGGCCAAGGGCAGCGTTGGCCCAGTCCTGCTCGCTTGCCGGGCGCTGCCTGCCTTTCCACCGCTCCCTGCCTCAGTTTCCCTCCCCTCCGCCTCCCGGAGCTGCGGCTGGGTGGGAGGGGGGGGTTCCTTTTAGAGACAAGAGTTTGCAAACGCCGGTCTAGAAAGTGTTTTGGGGTCAGCAATGTGCAAGTCACGTCGTGCGTGAATGTTGAGGGGGCGCGCGAAATTGCAAAGCGTTTGCTCTCCAGGACGGAAAGCTTTTTTGTTTTATTACATTTTTTACCCTCCTCCCCCCCATCTTCTGGCACGCGCTTCAATTGTGGCGATTCATCGTCGCCACCCGAGCCTCCGGTGGCCCGGCTCTGACAGAGATAAGATGCCTCTTTCCTATAAATCTAGAAAAAAAAAAAAAGAATATACATAAAGGTTGATGTGCTCTGAAATGGGTTTTTGCTTTGTTCCTCTATTTTCCCCCGTGTGTATTAACCCCAGGGACACCATGAAAGAGCCGGTGTGCCTGGAGCACCTGCTGGGGTCAGGCCTCCTCATTAGTTTTTTCGGTCGGCACCGAATAAGCCCAGCCACGGTGCGGGGACGTGCGGCCGCCCGCCCTGCCGCTCGCTGCCGTTGTCCCGCTTTTCCCTGCCTGACTTGCTTCTCCGCAGCCATCCCGCCTCCAGCTGTGGGGGCGTCGGAGGAAAAGATGAGATCAAGTTGAGGGGAAAAATTGGCTGATTCCTCCAACCCCTTTGTTCCCGGGGCTCCGGTAAGCACCGGTGCTGTGCCGTGCCGGCCCCGTACTTTGGGATGGGGGATGCATGCCGGGGATGAGGGATGCACGTCGGGGATGGATGCGGGACGCACATTGGGGATGGATGGGGGCTGCACACCGGGGTCGGGGCTGCTAGCGGGGCTGGCAATGCCGATGCCACTGACTTTCCCTCTTCTCTCCCCCTCCCCACAGAATCAGGCCCCCCCAGGGCTCTACACGAAGACCTGTGATCCAGCCACCTCTCCCGACACCCCGGACGTGCTGGAGATCAAGTTTGAGCGGGGTAAGCGCCTCCTCACAGCTGGCCACTCGCCTCTCTGCCCCTCGAAGCCGAACCCCGCTCCCCACTATGGACTGGGGGCCACCAGCAGCCAGGAGCATCCCTGGGGCTGGGGCGAGTGGGGTGAGCCCCGACCTGTGGCATCAGGGCTCAGGCTGGTGCTTGCAGCATGTTGGGGCTCTTCAAGGGGCGTGCAGAGGGTGTGGGTAGCTCTCGGGGGGCTCACTGGGACCCCACCAGAGAGGGGTCCAAGCCCCCATCCCAGCCATCAAGGTGCAGCAGGCATGGGGTCCTTCTCCCGCAGGGTGGCACACAGGTGGCCCTGGGGATGCGCAGGTGGCCCTGGCCGGTGTCACAGCTGGGGAGATGCTCCAGTGGGATTTGGCCAGCGGTGCTATCAGTGTTGCACAAAGGAGACGAGGACACCCCATTCCATCCCAGGGGACACACGGCAGGGCCCAGCCCCGGAGCTGTCACCTGGAGAGGGGACGCGGGGCAGCATCTCCCACCTCTGCCAGCCACGGTCATCCCCATGCCACCATCCACCCTAGCAGCAGCAGTGAGCCCAGCCCAGCCCAGACTGGGGGGAGACCCCGCTCAGAGGAGGCACCCCCTCCCCGCCGCCAGCATCCCTGCTCCATTATAATGATCCCCCTGCCAGGAGCAGCCCCCCCTCCCAGCAGCCCATTCAGCCCCTAGTTAATTTATTTGAAGTTTTAATCTAATTATTAACTATTTTAAAAGCTAAGCAGCTTTCGCCAACAACGGCCCCGACAACGTCGGCTCTCTGCCGAGCGGACCCCGGCCAATACCCCGGCGGAGGATGCGAATAGAAAAAGCCGGGGCGAGGGGAGGGCGCGGAGGGGGGGTCCCGCACCGAGAAGCAGCTTAAGGTTCATTATTGCTGCGAGTTACATTTAATAGCAATTTACAACTGAGTTTATAAACCCCT
>VYXH01000340.1:503904-520770 GCA_013397275.1 Burhinus bistriatus
CAGCCGTGCCCTGGTGGGGGGGTCCCCCCTCCAGACCCCCCCCCCTTAGGCTGGCAGGGGGGGACACACACATTTGTCAGCACCCCCCGGCAGGGGCTGGTGGGACAGAAGGTGCTGCGCTGTAAGACAATTGCGGAGCGTGAAATTCAATTAGTTAAGGGCCTGGTTGCAATTTCACAGGCCCTAAAAAAGAGAGAGGGAGAGGAGAGGGGAAAAGGGAGGGGGATGACGGTGGGACGGTTTTATGGCCTTTTTTATTTATTTATTTCGCTTGTCTCCCGAGGTGGGTCCCCCTCCCCTCGCCTCCCCCTCCCTGCACCAGCTTGGATATGCCTTTTTAAGAAGTTATTTAGAGTTCATATCTGTCACATCTATTTAACGCCCGCGGGGTGATGTTCCGGGGGGATCCTGACACCGGCTGATCCTGCCCGTCCTCCCTCCCCGCCTCCGCAGGTGTCCCCGTGAAGGTCACCAACGCCGGGGACGGAGCCACTCGTTGCTCGGCCCTGGACCTCTTCGTGTACCTGAACGACATCGCGTGAGTGCCGCGTTGTGCCCTGCCAGCACTGCCACCTCCCCTCCAGCTGGCAGCGGGGACGAGGGCAGGGTCCCCAGGGTGGGGTGGAAGCGGGATGCTGGCAGCAGACGCGTCCCAGTGAGCCCAGGGATGGTGGTCAGCAGCGTGAGGATGGGATGGTCCCAGTTGTGCCATACATGCCAGCAAGCGGAGCTGGATGTGGAGTCCATGAGCACAGGAATATTTAGGGTTTAGGCTCCCTGCACACAAGGAGGGTTAAAAAGTCGAATTAACACCCTCCACATCTACCCGTCTGCCCCGGCCGCAGGGTTGGGTGAGGGCTGCCCTGCTCGCGACGGGGGGCTCAGCCCCCGGGGCACCCCCTGCCTGCAGAGCACCCTTTGCCCTGCTCCCAGGTCCCCAGCTCCCACATCCCGGGGCGGCGAGGGGAATCGCCTCGCCCTGCCTGCCCAAGGAGGGGGTCAGTGTCCATTTTGGGTGGAGAGTTGGGTTTTTTGGGTCTCGGAGATGTGCTGGCTGGACCCATCACCCTGTCCTCCCTCTGCCTCCGCAGCAGCAGCTCCTTTGGGGTTTTCTGCCCTCTGCCACCCCGTGCCCGGTTTTTGCTGCTGCCAGGGCAGAGCCATCCCCAGGGGCTTGCCCGAAAATACAGCAGCACCTACAAGGACACCTACTCCTCCTGCCCCTCGCCAAGTTACACCCAGTCCCCCACCATCCTTCTTTGTGCCTCCGCCTTTATCTCCCCGGAGCTGAATGGGAATGAACTTTTCCATGTAGTTCGCTTTTTAAATGTTAATTAAGTGGTTTTCAAATGACTTCGGCCACAGGGAATACAGCTGTGGCGTGTCCTGTCTCCTTGCATGGTTTATTTTCTGGTGGCCCAAGTGCCACTGCTGCCTGCGGTGCTGCCGGCCAGTGGCGAGTGAGGGTGGAGAGGCTGGTGGCACAGCAAAGAGGAGGAGAAAAGGAGGGGAAAATCCATCTCTTTGTTACCTGCCTTATCTGGGGGTCACTATTGATGGTCACCAGTGCTGCTCACCAGCCAGCCATACTATCATTTGGGGTTTGTCCCCCATTGTCCACCCCTCCGACCCACCTCTTGCGGCTACTCATGTCCTGCTGTGGGGCTGAGGCTGCTGCAACCTCCCTTCTCCTCCGCAGGGGCAAGCATGGCGTTGGCCGCATCGACATCGTGGAGAACCGCTTCGTTGGGATGAAGTCCAGAGGTGAGTGGCCACCTACCAGCAGTGCCATCCCTGCCCCAAAAATAGCCAAAAAAAAAAAAANGGGACGTGGTGGATGCTGAACATCACCAAGGTGCTCTGGTTCAGGTCACACCAGCAGCCCTCAACCACTTCCTTTCCGTCAGCTTTTGACCGAGATTTCCCTGTGAGAGGGAATTCTAACGGAGGCAACAACCCGCTTGCTGCCAGTGCCACTGTTCGCTCCAGCCCTGGGGTCCCAGTGCCACTGGAGACCTCGGGTCTCGAGGGAGACCTGTCCCCGGTGGGAAAAATGCCAAGCTTGTGCGGGAGGTCCTGGAGGGTGCAAGGCTCCGTGACACAGGTACAAAGTGCAGGAGGGCGATGCAAGTCACTGAGGGTTCTTTAAAGCCAATTCTTTGATTTATCTAGGTGTTTTTGAGGCTGTGACTCCTTGTATTGATCATCCATTAGGATCAGCTTCATAAGAAATCTCCGGAGGCAGCGAGCTGCCCCGTGCAGAACTAAGTAACGAGAGGGGTCATCATCATTTCCCATCTCCTTGCGCCCACTCTTGTGTTTTAAATCTCATTAATACCTAATCAGATGCTCCCTTTCTTTAAACTTGCCCTTGGTGCAGAGCATCAGCAAATATTTTGATAAGACTCAGCCCGCGGTCTCCCTCCCCACCGCAGGGCACCGGCCCTTTTGCAAGAGCATCAGCCACGAAAGGCAAAAAACAAGACCCCAAATCATTTGATCTGAGTTTGAATGATCAAATTAAAACCCAAAGAAGGAAGGAAAAAAACCCAACCCCAAACCGCACACACCAGCTTGCGGCATTTGCATGCAGGATGCTGAGTAATTTGTCAAAATCTGTTTTATTTTTTTAAGAGGCACTGACACGCTCTAGTGACCCTTCCAGCATTTAATAATTTCTCTAAACCCCATTTAACTGTCACGTCTGTCTCCTGCGTGACATTGCCAAGCGATCGCTGCCGTGTTTGTGCGCCGGCAGACGAGGGAGGACCGGGGCTTTCTGGGGACAGGGGGGGTGCGCGCGCGCCTTGGGGACGAGACCTTGGTGGCGGGTTTTCCCCCTTGCTTTGAGCAGGATCCTGCCCCCGGTTTTGCTCCTTGGGATTAACAGAAACCTCCCCGAAATCTGCTCCCAGAGATGTTCTGCAGGAGAGATGGGGAGCTGGGATGGGAGGGGGCCGGAGCAGGAGGGTGCTGCTGGTACCTGCCTCCCCTCGGGGGATTTGGGGTGCTGCCCCCCCACCGCCACACCGCCAGGAGCATTTCGGACCCCAGATGGGGTTGGGGTGAATGAGGCAGGAGATGGGACCCAGGCTCGCAGGCGGGAGGAGATGATTCCTTAAATCCCAGCGGTGTGCGGTGTGCTTGGGGCTCTGCAGGTTCCTGGGGGCAGCACAGGGACCCCCCTCTCCCCAGGGACCCCTGGTCTGCAGGGGAAACTGAGGCACGGGCAGTCAGCAGCACAGCAATAGCCCTCCAGGGCCGTGGAGGTGGCATTTCCCGCGGTGGCAGCGAAGGCTCCTGCCAGGTGCCTCCTCTCCCTCACCTCCCAGACCCGGGAAGTCGGGGAAGAGAAAAATTCATTTGCATTGATTTTTACTAAGCTCCTAATTGAACTTCGTTAAGGCCTAAGGGGCGAGGGGTGAGCTGAGCATGCCCACGCCGGCGTTTTAAGCCCTATTAACTCGATTTTGCCGTATTTGTTTTAGTGGGAGGAGGGTGGGTAATTATGGGGTGCCGGGGAGCGGCGCTGCAGCCGGCCGGGGGGGCCGCGGCTCGGCCGGGGGCTCTTGGCTGCGAGCAGGAGCCCGGCCCTGCCTCTCCTGCCTTTTCACATCCTCATTATCAAATTATCTTTTTAACTCCGAAGGGGGGCTAATTAAGTGAAGTAAATGAAATCAGTGGGGAGGAAGCGGGAAGGAGAGGACGGCCGCTGCCAAAAGAGCCGAGCGCTGCCTTCGGTCGGCGCTTTTCCTCCTTCCTTTTCCCTTTTCCTCCCTCCTCTGAGCAGATGGAAGAGGAAAGTGGAAAACCCCTTCCCTGCAATGAACCCATACCGGGCCACTCTCGGTCTCAGCCCTAGACCAGCAGTGGAAATTTGGGCAGTATCTTCCCATGGGCAGCATCGCCCTCCCTTTCCCCTCGGGAAGCCACCACATCCCGTCCCATCCCGCAGATGCCGTCAGGAGTGACAGCCCGCACTCAGAGCAGCAAAATTGCTCGGATGGAGGTGAACTGACAGCCGAGGTTACAAATTAGAAAATTTTAAGCAGCGGCAGCTGTCTCCTTGGCTGCCCCCCTCCATGTCCCCCCCCCGGCTCTGGTGCCCCCCTTCCCCAGCAGTAATTACGGGGTGATTGAAGCTTCGCCAGGCTGCAGTGCTGACACCTCTGTCTTTTTCCTGTAAACACGGGGAGATGAAAATAGACACTTGGAGATGCTGCGAGTGTCACTTTGAAGGTGTCTCTTGTCTCCTCGGTGGTGAGACTGGGAGCACGGCTGTCAGCTCCCCTCCCCTCCACCCCGGCTGTCACACTCCGGTCCCTGGTCCTCTAGGATCAGGTCGAACGGGACGGGCAGGGGTGCAGGCAGACGGGCAGGAGGGTCAAGTCACAAACCCAAACCTTTGGTCGGCCCAAATTGGCTTTAACACCTCCTAAGGCGAAGGAGAGGGAATATTAATTGTGTCAGCTTCACGGTCAGGGGCTGGAGGGGGCGTACAGCAGCCCTCTGAGCCCCCGGGCCACCGCTGTGCCTGTGGGGACGCCTAGTTTTTGGTGTTAACTTGGCTGTCTCTTCCCGCAGCCCCGTGGGGATGGGTGCTCAGTGAGCACCCTGTGACCTGTCCCCGGGGCCGGGGCTGCAACATCGCTGGGGTGGCCGGAGAGGAAGGGGTGGCTCTCCCTTGGGATGGAGACCCATCCCGTGCCTGTAGGGTGCTGAGATCATGGACCCTGGTGGGGATGAGATTTGATGGAAGTGGCTTGGGCTGCCGTGGGCTCTTGCCCCGTCTGTGGGACTGTGGCCACCCCAGGACAGGACACATTTGAGCCTGTGCCGCTCTCCAGAGCACTAAGCGGGCAGAGGCCGGTGCGGGTTTCAGCCCCTGTGACAGCCCTGTGGGGTCCCCTCAACCCTTCCTGGGGCTGGGGCTGGCTGGGGACACATCCCCTTTGGTGGGGACCGTTTCCTACGGGTTTTCTTTGTGCGCCAGCAAAACCCAACGTGCAGGTGCCCTTTGCTCTTCCCATGGGCATGCCGTAGCCCAGATGCCCGGCGTTGGGAGGGGAGCATCCCCACGGGTGGGCAGGGGACAGGGACGTGCTGGTGGAGCAGCCCTGGCCATGGGCAGGTTACAGCCGTGCCCAGCGCGTGTTTGCTGCCGGACTAGCTCAGCATTTCCCCCACCAGCTTTCCGTCCACATCCAACCCGGAGCAGAGCAGTGCATGGCCACCCTTGTATTTAAACACCAAGGAAACACCTTACGCGGCAAATAAGCCCCGAGCAGCTGGAACAAAGGGAGCAGCTCGCCTGCGGCGTTAGCCCCCGTCGCCGAAATAATTAAGCATCCCTCCATCCCCAGGCCTCGTGCAATGATGGGGGGCAAGCAGGAAGGGACCGGGGGGGGGGGCCCTGCCAGCCCCAAATGAGGTTGCCCTCCCAGCCCGCAGGTAGCCTCATTGCTTCGCAGCAGACGCGCGGGGCTCTTTCTCGCCAGCCGAGGGGAGAGGAGGGTATTTCAGGCCCTCTGCTCCCCGTGCCTGTGCCCCGCGTCGTTCCTTTAATTACAGGTTTTCAGCCGCAGACCGTTGGGCACGGATCGGTGGGGGGATCGGTTCCCAAACCCTGTCATTTAGCCTCGTCAGAGTGCCTCTTCAAAGAGGGGAATCTAGAAATTTTCTCCGCAAGGTGCGGAGTGGACTGTCTCGGCCCCAGCATGAATATAATGACAGATGCATTTTACAGCAAGCTGGGACTGAATGCGCTCGACCACAGCTCCTTCTGTCAGCCAAGTCATTATTTTTTGTCATTTGCTGACAGTTTTGGTCTCATTCGTTTCTCTCTCTTTTTCTGCTTTTCCCCCTGCCTGGAAAAATGGCTAGGTATCTATGAGACCCCAGCAGGAACGATCCTATACCATGCGCATTTAGATATCGAGGCCTTCACCATGGACCGGGAAGTACGGAAAATCAAGCAGGGGCTTGCCTTGAAATTCTCCGAGCTGGTGTACAACGGTACGTACAGTCCTTTGGCCCGGCTCTGCCGCCGCAGCATCCTCCCAGCCTTCCTCCTCTTCCTCCCTCGTTGCTACCGGAGGCTGCAGGTCCCGCTGGCACGTGTGCTCAGGGCTGTAAAATTCAGGTGGGGGTTTTGGGGCCACTCACAGGGGAAAAGATGGACTTGCTCGTGCCAAGGGCTGAGCTCTAACCCACACTCTGCCTGTTTTCGTGCCGAGGGGGCTCCATGCCTGCCTTCGGGAGGGGATGCCGCCTTCCATGAGGGCTCGCTGGTGAGGGAATGCTCCTGGCACCTCTCCCAGCCCGGTGCCACTGCTTTGTCCCATCCAACACATTGGGATGTCTCACAGGCTGTAATTCACCGTCCCATTGTTCCCCCGCAACATCACCTTTCCGCATCTTTCCCCTCCGACCCACTCCGTCTCTCCGCCTGCCCTCGCCCCACGGGGCCCGGAGCACACCGGGATACGGGGCACACAAGCACCCAAACTCCCGGCACAGTCATTCCCGTGGTGGGGTTTGAAGCCGGAGACCCCTCCCCGTGGGAGGGAGAAGCACAGGGGTGCATGGCACTGGGGGGCTCTCGAGGTGCTGTGGCCCTGGCCACCGGGGTCCTGGGGGCTGCGGGAGGGGGACAGGAGGGTCCCGGCCATGCTATGCGGTGTGCAGCCCACACAGGGGCACTGCGGGTCGGGGCTTGGCCGGGGGCTGCCGGAGGGGCTTCCAGCACAGCCAGGGTGGGCTGGGAGCCATAAGGGACGTGGGGACACTGGGTCGCACCCACAGTTAGGGACAGATGTAAAGCCCCTTGCACCCGGCAGCTTCAGCTCCAGCCTACGTGGGCTGAGTTTGAGGGGTCTCAGCTCAGTTCCCCTGCGCTGCTGGGGCAGGGGATGCAGGAAGAGCCAGCCGGGCCTGGGGGGGCCAGGAATGGCACCCCTGGGAAGGGACATCAGCACTGCTCCAGGGTCTGCTCCGTGGATCAACCCCGACTCAGTTGCTGGTGCTAATTCAAAGGAAGCAGGATTAGCCCAAAATGCTGTAGGCGGGCTCGAAACCCCGCTGCCCACACCTGGGTGCCTGCTGCACGGCTCCAAGCACAGCGGTGTGTCCCCCTGCCCCGGGTCTTCCTCCGTCCCCTGCCCAGTTCAGAGCTGGCATCCCTGGAGACCCACACCAGGGAGATTCCCTGCCCTTCGGACAAACACCACTTTTATTTTTCCTGATTTCTCAGCCACCCAGTCCCTCCTCCCAACACTTTTCAGGCATTTCTCTCTAACCACAGGGGCTGGGATGATTCCCACGGGATCTTCCATGGGAAGATCCCCTGGAAATAACCTGACTCCGGGAGCTCGGGCTTTGGGCAGCAGCAGACCCAGTGGGACTAGGTCAAGCTGTCTTCTCTCCTGCAGTTCCCGATTCCTGAGCTCGTCCTTGGCACCTGCCCCTCCAAGGACGTTCCCTCCTGTGTCTTCCTCGGCAACTGGAATTTAATGCCTGCACCCCTTTGTTGCTTAAACATATTTTAGGGCCTTGGCAGGGCGAGGGCTTCTGGGGCTGCAGAAGTCTGAGTTACCTTCCCCCTGAATCACAGCCCCTGCCTTAATTCATTCTCTGATGCTGCTCCTGCCTCCGGCTATTTTTATTAGACTTTGTCCTGGGCTGCCTTTATTTTGACTTCTTTATTATTTTTTTTTTAGTTCAGGCATAAACCTGTTTGTTTATTTCTAACCACTCGTTGTGAAGCCACCAGGTTAAAGAGTCCCTCGGGGAAATCACGATTTCGCTTCTCCCTCCCCACCTCTGCCAGGTGACGGCTGCTGTTTCCCTGGCTCCGCATGCTGAATCCCGGGGGATTTTCAGCACGGTCCTAGACTTTCCTGGACAAGGAACAACCCCAACGGGGTGTAGGCAGCACCCGTGGGTCCCCATGCCGGAGGCCAGGCTTTCAAGCTCACCTTCAACACCTCATTATTGCGACTAGTCCCTGATTTTAGGAGAATTAGTGTTTCTCTTCCCCCCTGTCCCCATTGATCCCATTGTGGAGGGCGGCTTTGAAGCCAGTTCCCGGCAGGTACGGCCAGGTGCGGAAATGCCATTGTCCCCCTGCCTGCACCCTGATTAGGGCAGGATCGTGGTTACAAGGTGGGAAGGTCATTAAGGGGGATCATTTCCAGTGGGGAATGTGTCCGCGGGGGGGGGGGGGGGGGGAGGGGGGATGCTTCCTTGCACCTGGAGCTATCAGAGTCGGGATTTAAGTAGCTGGTTATTATTTTAATGTGTCTTAGGTTTATTTTTACGGGGATGCAACAGCCCTACCTCAACCCCGATGTTTGAAGAGTCGTACCTGGAGGGTGCTTACCAAAAAAGAGGGGTGTATTTTTCTGGAGCCGGCGTCCCTGCCTGCCGTGGCAGTGCTGATTGCGGGGAAGGGGTTTCCGAGTCGCCCGGCCGCGCCGTGGTGGGGCGGCAGAGGGGGGGTCTGGCTTAGGGAGGTTGGTTTAGTGGTGATGGGTTGCAGGGTTTTTGACGCCCTGCCTCGGAGAAGGGCTACGCAGATCCCAGGGACGAGGCTGCGGGATACGGCCCCGCTCAGGGGCCTGGCGAGGCCAAACAACAAAAGAAATTGTTTGTTTCTTTAATGGCTTCGGCCCCGGAGCCCAGCTGGGAAGGGAAAGGTGAGAGGGCACCGGTGTGCGAGCGGAGCAGGAGGGCGATGGGAGAGATAAAACCTGGGGATGACCGGAGGGCGGTGAATGGGCTCTTTCTCTCTCTGCCTCTATCTCCTTCTCCATCTCCCAGGCTTTATTCCGGGTCTCCGAGGGCTCCTCGGCTAATTACCCCGCTTAGGGACAGGAGGGGGCACAGGGGCGGCAGGCAGGGCCACGGCCCCTCCGTGCATCCGCGGTGGCCTCGGTGGAAGGCAACTCCTTCCCCCCCTCTGCAATTCTATGTCCATCTGTCTGTCTCCACCTGACCCTCCTGAGATGATGGTTTTTGAGTGGCAGTTTCATACTAACTTAAGGAAGCTTTTAATTTCCGTGATCGCCCCTACCCTGTGGAGCCGGAAGGAGAATGGCCCCACTGCCTCTTCTCCACCAGTGGGTTCCAGCCCCCTCTCCCGGATGGGAACCCGAGGGCCACCAAGGGGAAAGGACGCACGTGGGGTCTGCATCACTCGGAGCTGAACCTGGGTGTCCTGGCACCTCTCCCAGTCCCGTGACCGCATCCCTTGGCTTGTAAATGCTTAGGGTCTGCCTTGCAGGACTTAGCCTGGGGCAACCACCCTGCATGGGCACCCTGTGTCCCCGCTGACCCTGCCTCCTGCCCGCAGGCTTCTGGCACAGCCCTGAGTGCGAGTTCCTCCGGCAGTGCATTGGGCGCTCGCAGGAGGCGGTGATGGGCACCGTGCGCCTCTCCGTCTTCAAGGGCCAGGTCTACATCCTGGGCAGGGAGTCCCCCCGGTCGCTGTACAATGAGGAGCTGGTGAGGTGAGTGGGGTTTGCGGGGCCAGGGTGGGCAGGAGTGGTGGCAGCGAACACGCCATCCCACCTTGTCCCATCCCGTCCCCACCCCATCCCAGCTTTTCCCATCCCATCCTGCTCCTTCCCATCCCATCCTGCTCCTTCCCATCCCATCCTGCTCCATCCCACCCTATCCTGCTCCATCCCATGCCATCCCTGGTGACATTAGGGACAGTGTCCTCCCAGCCACGCGCCCGGCCGAAGCACGAGCCCTGTTTTCAAGTCAATATTATTTTCTTCCTCCGGCTTCTCCTTTTTTTTCGCGTTGTTTTCTCTCTCGCTCGCTCGTTCCCCCCCAGCCCTCCCTCAACCCCTTTCAATCTCTCTAAACACTTTATAAGCCATAAATACACCCGAATGAGTTTAGATCAGTCGGAGTAAATGTCAAATTATCTTCTCTCTTTCTCTTCTCTGGCTTTTTTTCCCCCCTTCCCTCCCCCTCAAAATCAACAGCTCCTAATAATCTGTCCCAACCCTTCATTATGCTTCGCGCTCTCACTTGGAGAGATTAAATGAATAAAGTATTAAAAAAAAAAAAAAAAAAAGAGGGAAGAAAAAAAAGGAGGATGGAGGGGGGTGGGACGGAGGAAAAAGAGAGAGGGAGAGAAAAGCAGGGGCACTTATTCTCCCTGCGTCTCCAACCATTTTCCTTTTCTTTTTGATTTCTACATCGCTGGTTTGAAAGCCTTTGAGTGACGGCGTCACAGGAACCCGAGAGAAAGCTGTGAGAGGCAGAGCTGTGTGGAAATGCCTCTGCACAGTAGGTAGAAAGTAACGTAATTATAGAGCAGGTCAGAACCACTCGAATGAGCAAAAATAAAAGCACAGAGGTTTTTCTGTAGCCCGTCAGGGGAGGTAAAATCATTGTAAACTCTTTCTTTTTTTTTTTTTTTCTTCTTCTTCATTTCCCCCCCTTCCTCCTTTAAGGTTTGCGGTTGCTGGGAAATGAGCTGTGCGTTTTGGGGATGTAGGAAACCATCAGAGTTGAGATTTGGTGGGTGGCTGCCGCCTTTGGGGAGCGGGATGCGCTCGGCGTTGTACCGAGGCACCGACCACCACGGCCATAAACCCCATCGACGCCAGGGGTGTCCTCCAGCACCGCTGCCCTGCCTGGAGCAGTGTCCCCTGCCCAGGACCCCGTCCCCTGCCTGGCACCTGGGGCAATGTCCCTGCCTGGCGCGGGACAGCCGTACCAGGGGACGTCTGTGGGACAGGGTGAGCATCCCCTGCCCGATGCAAGAGGGGAGGGAGGAAGGGTGATGATGCACACAAGGGACCACAGAGGGAAATTTGGGGCCGTGTCTCTAGCAGAGCTCGGGGAGCCTGGGGACAGCCATCGGGGTGGCCCTGTGGCTCTGCTGCTCCAGAGGATACGCGTCCCTTCCCGGGGGCTGGCCGGGACCCTGCGCCGAGCCCCCGGCACCTGCACACAGCGGACGAGGGGGATGGTAGTGGGCACTGGCCCGGGGGAGCCGCTGGCTCTGGGGTCACCCCTGTCCTCTCCCTTCCCAAAAGGCAGCCCCGAGCCCCCCCTGGGACCCCCCTACCGCAGTGACGGTGCCTTTCTCTCCGCAGCATGAACGTGCAAGGGGACTACGAGCCCGCCGACGCCACCGGCTTCATCAACATCAACTCGCTGAGGTCTGCGGGGTCGAAGCGGGACCCTCCCCGGGGCAGGGGGGAAAGCCCCCAGCACCCCCGGGGCTCTTCCCCTTCCCAGCTCGGGCTCTCGGGGTGCACTGAGCCCCTACCGACCGCAGGGGTGCAACCAGCCCCCCCAGCACTGCCTAATTACAGCCTTCCCCAGCACAGCCGGCCTCGTTATTTTACTTATTTCTCAGACCCCACCATGNTGTAAAACACACTGCATTTACATAATGGCCTCTTAATTTTTCCATTGCCTGTTAACTGCTTTGTTCTCCCTCATCCGCCATGTCCCCCCACCCCTCTAAGATAAATTAATTACATTATCTCGTGGAAAAAAAAAAAAAATAATTAAACTGTACAGGCCTTAACAAACGCCTGCTCTTCACGCCCCCTCATTCTGCTTAAATTAATTGAAAGGAAATGTGTGTTATTACTGTTAATTTACAATTAATTTTTTTTTTTTTNAATCCGGTTTCCAGGCTGAAGGAATATCATCGTCTCCAGAGCAAGGTCACCGTAAAGCAGGATGAATAGCAATCAATCGCACGCCGGCCTCCCGCTCCCCTTTCTAATTTCTCTAAGAACTAGCACTAATTGTGGTGGTAATTTGTAATTGTAACTCGTCTCCCCGGAGTCACGGCGGAGGTGATGGCTTTGTTACCGGACGGCAAGTGAAATGCAATCATTTAAAAAAAAAGGTGGTCAGCCGGAGGAGAAGTGGGGAAAGAAATAAAACCCCAGCCACGCGCTGGGTCCGCTCATTGAGAGCCGGGCTTTATTCCTGCCTTGTTTGTTTGCTCTTCTGGCCCAGCGCTTCCCCGAGCCGGGCTTTGTGAAATTTGTAATGGATTAAGTGCCTCTGAAGGACGAGGGGGGGTTTGTCGGTACCTTCTTGTGAAGGTGGGGAACGGGGGACATCGCCCCGCACGGTGCCGGGCCGGAGGGGCGAGCTGGGTGGCAAGGATGGGTTAAGAGGATTTGAACATTCCTCTTTTGTCTTTGTTTCAGTACGTTTTAAGAGCAGACTTGGGGCTTGTTGGAAAGGAAAAAACAGGGAAAATATCTTCCAACGGTGTTGCAGGAGGTGAGGAGGAGAGGAGTGGGTTTCTCTCCCATCGTGCCTGGGTGGGTTGCGGGTCCCTCCGTCCCTGGGGCTCAGGCTGCAGCACCCAGCCGGGATGCAGGGGTCAGCTCGGCTCGGGAGACCTGCTCCGAAACGTACAGCGGAAGCAGGAGGAAAGAAAGAAAACACTTTCTAACCCATGCAAATACCTGGGTTGCGCTGCTGCTCCGCACCGCCAAGGATTGGGAAGGACCTGGTTTGGGATGTCCCCATGGTGGATGTCCCCAAGCCGGGAGCAGAGACGCTCTCCAGGGCTGGGAGCGACCCACCCACCACGCTGTATCCTGCGGTGCCCAGCATGGCCACAGAGCACTGGGCAGCCTCATCCCAGCAGCAGCGATGTGCCACTTTCCGGCACATTTGGGGAGCAAAAGCAGAGCTACCACCGAAAAGGAGAACACGTTTGCAGCCTCTGAGGGGACAGCCAGCCTTGGTGGCTGTTTGGGGACATCCAGGCATGCCCTGCCTGCCCCGCTGCCGAGCCGGCGAGCGTGACAAGCTCTGACATCACAGCTGGGAAAATAACATGTTATTTTCCCTGCTATTACTGGCAACGACCATCTTGGGAGGAGAAAGCAGCGGAGGGTTGTCAAGGCGAGGGGAGAGAAATGGTTTTCTGGGCTGGTGGAGCCTGTCCGACCCCCGTGGGGTGCGGGGAGGGGGGGATGCTGCACGGGGCCACCCCGTTCCCTACATCCCATTGCTTTCAGCAGCTGTGAAAGTGCAGCTTCACGTGGGGGGGTCCGGCATGAGCAGCATCCCAGAGCCCCGTGGCGGTGGTGGTGGTCAGCGGGGGTGCGCTGCTGAGCCCACCCTGGTACGGGTGCCCGGTGTTGAGCCAGCCCTGTTCCTCCCACAGCAGCCCCCTCCCAAGTGTGGGAAAGGGCTTGAAACCTCATCAGGAGCCATCTCCCGGCGGGCATCATCCAAAAAGCAAGATGGGAAGAGAGCTGCTTGCCCTCCCGCACGCCAGGGAAGGATGCTGCCCTGGCCCGTGGGACAACAGGCAGCCCGGTAAGCTGTGAGCGTTACCTCCCCTGCCCGTCCTTGGCATCGACAGGGCTTGACTACGGCAGAGGTGTCCACCGGCAAAGTGGAGTTTGAAAGAACTTGGTGCAATGAGGAGCCTCGAATCTCCTGCAGCACTCGCGCTGCAGGACTTCGGAGCCCGGACCCGAGGGTGCCCCGCTTGCCCATGTCTCGGTGCACCCGCTGGGATGTGCAATGAGGTTTTTTGGCTGAGGGCAGAGGATGCTGCGCAGGTACCACAGTAGCTCCAGCTCCTCGGGCAGCGTGGGGTTGCTCTCGGAGGCGGTGGCGGACGTGGCTGTGGTCAACGTTGGAGGAGCAGTGTGCGTCAGCTTCCAGCTGCTGCTTCCAACTGGGCTGAAAGCGCATCGTGCTGGTAAAGCAGAGCAGCGTATTTGAAAAGCCAAGTGAAAACCCAGTGCGAGTCTTACAGGAGAAAAACACCCTCTTGAAGATCATGGGTCTGCAGGATAGAGAGGACCCAACAAGTGCCTGCCCTTTCCCCTCGGTACAGCTACGGGGGGCTGCAGCGATAGGATGCTCTGAGTGAAACACCACATGTTTAATTACTTTACTACTTCAACTACCATCAGCTCTTCCAGTTCCCATGATTTGGTGGTTTCTCATTGCCCCCCTTGCAGTTTCCCAGCATCCTTCCACCCCTGGTGTGTCTCAGGGAGGGTATTTCGGGGGCTGGGGCTGCCAGCCTCACATCGCAGCAGGAGAGAAAAGCAGTGGGCAAGCGGTGCGGTGTGAGCAGTTCCTCAACCCACCTGGTAACTCCCCAGCAGAGGCACTTTGGGGAAAACTTTTGGGCTTTCAAGGTGGCAGGCTTGTTTCTGCAACACCCACCCGGCTGTGAGGGCAGTGAGAGCGGGCTGGGGGCTCCCCATCCTCGGGAAGAGCTGGGAGGGACCCCGGAAAGGGACCTGGGTTGCTGCTGGGCTTCAAAGCTCTTCTGCACATCCACCCGCAGCGTTGCCCATCGCTCAAGCTCCAGCCTGCTCCAAGACAGCCTCTCGCCACCCTGGGGCTGGGGGTCCCTGAGGACGCCTTTGGGAAGCTGCACCCCCTCTTTGCACCGTGGGGCTGCTCTGCCGCCCTCCCAGGCTCTGGAGAAGGGCTCGTCCGGGGTCACTGCAATCGATATCTCATCTGCAGGCTCTCCTAGCGGAAGTGATGGTATATTGGAACATGGTAATGGGTCTTGTCTAGTGGAAAAGGCTAATCTTCCCCAGCTGTACAGGATCTCCGCAGGTGTCCTCCGGCTCTCCCCGCTGCCACCAGCCCTGCAGCCAGCCAAGGAGCAGACATGCTTCTTTAAAGCTGCAGCAGTCTAATTTATTCTTGGTCCCGGTGAGGGAGAGCTGCTTCCAGCCCAGTCCCGTGGGGCGCAGAGTTGTGGCTGGAGCTTCCCAGCGAAGGACCAGCACCCAGGGTGGCACCACGCAGCAAGGGCAGCCAGCTCGCGTTTGCTGGCTCAAAGCAGAGAAGGTGACGTGTCCTCCAGCCTCACCCACCTGGGGATGGCATTTCCCCAGGGAGAGGAGGAGGAGGAGGATGTGGGGATGGTGCCGGGAGGGATGTGGACCCCTCAGAGTGCCACCTGCAAGCGTAGGTGGGAGGCAAGTGTGTGCCGCAGGGAAAAGCAGGGGGCAAAGCTCCTTGCTGTTAATTTAGCTTTTTTGGCAACACGCTCATGGCCCGGCGGGGCTCACCGCACGGGGCTTGGCCCGTTTTGCCTGTCCCTAGGGATTGCTAGCAGGAGCAGGTCTCCCCTTCCCAGATGGCCATCGTGCCTAGGTGGGCTTTGTGCATGCCCAGGGGGGTCCCGGTTTTTAAAAGCTGACCAGCCAACACCGGCTACCGCAGCCTGCTGCATCACTATGGCAAAATCAATCTTCCTGTTTCTCTGGAGGTAGAGGTAATTACCGGGTTTAAGGTTTAATATGCATGTGGATTTTAGCGCGAGCGTTGCCAAGAACAACTCAGAACAATGCGCAGGTTTGGGCAACGCATCTGGGGGGCTTGGATGTGGCTGCAGGGTGACGAGCCCCCAGACATGGTCTGGGGACTTGGGGGGGCCCATCGGAGGCTGAGCTACCATCAGGTCCCAGGAAGGTCATGTCAAAATCCCGCTGTTCAGGGTAGGTGTCTTCTCCTGCAGAAGACAGTAAGAATAGATGGGTGTTAAGAGAAAATTCCCAGGGGGACAGAGCAGCTGTGGAGCTGCTGGGTTTTTGCTTAAACTTTATTTTATTGGGTGGAGAAAGGGATCGCTGGGTCCATGCAAGGAAAAGGGGTGATGGAAAACTGGGGAGGTCTTGTGTGGCTGTGCCTTGTGGGACGCTGTCCCCATCATGTCCCCTCCTGGGGCTCCATCTCCCCATCTGTGGGGTGCGTGGGAGGGAACCGTGGCCTACCTCTCCCAAAGGAGGGGGAGAAAATCATCTTGTGCTATCCAGTATCACGCAATTTTGGGCAAGCACTGGTCGCTGGGTGCTGATAATGGTCCAGCAGTGCCAAGGACGGAGTTCTCCCCAGAAGGAACATTGCTAGCAGCGGCACACTGATGGGAAAACCACAGGGACCCCCCCGTGATGAGCGTTTGGTCCCCCTTTTCCTTCGGAGATGTGGTTCCAAGCAGGTTCATGGGAGCACATGGGTCACAGGGCTGCAGCACAACATGGCTATTAAGTGTTTCCATCTTTCCGAGGGAAAGCCATCCCCCCGGTGATGTTGGGAGTTGCCGGCCGCGAGCTTCCCAGGCAAGGGGGAGATGGTCGCCTTTGTAAACCCCTTAACAAGGTGGCTTTGTCTCCCCGTTTAACAAGAAGCTCCCTTGCTTCTTCCCTGGGAGTTTCCCAACGCTGGGTCCTTGAAAGCCAGCTTTATGCTCCGGCTGGGGACATGCTGCCGTGGGGCCGGCGGGGATCAGAGGGACACAGGGGCCCTTCTGCACGCCCCTGACAAAAGGCTGCCCCGGGGGGACAGAGCGTCAAAGCTCAGCTGGCTCTGGGGGGGGAGGAGGGACAAGGGACCCACAGAGGGGGCTGCGGCGTGAGCCCGCCGTCCATCTGGTCACTCAATCGTGGTGGGCAGCGACCCAGTGATGCCTGGGGAGGACCAGGGGGTTCCTTCTGGTCCATTCCCCCAGAGAGGGGGCAGGGGGAGTGGCGGGGAAGGGACAGGTAGGTTTTGTTGGCTGCAGGTAACCAGATCCGTGACCGTTGGTGCCTTCCTGCCCTCTCCACTGGCTTTGGCGGGGGGGTGGGAGATAGGAGGTGGGAGCGAGGAGCCCAGGGCTGCAAACCGAGACCTCCGTTCAGAGGGGATGCTTCCCCTTGGCTGGATGGAAATGGGTTTAGAGGAAGCCTTGAGGTGTCTCTGCAGCCCTCCCGGCTAGACCAGGGCATGTGCCGAGGCACGAGGGACCACTCGGGAGTGATGCTCGGCTACGAGGGGCATCCCGGTCACGGCAGAGGCGTCACCCACACACCAACCCACCCCCCAAGCCCGCCCCCC
>VYXH01000344.1:0-21523 GCA_013397275.1 Burhinus bistriatus
TCTCTGTTCAGCCAGGCCAGTCAAAAAGAAGCCAAAACAGCTGTTAAATGTTTTTTTTCCAAGAGCTGAAAGTGTTGAAGGAGATTGGAGTGGTACTTTGAGAGACATTTTATTATTTTAACTTTTTTATCCTTCTTTCTATATCCTGCTTGATGTTTTAAAGACAATTGGATACACTCGTGCTGTCCTCTTCTTTGAAGTCATAAATAATGTGAATAACACAGATGATTGATTCAGGCCTAATGGCCATTATTTAAAATATCCTCTACTTTTAGATTTGCACCTAAGTAAACCAGCATTACCAGTCAGAAATTCTTGGTGCTTATGAATGATCCTGCAAAGGTCCAGCGAGAATTACAAAATAAAAGAACAAATGAAAGAAACTTACCTGCTGTTAGTCCACAGCAATACTATTTCCTTGTCTGGTGAGCACTTCCTCAGAGTAATTATACCATGTTTTTGGAAGCCTTTCATAATGTTTGTATCTGACATCCCACTTCCATTTGTCTGACAACAATTTTTTTTGGTTGGGATAACCCAGTTGTGCACGTGGTTCTGGGTTCTGTTCCTGAGTGAATCACTTAACCTCTCTGTCTTTTTCTCTTTCCGTCCATAAAATTAGCATAATAATGCTAATTTATCACAGGCTATAGTTATGCTCAATTAATGTTTGTAATGATCTCTGAGATTGTTGGATAAAACATGCTGTAAAAGTGTATTATTACTGTTAATAGAGCCTTTTGTACAACTGCACTCTAACAAAGCACTACCATTGCTCACTAGCTTTAGTCCTAGAATTTCATTGAAATCTCTAAGGACCTAATGGGATACAACTTTCTGTTAGTGTGTCCATTTCTCTTCCTGACTCATTCATACCATCAGAACAGTTTCAGTTCTGAAACACAGAAGAGCTGTGGAGACTGTGCAAAAAGAAATATAATTTTGTAAGTGGTCTAGGACTGAACACTTTTTAAACAGGGCCTCATTTACACCGACCTCAGTTCTGGCTGAACTAGTTCAGACTTCACAGAGCGGCGATTTGCAGAACAGCTTTCTTAAAATGAGGTACCTGTCTAGTTGGGAATATAAATAATCCTTAACCGTGGAAATCATGGCAGTGTAAGAGAGCGGTAGTAGACAAATCTCAATCTATACCATTGGAAGAAAAGTCAGTAGTCTGGGGTTCATAGTTAATGCTCTTGGGTTTTGGTTACGCTTACCAGGTTAACAGCTGAAAGACAAAGACTTAGAACTCCCCTCCCATTTGTCAGGAGCAGATGAAAAACGAAGTAACAAGCTTTACAACTGGACTGGTTGGGAGAAATGGTTTGAGCAGATCGACTGGCCTCACAGAGCAGCCCACGCTTAGCAGCATAATGGTTAGCTGAGCTGGAGCAAATAAGCTTGAAACATTTTTTTGCTTTGGTTCTACATTTGTTAGACTGGAGCTGTGAGAGAGTCATCTATACACATGGGTTTTAGGAAATGAGATTTCTCTGTCCTGTTATGTGACATTTGCCTTTATCAAATGCTGAACAGTTTTCTTGGAACTTCCAAAATGTTTTCTCTTCTGCTGACATACTTCTTACCCCTGCTTGTTCTGGTACTCGTATTGATTTCTTAATATTTTTAATAATGAGAAATATGTGCTATTCTCATCCTGTCTGTTCTTCTGAATAGCTGAATAGTCCCTACTCAAATTTTATGGAAAAAATAAATGAATCAATAATTAAGAGAGACTGTGTCCACAAAATTGATCCTGCTTAAAGTCATGTGTTTCAGAAGTAACTTTAATCAGGAGTTTACAAAAGGAAATTTTCTGCTGATTTACTTCTAAGAAGATGTAAAATGGCTGAACTTTCTTTTGGAAAGAATAGATTTTATGTTCAACCTAATTCTTATTGCCCTTCTTGTCTACTGTCTAGTAGTAATAAGAATGATTTGGCTAAAATGCCTGTATCTCTCTCCAGGATTTTATGTGACTAAGTGAAGCCTCTTTCTGTATCAAATCTCTGAGTCTGTTATTCTATAAATGAAATGTCTGCCCCTTAAAACTGCAGGAGAAGAAATAGTTCGTGTGAACATGGAAGTGCTGATCAACACAAGGGAAGCACAGGAAAAGGGTAGGTATGGGCGTCAAGCAAGTTGTGCCAGTTATTACAGAGAAAAATAAAATTGATGACAACAGAGTAAAAAAAAAAAACAAACCCAAAGCTAAATTCACTAATCAGGTAAATTAACCAGGAGTGATAGGAAACAGAAACTTGAAACCTTTAGCGTAGTGTCTGGCAGCACTTTAGAAAGCAAATAGGGCCTTAGGAGGTATAATTAGAGGGACAGACTGTGCTCATCAGTAATTAAAGCACTATCCAGAGAAAAAAGGAAGCCAAAGCCACTTGTTATTGCTAACTATTTTGAGTGTCATGTTACACAGAAAATACAGAAATACAACCTGTAAAGGTGAGTGCAAATATCTATAAGGGCATCATTTTCTTCAGATTCTACAGATGGATTTACAGTTTTTAAAGAAATTCTCTTTGACATTTGTTTACAGCGAATCCCAGGTGTTCTAATCCTTAAAGATTCTATAGTTTATAGAGTACTAGACTGTAAGTGGCTATTGGAAGTGTTTCACAAAAAAGCATATACAGCACTTCAGTATGTCTTAATACTTGTCTGTGATGCTTCAGTTTAGGCGAGCCCATGCTTTCTCATAATGCAGATTCATAACACATTAATACAGCGCAGTATATCAGAATACATTTCATAATATTCAGATATTTGCTATTTTTGTAGAATCTCAGTATTTGCCTTTTATAAGAGGAATTGCCTTTAAATGCTGCTCTGCTTTTAATTCAGTAGTGCTGAGAAAAATCCCCATCTAACAGGAGTAGCAGAAATTTGAACTTGCATCTTAGACCACTTAGATATTATTTTTGATGGCCTGTTATGTGAGTGTGACAATTAAGAATGAAGGTGTCTAAATCATGTGTAGGAATAACTAAGAACAACTGTTTTCTGTCCCAGCAAATAATGGAAAAGTTTGTTTAGCCATACAGAGACACAGAAGGAATTGTGAGAAAGCCTGGGAAAACTGTCAGCACTCAACTGATTTAGTCTGTATCCTTGGGGCAACTTGAGCTAGATGTGTACACAAATGGAAGTCCAGCACATTAGCTGGATCAGGTATAAAAGTGCTTTACTTTGGCTCTAAAAAGGCAAACTGTTGAGGTTCTATCATCAGTCCTTTTTTCCTTCCCTCTCCCTTGTTTTCTACAGCCCAACAACAACTAGCTGGAGGTTTCCGTAATGACGAAAGTAGCTTCTAAGTCATGTAGTGAGCAGTAGGATTTTGGACGGAAGGCATTTGACCAGCGAGTTCATTGCTAGCCTGAATGTCTGGGTATATGGATGCTTTCCTGAATGTGAGTGTTAGGTCAGAGAATTTAGTTTGTGATCAAGCATGTGTTTTTTTTCTTTTCCAAAATAACTCTGATTTCAAACTGAGTATTCATCAACAATGTAGTTTTCGCAATGGCACTAGTGGAATGAAGAGACAAATATGCAGCTAAATTCAGAGGCTGAAACAGTCATTCCAAGAGCAGGTTTGTTGGAAGGGCTGTAGCAGGTTCTGGTGTGTACTTTTGGAAAGACCCACCCTGGATTCCCAGCTGTGCTTCATGTCCCCTTGTCATTGCTTTGCAGGGATGGTATCACAGAACAGTTGACCAGAGTTTCTTGAGGGCTGGGATTGATTCTATCCTTTGTTTTCTGTATGTTGCTCATTTACCTGACAAATAGTTTTTTTTTAAAAAGTAAGTACTGTGGTGGCAATGAATCCAAGCATATGTATGTATGTTCATTCATTTATATATTATTAGGCATAACTCGCATATCCAGGGTGTCCTCTGTAGCTACAGGGACATTTTTTTCTCTTGGTCCAGCTTGGGCCCATGTTGAATAAAGACAGAAGTGAGCTGATCTGTATAAAACTGAAAGTGATTGTCACTTTTTTTCTCAAAGTCTGCTGTCTTCTTCCAGGTATTTACTGCTACAAGGTTGGTCCTTGGCAGAGTTCCCAGCCTACCAGACTGCCCTCATGTCTTTCCTTCTTAGGATGACAAAGTGTGGCAATACTTTCAGAAAAAACTCAGTACAGTTTCAGGGACTTTATGTGAGTCTTTCTGTTGAGAGTTGTTTAGCTTAAGTAAGTTTTAATTAGAATAAATTACTTAAGGTTATAATATGGTGTGATTTATACTGGTTGCCTAGCTTTACTTGGCATGAGCAGCTAGATTTGCTAAAGCCCTTAGGCCACAATAGAGTTAATTTTCTTAGTAATTTTCCCAGCAAGCTGGTACAGTGCTGTTGTTTAGTCTTTTAGTAGAAGAAAAATGTTGATAATGCACTCATGTTTTGGTAGTATTTTCCCTAAGTCTGGGACTTTTCAGTTCCCCATGTTCTGCCAGGGAGTGCAGGTGCACAAGAAGTGTAAACCAGAAGATAGGGAGGCTACAACCATCAGCAGAGACTGCAAATCAGCAAGATAAGAGCAGTCAACTGCCTGCCTGCCTGGACACTGAAAAAGAATCCAATAAGGTGTTAGAAGACTCCAGCCAAAAAATCAGCACTGGATTAAAAGACGTGTGAACAGCGTGTGAAGTGTGTGTGAGGGGCAGGTGGATAGATCGCAAGGGTATAATTGCCCAGGGATTTCTTTGTTCCATGTCCCTCTCTGGAGGCACCCAGCCCGGGCTGACCCTGCTGCTGTACCTTTCAATTAAACTATTTATTTTTATAAAATCCAACACCTGAGACTTTGCTGTGGGAAGTGTAGGGTTGAGCCTGGAGAAGGAGGGAGCATGCCTAAGAGTAAGTGTGTGTGTGTGTGTGTGAGGAGCTGAAAGGCTCACCTGTTGGCTCACTGGGGTTGCCAGCTGTGAAGGGACCCTGGTCCGAGCAGTTAAAGACTCAGGTGGTGTGCGTGCAACTCCTTGAATGGTGCGTGAATGCTCGGGCAGCAGTTTCTCCTTTAACATTTCTTTCCGCACCCTACCTCCTTTTGCTTCTGCTCTCCAATTGATCAGTCTGGAGGACTAGGACTTTTCCTCTAAGAAACCATATACCACAAGGTAGAGGCTGCAATACAAAGTGACATTGGGACCCCTCGTTCCTCACCAATTTTGATAAGCTATAGTATGTGAGGAGAGATTAGATTTTGTTGCCCTCGAATGGTGATGATAAATAGAGGAAGCGGAAGCATGTTTACAAGTAGGAAGCTTGAAAGTGGGAACAGTTACAGCACGAATGGCCTGTGAGATCCAGTGAGGATACCTGAAATTGCCTCACTTTAAGCTGATTGAATAAAGAACTGACACAAGTTCATAGCGTGGGCTGAGATAGTCCTGACCTAGCAGAGGCAGAGAATTTTGTAGTCAAGAGTCAGGAGAGCTGGTGCCTTGGGACTCGAACAGTTTCAGCATAAATCAGGTTAGAGCTTAAATCCAAGTTTCTGACTGAGAAATACCATACAGGGGGAATACATCTCTACCTTGAAAATTTGGGCCTACTTTGTGCAACCTACAAGTGCAATTTTTTGAATTTATTTATTTACTATGCCATGTATCACACAGCTGTAGAAGGGCCTACAATCTGTTTTCTGAACTGAAATTGAGGCTGAAGCAAAATAATTGTAAATCTAAGCCTGGAAAATTATTACGAAGCACTGAAAATGGCCCATTAAAGTAAGAGGTATGCATAAAGATTTGGACAAGCTCACTCCCATGTTCACTATGAGATGTTTACTCCTCTGCTGCCTTCACTGCCAGCAGGCTTTTAGTATTTCCTAAATCACACAACCCAAAACACCTTGGTATGTCTCTCCCAGAACACTGCTTCTCTGGGAGAATGAGAATGCTAACCTCAAGAATGCAGCAACGGATATACTTGTTGTGAGACTCTGCTGAAATCTGTCTTTTGATGAAAAGCATTGTATTTAAACAAATTTATCTCTTGGTTCCCAAATTGTAATACCATACTTTCTCATAAACCTAACAGACTGCTATATAAGGCCACAATCTTCCCTTCTTGAAATCTAGGAGCTTTGCCGTGGTTTTAAACAGGGCATGACTAGCTTGATAGTATACATTTGACTAAGAGATAAAGACTAAAAAGCATCAAAATTAATCCATACATTGTTAATTTAAAGTTGATATATGGTGGCATGTATATAATCAGATAGCTCTTAGTTTAAAAAGCTCAAAACAAACAAAAAAAAATCCAAATAAAGGGTTGCTAAAATCCTAACTTATTTTGTAATCGTGTATTGGAATAGCAGTTGTTTTTGCTGGTCTGGTCTGCCTTTCTGCTGGCTGGGTTCCCTTTCTGTGTGACAGATGTGCTATTTATGGAAGGGGATTCTGAATATTTTAAAGCCCTGACTGTTAGGATCATCTCATTCCCAGCCTTTAAAATGAAAGAGAACAAAATGCCAAATAACTTCCCAAAGAAAAACCTCCAAATTAAATAGATACTTATTTAATCATTAAAAAAGAAAGAAGAGGGGGAAAAAGCAAAAACAGATTGTCTATTTTTTACAATAAGTGAATACATACATACAACACTAGTTGTTGCTGTGCAACGTTTTCTGATTTAACACAATACTTGGTATTAGTTTTCAGTTTTAAAAACAGGTGCTCTTTAAAAAAAAAAAATAATCATAGGGTACACAGGTTCCTAGAGAATATGTAGCTCAAAATTTGGCTGCTTTCCTTCTCGCTGTATTGGCAGGTCAAATGAAAGAGAGCGCTTCTCTGTACAAATCTGGCCTCACAAGGATCTATTTATTTCAGCAGTTGGCCAGAAACCATTTATATTCACTTGTACATATGGTAAACAATATTCACCTAAAGAAATCTTTCAGTGAAAATTTTCAGAGCTAGCACATTAAGCTTCACAATTGTGTTCATGTGTTGGGTATCAGCTTGTGGTATTTGCGGGTAGAGAGATAGGAAGCTGTGAGAAGTCAATGAAATAGTGTGTGTGGGATTCTGCTCTCTAAACAGGTAGATCTTACGGTTTGTTTTACCTCACCTGATGGTTTAGCCTTCTGGGAAGGTAAATCAGATTATAGTAAACTGCGGCATGGTTCTCTCATTCTCCCTTTGGAGACACAGTGACAATGAAAAAAACCCCCAGTTTTGCTTATTATGCATTTAAAAAAAAATCAGATTAGGAGTTCTTAATGCTTTTTCCCCGTGTATTTTTCATTATATATGCAAAATATTTTATTGTATTTTGAAGTTTTCCAGAAAATAAGCCTTTTTTAAAACTTATTTATAAAAATCTAATTCCCACAATTACTCTTGCAGTTTCTGCAGAGGGTGATACCAATTTAACGTATGTGGCTGAACAATGTGCGTGCTATTAATCTCAGAAGGCAACAGAAAGATGTTAAGTAGGTGATAAGAAATTTTTAATTTTATTTTTTTTTGCAGCTGTGGTTTAATATTTCAAAATTATTTGTTTCTTAAAGACGACAGCACTTTAGTATCTGCATTGACCTCCATGATGTCAGAATGTCATTGTGCAACCGTAGCTAAGAAAAGCCTCCGAGAAAAAAAAACAAAGGAGCTTTGCATCTTCCAATAACATGAGATGTGCATACCTAGTACGTAGCATTTTGGAATTCATACTGTGGTAGTGAGTTGTTGCTTTCAGTTTGATTAGACAATCATTGTTTCATTTTCCTTGCTTTGACAGTGAGTATGCTTGTACGCTGCTTAAGTCTTCTTAGTGCTATCTAGGTCAGTATACTTAGGATAGCTTTTATGTTCTGTAAGTCTGACAGATAGCGTGCCTGACAGAGATCAGCACCAAATTTTTTTATTTATTATATCTGAGGACAGAAAAATATTTTATAATTAATCAGAATTGTATACCACATAGTACCTACCGTTTCTGCATTGCAGATATATTTAGCTCTAACACTGCTTGTGGTTAACAGGGTGTAGCGTAGACACAGACAGCTGATCATGCAGTCAGACCCTGTGCTCGTGTGGTTTGTCAATACTGCTCAGGATTTTGATGGGCTGTAAAAGACCGAAAACAGAAAGGAAAGAAAAAGAAATGTTTTATTTGTATGAACATTAGACCTTTAGTTATGCTATTTTTGCTATCATTGTCTTTTTATTTTATTTTTTTAATTCTGAGACTTAAAAATTAGGAAAGCATAGCAAATGCATCCAGGATTTAATATGTGCGACGTGAAATCTTTCTGCATCAAGAGGATGTTACTGTAGTCAATCCAGCGTTTCTCCAATAAGCAAGAAGATTGTTTTGTTTTCCTCGGCAGGCGGACTCAGCCATTGCACGGGCAGATTTTGATAAGAGTTTGAAATGCCTACTACCGTATTGTAGAATTTGGAGTTTGCTAACAGTGTTAGTGACTGGAGCTCATCTTGCATCACCAGTTGATGACAATTTTCTTTGTTCCCTCCCACCCAGTTGAACCAAGACTCTGTAGCTGATACGCAATGTCACTTACAACATTAATCAGATACTGCATTTAAGGTGAGCTGTCCCTTGCCTCCTCCCTTACCAGAGCTGTGCTGCAGTATGTATCTTACTCCTGCAAGCCTAAAATGGCAGGCAGGATTAACGTTGCTTGTGCTGTGTGCATGCTGTGTATTGAATTCATTATACTGTGCCTAGTATCTCAAATGTGAGTATGTAAATGGTCTGTGTGCCATGTCATGCAGGAGTGAAGACTGGTTTTTGCTTCGTTACAGGCTTAGATATTGGAGCATCACCTTAAGAATTCTTTTTTCATTTACAATGTGGTGAGCTGTTAGCTTGTCATCACGTTCAAACTACATTATTAGCCCTTGGAAAGGGGGGGGAAAAAAAAAAGCAAACTGTGCTTCCAGATGGTGTCACCCTTTTTCTTCTTGCATTTACTGTAGTTTAAATAATGTATATTGTATTGTTAATTAATGTGAATATCGAATTAAAGCACTTGAAACTTACATATTTATTATGCAGGTAGGAGGCACGTCGAATCTATTTTTAACTCTTACGCAGTCCACGTTGTGCAATGGGCTTTGGTTGTCGAGTTTATATTTTCAGCTGTGATATCAATAGGCTGATTTTCAGTAAATGTGACAAGTGGCCTTTGCAGTGGTCAGCTTCAAGCTTTGAACTCTCTGAGGAGGAGAAAAAAAAAAAAAACAACCTTGTATTGCAGTTTCGGAAAACCTTGGATGAGGACATTTTTTTTTCCCCACTCCTGCCTTCCCTGTTGATAAACTCGGTTCTCCTGATCACGGTCTATTCAAGCTGCTTCCCATCTGGTTTTTGACAACTGCTTCTAAAAAATTACCAAGAAGACCAAGAACAGAACTTACCTCCATTGCTTTACATAAAAATGGCTGGGTGCATTGCCATGCTAACACTGCACTAAAGTGGTACACGCAGGTAGGTTGGAATTTGCATGTTTTACTGATTTCTTGGTCAGTGTTGCAAGAACATGAAATGGGCTTGGGAATGTAGCTTTCAGTTAAAAGATGTATTAAACTGTTAAAGAAAACAACCTAATATTAAATTGTTGGCTTCACATGTTGGCACGGCAATTGTTCTTATCTGTTTTTAAAAAATCTATTGTGAAAGTAGAGCAATCATGTCTGTTAAAATAATCATATGTACTAAGGGCGTGGCAACGCTTATGCAACAAAAGAATTTTTGAAAACCCTATTGATTCAATTACATTTTAAAGCTGACTATAAGCATTAATAAGCTTGCAGTTAAAATGCAAAAATAAAAATTGAGGTAGTTAAGAAAAATGAAAAATATTTTGATTCTGTCGTAAGCGGTTTTGTGTTTTGTGCGAAATCTTTAATAAAGATTAATATGCTTTAATGCTTATATTTTCAGTATTAGCTACAAACATAAACGTGCAGTATTTCTCTTTATTTTAAGGTAGAAGGACTTTAAAGAGAGAGATTGATATAGATGGCCCTGTCATTTTAAACTGAGTATCAGTTCACTGAAGTGTGTTTTACTTCACACAAAAAAGGTTATGAAATAAAAACTTAACATACTTATGTACAAAAACCCAAATTTGAGCATTAAGAATAAAAAGAATTACAAGTATTCTATTACTTACACCAACTTTTGGAATATATTTGTTTCAGATTAATACTGGGCCAGAACCAGTTTCCTTGGCAACCAAATCCTTTTAAAAGGTGCAATTGTAGAGATGTAGAAAGATGTTATTCTCTTTAATAGCAATATCACAATGCAAATGGAAATTCTGCAGTTGTTTCCTTTCAGTTCTAAACGAGAATCTGATCTCATTTTATGTTTCCATGCGGCTATTAAACGATGCCATGTTTATAAAGCTGTACACAACTGTTTTATTCCTGTTTTGCATTGGTTGTTTCCAGAAATGTACCCCGGGTTCTTTTTTTAATTTAGCCTAGTCTTGCATGTAGGTCAAGGTTTGTGCTGTGTGTATATAAAGTGATAGTTTCATTATCACAAGTATAAAAGTATCACTGAAATATTTAGCAGCTGAGAAATGCAGAGAATCAGGAGTATGTTTAAACCTTCTTTCACCCTTGCTGAATTCAGACACAGTAATGCTAATAAACCTTTCTTTAAATAGTCGACCCATTCTGAAGTTCAGGTAAAGAACTGTGTTGAAGCATACTGGAAAAGAACTTCTGTAGGGTCTTAAACAAGCCTGTATAGAATAAGCTCACTTGTGGTCTGCGGTAATTTTCAGACCTTATAGATCTTGCAAAAATCAAGTATTATATTTCCTTATTTGTATTTTTAGCTAATATTTTTAACAGTATCAGTGAAGTTAAATCTTATGTGTACCATAGGTAACTGCTTATACAGAACCAGATGTTACTAAATGTCTCCACTGAGCTTATAACGTAGTGTATCTCCTTGTGAATCTCCTTTGTACGTGACTTGAGGAATTCTCACTACTGCAATGAGACTTTTGCAGCAGGGTAGCCATTTTCCTTTCATGTCCTTGACTTTAAAATGACTAAGTATATTTTGTGGGGATGAGGACCCAGCACTGAAAATTAATGCAGAGAAAGAATTTAGAAGCACAGCCAATTATCAATAATAGCCTTGACAGTGTCAGCAATATCAAACTAATGCTCATTTATTCCTAAATATAGCAGTTCAGTGCATTCCAAATAAACAGAGTATAACTGTTCAGGAATATGACTTGTCATCTGTCTTGATAGACCAATGCTTAATAATGATAATAAAACCATTTGATTCATAATTATGACATTAGTTTGACTCGGTGCAATACTCCCCTGTTCCACCTAAAGAAGCAGAACTGAAAACGTAATAAACAGCATCTCTCAAGTGACATATTAAAGTTTGCATCTTTCTAATTTGATTTATCTCCTGTAGCTTGCTTCTGCTGATTATTTTCCTGTCTGAAATGTTAATATGGAGTGCGCCATTACATGCAGTTATCAAAATTGCATTTCTTTGTTTATTTCTTGTGTGGTTGTTTTTAAAGGAAGTTGCTGAGCAAACGCTATGTAGAAGCAATCTATTTATTGCCGCTGATATTCATCTGTAGAAAAGATGGGGCACGTAGCGATAAACTGTTTTTATTACATCTTTGTGTTCAAATATACCCACTCAAGGCATTTAAAGAAAGTGTATCTCTGTTACATGAGCAGGCTTCACTACAGTTGTTTTAAATCCATTTGCAAATCTGCTGTTTTGTTAGGGGGTGCAAGTCCTCTTGTAATTAATATGACTGAACTCAAGTGCTTTCATGAGTCTGGAAAAACTCATTGGCAGCCTGTGAACGGTAATTTCTTCTACCTAAAGAAACTGATTTATTTATTAAGGAGGAGTCTAGTAATTAGCAAGCTGTTTCCAGTTTGACTATTATACGTGGGTTGCTGTATGTATTTTAATGGTAGTTACATCTAGCTAATGCAGAGTGTCAGAACGTTATAGCCAAAGATGCCATAAGAAATCTTGTATAAACTTCAGCCATTTTATTCTCTTTGGCTAAGGGAGCTAACCAGGGCACGTAGGAGCAGGTGCAGGTTTTCACACCTCCAGCACAGCCTGCAAATGTTATTGTTTGGGGGGGTTGGGATTTTTTTTTAGTTTTATCGTAGAAGGCTAATTGTTGATACTGAGTCTTCCCTTTTATAATTGAAATGTGATCTTTTATCCATGCAAATTCCATTTCTGCCCAACAGAAAATCTATACAGAGCATGAGTAAAAATGAAATCAAACTAAAAATCATTCACTCAGACACTATCCTACTTGCTTTTCAGTGACCTTTCTGATCAAGGTTACTTCTGTCTCTAAACTTCATTTTGATTTGAAACTGCAGGTCTCTCAGTGTGAAACTATCCGTGTTCAGATAATATTTGTCAGGCTATTAGATGGACTCTGGTAGTAATGAACAGGTACCAATTAACCCTTTTGGGGCATCTAGTGTCTGTTGTACTTTACCATGTGAATTGCTTTATTATGTTTTAAAAGGGCTTTATTATGTATAATATTACATTTGAATTCCAGTATTATAAAATTTGGGAATTCTCTAGCTTTGATAAGATCTTTTACTGCTGGATTCCTCCAAATGTGACGTTTAAGCTTCCCATTCACCATAATATTTCACAGTCATTTGTGAATACAACTTTATTGGTATTTGAAGTAATAATAATGGCTTCATGCAATTTTCTTTCATTCTCCCCTTTGTTACGTCAGATGTGAGCTACAGAATACTTATTCAAATCAAGATATACTAAAAACGTACTTGGCTAAACTAACAAAAAAAGTCAGCTCACCTTCTTACCTTTTAAAGCCAAAGTAATAGATCCTGTATTTCCTGTATAATGTTATTTATAAAAGTGTATGGTATATTTGCAAATGGAAGATGGATCTATGTATTTTTAATTGCTGCTATAGAAATGCCTGTCAGCTGAGTCATAAGGCCTTATCCATAAGATTTTGCAGTTGCTGTATGAAACAATTTAATTTTGTTTAGTATCTTTGAAACAAAGCCCTGTTCTGAATAATTTTTACACTATTACTTGATAACCTTATTAGGATGTCTGATACATAATAACATAAAATCAGGATGTTTGACAATGATGAATAATTATTTAAGCAGAGAGATACAGGAAATATATTCCACAGAACAAGAGTTGCCTAGAAATGTCATTATCACAGAAACTGTGATGATATCTGTGACAAAAGAGACCAAAAGAAAACTGGCAGAATGGAAAGAGGTGAAATAAAAGGCCTTTTGAAAGACTGCAAAAAAACCACAGGGGCTTCTAAGATAAAGGATAACTTGTACTTGGTTTCGGCAGTTTATGTAGCATCAAGGGAGTTGACTAGTAATGATGCTTGTTTCTCCCTGTACCATGATTTGTTTTCTGAACTGGCAAACTGTGAAACTAATCTTAAAATACAATTGTCTTCCACTGACTTTACCTTGTGAAACTCAGGACCAGACTAACTCAGGAAGCTGCGAAGCCTCCACTATTTGATGTCTTACTAGGTAAATGTGTGAGGCATAATTTGGATATAGTTGAGATGGGAGAAGGGAAGTAGAGCCAAGGATTGTTTTTAGTCTAATTTTTCCAGTGACCCCAATGAAAAATTATTTTAAACTTGAAAACGTCCATACATGTCTGTATAGCACATGTTATGAAACATTATGTCCAGTTTGCACTACACAGGTCAAACCATAATAAAACAATGCACCCAGAAGCAGTATTCACAACAGTTTGGTTAATGATACTGTTTTATTGCTGGTGTGTTGTAAACCTACTGGATGTAGATTTCGAGTCCTACAGCACTCCAGAGAAAATTCTCGTGAATTACATAATGTATCTGGAAATTAGTACTTGTCTAATAATTTAGTCATTAAATTTGGATTTTCCCCTTTGCAGGCCGATACCCAGTAGCCCCAGAGTTCACAAAATTACTGAGATGGTTTTGCCGAAAATACCTGTTGACACCACTTTTAAAAGACTCTAACAGAAGAACAACCTGATTTTAGGTGGGTAAGTTTATGGGGTGATTACAGCAAACTGAAATCTCTTTAAAACTCACATAGAAATAGTGCTAAAATATTTAACACTTTAAAACCACTGCATTACACAATTTTATTTTTTTTCAGTTAAAGTTCTACCTTTTTTATAATCATTTAAGGGTTGGTCTTGCTATGGTACCGCATTGCTCTATTCTCATGTCAATATTGTTGGATTTTTCCAGTTCTTGCTGGATTTTTATTGCCATAGAGGCTGGACAAACAAAATCAAGCAGAATAGATCTTTGAACCCAGTTGTTATAGCCTCCAATGATGTGTACAAGCCGAACATATTGGCAGGCAAGCAAACCTCCTGAGCTTGCCAGAATGTTAACTCTGGATCCCAGTCATTAGTGTCCATTACAAATCTGTGCCATACAATAATGGTAGAGGAACTTTCTTAGTGACAACGCCCATTTCTAATTTTGTTTTGGTTAAGCTGTATATAGTTCATCTAATCTTTATACATGACTGTAATCAGCGGTAGTAAAAAACCTCTTTAATCATGAGCTGCTAAGAGCACTTTGTAAATTCAGGTATAGTATTGTGATAAATAATCGGGATATTTCAAAATAAGAGTTTCATATTTTGCATGGCTTTTTCAAATATTAGCATTTTCCTTTATTCTTATTGTGCATGTGCAATAATAATCTTGGTTAAAATAAGTATGTCTGTATTGAATGAAAGAAACAGTGAAATGCTGATTAATTCATTAATTTTGAAGGTGGTTCTTTGTATCAAAGAGCATAATTTGTGTTATAGAAAGGGAGTAGTTTCATTGATTTCAGTGGCAGTATTTGCACAAATTTCTGTAGGAAATGGTTTGTTGCATCAGTCATTAATGCTGTGATATCTCTATAGAGAAATAATTAAGCTACCATGCAGACTGTAAGATAAGGAAGCAAATTAAAAGCAAAACAAAACAAAACAAAAAAAACCCAACCAAAAACCAAATCAAAAAACCTCTTCAGTTCCTAGAATATCTCAAAATGTTTTCTCTATTTAAGTTCACTTTTAATACGCAATGTTGTATGACATACAAAATGGTAATGGATTTTCAGAGACAATGAGATGGCATTGGTGGTTTAAACTAATCAGCGAAACATTAAAATTAGATACATTCAGGTTACCTGGACGTACAGAAGCAATGAGCTACAAAATCTAAGTTGTACCTATTTTAAGTAAATTATCATAGAACACTTGCTCAGTATATTTTAGGTAGAATACTGGGCCATAACCTGTTTCCTTGGCAACCACATACGAATAAAAGGTACATTAGCAAAGCTGCAGATGTGTGTCAGTGAATGCTTGTTAAGCAGCCCAATGCATTTACATACCATGTGCTCACAATAATGCATGCATCTCAAAAATCACCATATAAAAAGATTTCTGGGCATGGCCCAATGTGCATTCTTAATACTCAAAGGTTTTAACCTAAAACCCTCATGCTTTCAATGGAAATATCTCTTGTGTTTTTTTTTTATTGCGCTTTAAACTGAACTTGCAATAACTGGACAAAATTGGCATGGTAGGCTTGGTCTGCAAATTGAAACCTTTCTCCAACATTATGAATACTGACAGCACTGCTTTAAGACAACAAAATATGGATGGAAATGAAGGTTTACGGTGTCTTTCAGAAACGCTCAGGCATTCTAAATCTGAATCTTGAGCCAGCATTCAGAATCAAGCATGATTATACTGTTTTACACAGTGACAAACTAAAGCCACTAAATAAAAATGAAACTGATATTGCTTGTAACACTCTCATTCTATCCAACGTATCCAGACAAAGAAGTATGACCAATTGTTGCCTTCTTACAGTCAACAACAGAAAAAGGTGGGGGAGAAAAAGCTGTAGAAGTCGTCAAAATGGCAGTTTTTCATGGAGTTTCAGAACAAGATTTGGATGTAGCATTTAGGCAGTACTCACAGTTTCTGTGCAAGTGTTTGTATAGTACTATTTTGGATTATATTCCTGGATTTAAAAGCAGCTCAGATATATAAGATCAGTTTTGACAAATTTGTTTACTGACTTCAGCAAGTTTATGTACAGGTTATTTTTGGCCTTTCTTCTTAAAGTATTCATTTGTATATAAACCAAAAAGTGTATACAACCGTTCGATTAACTTTGTTATCCTAAGACAATATATCTTTAAGTCTAAAATGCTGCTTATTAAAAAGACAGAAAAAATGGGAATCTGCAAATCCTGAGCTTAAATTCAGTTGGTGTAATCTGAGAAGTTGTTTATGTGACCAGTAGCCTAATTAAAACCCCCTTGAAATCAATGGAAAGATTCCCATTGACTTTTTTGGAGTGTACGGTAAGAGAGAAGGCTTCATACATGACAATGAGATTTAGCAAATAAAGATTATCTTGACAATGTTAAACATTTCCATAACTCTCACCAGTCAAGTGTACCAGAAGCTAGTATTAATTCCACATAGGTTGAGCACTATCGCATGAATCTTTTCATGATCCTGAATCATAAACGTCGTTATATACCATCACGTGCTACAGCACTCTTAAAGCTTTTGAGCAAATAAGAGTTTGGGAAATTATTAGGGAGATGCAAGTCAACTGTTTTTTTGCTTTTTATTATTCGTTGCTTCCCATCTGAGCTGAGCTCACTGTCAGCCCAGGATTTGTGTCTGGGGCAATTCACATTGGTGGCAGAGCATGCGGCACAAACCACAGCTGGAGCCATCAAGATTTTCTTCTTACTGCCAGCTGCTACCTGCTTTTGCTACAGTCCTTCTCCATTGCATGGGCAAAGGCCCTGCTGTAGCTTTTAGGCTGGAAATCTGCAGCAGGATGGAAGAGGAGGAGTTGGGCTTGGGCTGGGCCACTTAGGTCAGCACAAAATGGAGCATAAGAATATTTAAGAGCCTACAGCCAAAGTTATTGTGTGTCAAATATGTTGTCATAATAAATGGCCACACTAAAGTGATGATTCAGGGTAATAGCTATGACTTGTGCATTGTTTTTGGCATGCTAAAGTTTACCAATATAACAGCAAAAATGTAGAAGTATTTTGCAATGTTTTAAGGAATACTGGAGATCAGTGGTGGCCAGTTCACAATTTGAAGACCAATTCTAACCTTCTGCGTCCAGCCATCTAGCAGACCAACTAAATCAAGCGTTTCCAGGGGAAGGGATTTAGCTCTATTTTCAGTCTAGCATGATTTGCTACATCAGCTGTAGTAAAGGGCAAGAAGGCATTGGCCTGGCCCCCAACCCACCTCACTGAGAGTCACAGTGGCCCCTGAGCGTGCAGCTTGGCTGCTGCTCTTGGGGATGTTGGTTCAGATATTCCTCTGAAAGGATGTTTCCTCTGAAAATTGGAAAATGAGAGGCTGGGTTCGACTTTTATTTTGTCTTTCTGATAACTGAGTGGGCAACAGAATACCACATACTAATTGCCCAAAATGAACAAAATTTACATGTTTAATTTGCTACCTTTTCTTAAAGCTATTAAAATATATAAATTACTACATTTGACAACAGTCAACAACAGAAAAATGTCTGTTGTTGTCCCTCTGTCTGTAAACATAGCTTCACGATGGCAACTGATCTATTTTAGCTAAGAACTGTGATAAGTCCCAGAAGTGTAGGAGGCTAGGAAGTGGCTTGTCAGCAGCACATAAAAAAAATGAAAGACTTAAATGGAAAATAATACTGAGATTGTTCAGAGATAGCAAGATGTAAAGTCAGCTGATTCTTAGTAGCAGTACAACATAAGCTTTTCTATTTTGTGCAAAAGAAGAATTTGGATTTCTGTCAGTTATTGCTGTTGCTTCATTTTCTTTTTTAGACTGGAGAGACAAAGGTATAGTTATACCTTTAAAAATTGCTTGTATGTGTTCTCTTTAGCGTTAATGGGAGTCAGATTAGGCCATGCCTAAATTGCAAGAAGGCAACATACCTCGAAGAAAGACTTTCTTTGGTGCACATGCACAGCTCACAGAGTTTGAGTGCCAGATGAGTTCTGCCAGGCTGCAGACAAGTCTCAACCAGACTTGGAGGAGCAGGCAGCTGCTGCAGGTCTCCGTAACTGTGCTCCTTCTCCCTTCCTCTCCCTCCATTTGATGCTCGAGAAGAGGAGAAGGGTTACACAAAGGAACCCTTTCCCTTGCTTATGCTATGGAAAGGGGAGTGAAGACACTTGGGGCTGCTGGGCCCTTCTTGCGCCCCACTTCTGAGTGAAGTGTTGGTCTCCCTGAGGGCTGAAGAGGAGCTGTTTTCATCCTTGGCAGCATCACTGGCTGCTTTGACCTTAGCAGTGAAAGCAATGAAGAAGACAGTCCATCCAAGCATTTTTCTCACGGATATGCTGGCCTGCTCTAGGCCTGGAGAAGGAAACCAGCCAAGCGCTGGCCAAAATTGTGTCACTCATGAGAGACGTGCAAGAGTTGGTAATGCTATATATGTTGTTTCCTGCTGTTGTTTAAGAACTGAAACTGCTTGACTAGAGAGGAACATTGGAACGTTTTTTTTCCTAGGCAGTCTGAAATACTCTTAAGGAAAGAATACCACGTGCCATGCGTTGCAGAAGTGAGATTATCAGACTTCAGCAAAGCATCCAAACACCACTACTTCAGTAACCTTGGAACAAGGGAAAAAAACCAAAACCAACAACAACAAAAACCCCTTCGAACCCATTTTAAAGAAGCAAAAGTTTGCTGACAATTTTCTCTATACCTTGCAATTTTACCATATAAGAAGTAATGCACTGCTAAACTACTTGGACTTCTTTTTAGAACATAGTATTTGTGTGATGTTATGTGCAATCATTTGTATGTTTAATGGGAACTGGCACACACACTAGCAAGATTGCTATTTTTGAAGTACATAATTTGTATTGTGGCTTACACCCTGAAATCAGGACTGCAGATGCAGATAAATCTTGTCTGACTTCTCACAGATATCAATGTAGTCCATTCACATAGGTCTGACTCCAGCACCAGTTCCTCCATTTTCTTTGCAAGCAATTGGTTTTACATGAAGCGTTATAATGAGAATGTAAAATCTTGGGTGCAGCCAAGATGGCCTTATAAAGAATTTCTTACTCTGAAGAATACTTTTTATTGCACTAGGAGCTGATGTCACTGTGAATTCCAAATAGCTCGAATTATATATATATATATGGAAATTAGTACCTTCAATTACAGTACTAGTCATAGAAAAGGTGATTCTTTTTTTGGTGGATGAGCTGAAGTTGCCTTAAGAAAACACGCTATCAATTAAAAAAAAAAAAAAAGAGAGAAAGAAAAAACTAATCAGTTTTCTCCAAGTCTGTCACATTGGCTAAAGATATTAAGACTGCCAGAGCATCAAATGGTCAAGTGCGAATAAATTAATGTCTGTATGTTGGGGGTATCTGCTACACAAATGATGGTTATGTATCTGATTTTCAAAACAATTTAAAATAATCAATTTTAATTAAGATTTAGGGGGTATTCATAACCTAATCTTCCTTAAATTTGTTTCATGTAATATAAAAAGATGCTTGAATTTATTGCTGTTCAGTAATGCATTTTTCTTTTAAAGGATTACAACAGGTTTAATTTAATCCATATTATTGTATTATTACTGACAACACATTTGTCACAAACACTTCTTAAGGCACTTATGTCACAAATTTTCATTAGTACAGATTAATATGTATATACTGACCGAAAACAATAATAAAGAAACAATAGTAAATAAGAACTAGACAAAGTCCAAGATTAAAAGTAACCTACATATGAATATGGAACTTTGCTTCTCAGTTATGTAGGTTGGAATAAAAAAGAAAGTTGTGAAAATGTTGCTTTTGCAATCAATACTACTGTGTTCTTCAACTATATGTTCCACCTCCCGTAGATGTTGGTAAACAGCCACCGATAAGAACAGCTCAGTTTGTCATGAGATGAAACCATTTTTTCGTAGCAGAGAGTCCTGAGCTAAAAAGATACTCATTGCTTCAGTAGGTGAACTTATTTATAAGAATCCCAGTGATCCAGAAGCAGTAATTAAGCTCTCCACAGAGATGTTTAGTATTTCTAAGATGATCTTTTAATGTGGATTGTGTAAAATAGTGAAAAAGGAGGGATACATAGATCAGTCACTGAAATTATGACAATTTCCTGACAAGAACAAATTTCTTTCCATACCTTTTAAACAACCAGGAAAGCATATGATAGTTCCAAGACAGAATGCTGGAAAAAGGACTTCCCCTCCTTATAACAGATTGTATATCTTAAGTTGATAGTAAATAGTTTTATCAGGAGGGGGCTCTAGCGAAGTTCTAACTTCCAGGCCCATCAAGGGTGACAATGATGAAGTAATTCACGCTTCTGGATTATTTTTTTTGTCTAAAATGAATCTGTTCCTACCACTCTGTGCTCCTAATGCATAGGCTTAAGATTTGAAAACAAAGTAACTGTCCGGTAAAACCTCATATGCAATAAATAGCTTGTAAAAATAAACACAGATTAACCCTGGGGAAAATTAGTATTTTGGAGCAAGCTTTAAGACAAAAGCCAATTGTCCATTTTTCTAACAATGTTTTCCACCTGTCTCCAAGCCCAGTTTTTCTCTAAGCTTCATGATTCCAAGTACTGGGAAAACAGGTTTTGCTGACTATTTAAAGTGAGAGGCAGAGAGAGAGAATATATAGGAAGGCTGTACCAAATATATTGGAGCATCTTGCTAAATGAAGTCAGGCTACTTCCTTCTTTATTGAGGTAAGCGTTTGTTAGTGCTTATGAAGCACTAATAGTATTGTTGCACTTGACTCCTGAGGCAGTAAATAATCTGAAGTAACCAAAATTAGAGAATAAGACTACTGCTTAAAATAAATATCCTCATGATACTGTATGAGTTTCTGTAGATGCTTAAAAAAATAATTACTATAATCAGCTAAGGAAAAGAAGGTAAATGTGACTATACCTCAGTAACCCAATGTAATTTATTTCAGATATTATTTTTTCAAGGAGGTATTTAATCTCTCCTTTTTAGTGGGAAGTTGCAGAAGTTATGCACAGAGGTTTCTCTTTCTTCATATGAGAAAGGCTTTCAAGCATAGTAAGGCAATCAGAATCCTTTGTTAGGTTTGAGAGGAATTCTAAACGATGTGGACAAAACCTCACTCATGACCATGGAGCAAGGGGCTGGACAGAGAGAACGCTGCATTTCCTCCTCTGTCTAAATTTGCAGTCCTTGCACATAAACAACTTGGCTGATAAGCGAAATATCCCAGCTGGCCGTGTTAATTAAGCAGAAAGCATTTGCTGTAAGATAAGCCCACGACAACCGACGCGGCGGTCAGCAGAGGCCGAAGGGGAGCCGGCCGGCCGCACCCAGCCCCCCGTTCCGCAAGCGAACGCGGTTGCCGGGGACGATCGGAGCAAAATGGCTGCTGCGCCCGCCGGCCGGGCGC